>CM021103.1:343343275-343481085 GCA_007115665.2 Sequoiadendron giganteum | reverse complement strand
TTTTATCCTTGGTACATGAATGCAAACAAAAAAACCAAAAATTCTTAAATGACTAACCTTGGGTTTCACACCTATGAAGGCCTCTTCAGGAGTCATATTTCCCAATATTTGATGAGGGCTCCTATTCTAAACATACACAGTGGTTTTGGAAACTTCTGCCCATAGGAAGGTCTATAAATCTTGATCATGAATCATAACCTTGGATGCCTCTACAATGGATCTATTCTTTCTTTCAGCAACTCCATTTTGTTGAGGGTTGTACGGAACATAAAACTCCCTCTTGATTCCTGCCTCAATGTAGAAATTACGAAAAAAATTCCAGAAGTGTATTCTCCTCCATTGTTTGATCTCAAAACGTTAATCCTTTTCCCGGGCATGTTTTCAACTTGAGCCTTGAATTCTCTGAATCTATCAAGTACTTCTTCAAATTCCTTATATTTCAAGAAATAAATTCAAGTCTTTCAAGAATAATCATTAATCAAAATCACATAGTACCAAAATCCACTCAAAGATGTCACAAATATTGGTCCACATAAATCATAATGAACAAGATCTAAAATTCTCTTTGATCTACTATCACTACTATGAAAGGGACTCTCGATATTCTTACCAAGTGCACATCCTCTACAAATTCTATCTTTCTACAGACCAATCTTAGGAAGACCAGTAATCATCTTCTCCATGGATCGAAGGGCTCTGAAATATAAGTGAGCAAGTATCCTATTCCATAGCTCACTCAAACTGATAGAGTTGTCTAATAAAGCCTGAACTGGATGAATTGATAATCTGTATAGGCTCTCCTAATGAACACCAATCACACAAGCTAATTTAATATTAGATTTTTTAGGCCAAGAAAGAACTTTACCCTCAGAAAAAGAAACCTTGTATCCTTTGTGCTCCAAGACTGAAAAGGAGACAAGATTTCTTTTGATCCTTGGTACAAAAAAAAAATCACTCAAATGAAGAGGGATACCTGAATCTAGCTGAAAATAAGTGGCCCCAGCTCCCTTTATAGAATAACAAGCATCATCTTTGATTATCACTTGCAAGTTAGTTTCTTTCTCTACCAAGTTTGTAAGATTCTCACGATATCTCGTAATGTGTCATGAAGCACCACTATCTATCAACCAAGTGTCACAGTCATTTGAAACATTGCTTGAAAGAGCAAAGATGAATATAAATCCCCCTGAGTTGTCTCTAGATTCCTTTTGAGGTGACACATCTTCAACATTTGTGGTAGAAGCATGTTGCTTTGGTTTTGATATGCAATCTCGATCATAGTGACCATACTTGTCACACTTGAAACATTGAATGTGAGAAATGTCCTTCTTCTTTGCTTCAAGAGTAGAATATAATTTTCTATCTCTATTCCTCTTGAAATTGCCTCTTTTCCCTTCTCTTCCTTTTCTTCTGGAAGCATGTGCAACAAGGACATGACTTTCTTTATTATGAGAGTTTCTCCCATTTCCTGTTGCTGCCAATCTGGATTCTTCTTGAATGCAATAGCTCAAAGATGATCAAACTTGGGCAACTTAGATCTCCCACTAATGCTTTGAATAAAAGGCTCCCAAGATTGAGGAAGAGAATTTAGTGCCAACATCACCAAATCTCTATCTTTGACTATGTCTCCAATAGTGCATAGTTGATCTCTCAATTCAACAATCTTCATGAAGAAGGAGATAACTGAATCTCCTTTAGCCATTTTTATATGATGAAGTTGTTGTCTCAAGGCAAGGGCTCTACTGGTATTATTGATCTCATACAATCCTTGTAGAGCCTCAAACATTTCTTTGGTTGTCTTCATCTTGGAGATGATCATAACTAGGTGATCTTTCATGGAATCTATCATGATCTTTCTAGCTTTCATGTCATTTTTCTTCCATTGAATTTTATCAGCATCAATAGCTCGGGCACATCATTTTCCATGAAATCCAGAAGATCATTTTCTTCTAAGGCAATAAGAATTTTTAATTTCCAAGAGGTGAAATTTGATGCTCCATCAAGCCTATCTTCGACCTTGACTTCGTTCACCATCTTTGATTCTTTGATAAACTTCCTTAGATAAATAGATGTCTTGACTGCTTAAACAAATCTGATTGGATCTTTGCTTAAGCCCACTCTAATACCATGTTAGTTTCAGACCAGAAATGCAAATAAGAAGAGATACACAATTTAGAAATGATGAACACATTATTTTACCTTGGGAAAACCCTCCTACTCGAGGGAGAAAAACCCAACAAAATATTTCTGATATATTAGCAGAATAAAGGCATAAATCTGCTTACAAATCAGGCCTTACACAGGGCTGAATTTAATATAATGAATAGTATCACCACTCCTTGATGCAAAGATACAAATGAAAATATTTCCTCTTGAAATCTGATTTGCTGCTACAAGATGGCGATCTTTTGCTTGAAGTGTGAACTCCTTCTAAGAAAGGTGAATTGAAGTGATAATGAATTGATTGTCTAAATGAGAGATCTTCACCTTGCTTATGTTCAAAAGGCTGACCTACCTTGTAGATTTATTATTTTATTTTATTTTTGAGAAAATATCTTCCACTGCTATGAACATTAACAATCATTACTAGAAGTGAGGGAATCCCATTCATACTCATTAGAGTCTATTTCATAAGTACATTATTTAAGTATAGGTTTGCTAGGTTGGGGTAGGGACTACACTTATGCTAAAGCTTTCAAATAGGTCCTCGATTGGTAAATCATTGTTTATATGATGGTAGGTATCCAATGTCTTAACATCAGTAGAGGTTAAAAGCACAAATTTTTGTCACACTTTTGGCCAACTAAATAGTTTTGAGAGAAAATATTTCAACCTAAATATTTTGAGTCAAACTAGTTTCACCCAAATCCACATGGCTTATATGTGGCACATAGAGTTTCAGGTGAAACCCTTTCACCTGAAACTCAAAACTTTGAATTTTTTACTTTTTCGCATTGAAATGTGGCCTATTTTTTGTGCGAGGTTTTGGTAGAAAAGGTTTTGGTCAAAACCCTTTCTACCGAAACTGTCTATGTAGCATCCTAGTTGGTAGCCAACTTAGCTTTTTTCAATTTTTTCTGAAACATTAAACTTCAACTAAGTATTTCTTCAGTCAGAATGATGTTTTAAAAAAAAAAATACCCTTTTGTAGAGCTCGGAGTGGTGAATCCAAACATGTAATATTTTTAATATTTTGATTAGTTTTAATATATTTTATTTTTAAAATAATGCAAGTAGGTTGTTAAAGTTAAAAAAGAGGCTAATTAGAAATTTAAAAAATAGTAAAACATATTAAAAAAAATTGAAAAATATATAATGCACAAGAGGAGAGAGTCCTCTTCAAAAGGGTATAATTTATTTTTTGAAAATGATTAAAAAAATAGACAATAGTTGACATCCAATGAAAACTATCAAATTCTGACAAGTTTGACTTTAAAATGTTAAATTATGAGAAAAATATACATCAAAATTTCAAAAAAAATCCATCCACTAGATATTGAAGTTACCTATTTGGAGAAAAAAATTAAGGGAAAATGAAGTTTTTTCTATTTTTTTCTTGACGTTAAGTGAACACCAATTTTTCCTAAAATTTTCAACATTCCAAAATATGCTCTTAAATTGTAAAAAAAATTATCAAAACAATTTTTAAAAAATCTGAAAAATTATACGATTAAACTTCATCAATATTTCTACCTTTCATTAGTTTACATCATTTTGAAATCCAAAACATAAAGAACACTTTTATGTGGTCGAAGTTCATAATTTTTTTACTCTTGGTTGATTCCTTTATAAAGTGTGACACAGGTTTTTTCTTTTACCCTAGAAGGAGCTCCTTTCTCAAAAGAGGTATATCTAGTGTTTGGAGTAACTATGTCTATTGAACCATAGCCTAGTCCCATTTTCTTCTTTCTCTGTTCCATTATAATAGGTTCCAGTCTGCCTTGTTTGTGTCGGCCAAGGCCACCTTTTCCAGTGTATCCCATTTGTTTAGACATCTGATACCCTTTACTATCAGGATCAATGGGAAGGGGTTGTAGCTATTCCAGTTCTTCTTCTTCTTTGTAGATCATTGGCAAAAGGTCCTCTTTGAATATTTCCCCATCTTTCATATCTCCCCACTTGGTAAAGATCATGGCTTTGACTACCATTGTTATGGTTTAAACATGTTTGATCTCCTTTGGGCCTCCATAAACCTTTGGTGTTGGGGGAAGCATTCCAATGCAAAAGGCTTGATTGAAATGATAGTTTTTGTTACCCTTGTCAAGTACTTGGATCTTGGTATCAGATTTAGGTACCTCAATTGATGATGACATAGTGGAGGATGAAGCAAGTGATGTTGGGTCAACGTATGAGGAGTGAAAAACTATATCATTGTTGGGTATTTTTTGGACTTTTTATACTTTTCCTCCAATTTAGCACAGTAATGGAAGGGTTCAGGGTTGAAATATATGGTAGTTTCCTTATTATCATAAGGAAAATTTAGAAATTGATGGAATGTGGATGGTACTGCTTTCAAAGCATGAATCCATGGTCAACCCAAAAGGAGGTTGTATGGAAGCTTGAGATCTAGTAACTGACAAGTAGTTTCTATGATTTCTAGTCCTATCTAAACATGTAGCTTGATTGGTACTTATGAATTACGCTCCATGTTGTCATATGCATTGATAGTAATGCTCTTTCTTTTCTCTATGATATCATCAAAGTATCCCAGTTATTTCACAAATTTTAAGGTACAAATGTTCATACCTACACCGTTATCTATGATTACCCTCTTGACTTTATTTTTGTGGAAACCCAACTCTAAATAAAGAGCTTGGTTATGGAAGGACTTCTGGGGAAGGTCTTTCTCAAGAAAAAGACTAAATGGTGGGTGGACGTAATGTTGCCAACCGTGGCTTGAAACTGATTTGTGTCAAGTTTGTTTGGGATTGATGTTTTGATAAGGGATTTCTCTAATATCTCCTTATGTGTTGGTGACAATTTTAAGAGGTCAAGTATGGAGATTAAGGCTGGAGTCTTCTTGAGTTGGTCCACAATGCTATAGTCATTCAATGGATTACTTGTGGCTTTTACTAGGGGTGGTGCTCCTTGGATTGTTACTCTTCCCCTTTGGGTAGTTACATTACATTCAGGATTGGTGCCTAATATGGTAACCAAACAAATAGTGTGATCCTCACAAGAGACATTTCCTAGAATGGTATCCTCGCCATAAGAGAAAGTGACTTTTTGATAATATTTTTCTTTGCCTTTGTTGTTTACCTTAGAATGGTTGGGGATTGGATTTGTGTAAATCTTGATGTCTTTATTTTTAGGCCAATGTTTTATTTCAACCTCTCCCTTTTCGATTAGATCTTGCACAATATTCTTGTCTCATGCAGTTGTTGGTGTTGTGCCCTTTGATTTTTATGGAATTCACATTGATCATTCTCATTATACCAAGGGGGTTTGAAGTTAGGCTCTTCATATTTTGTTTTGTTGTTGATTTTGATGAGTTTCTTGTTAACTATTTTGTGCATGATCACTTCAAGGGACTCTCCCAATGGAGTAAATTTCCTTCATGGTTGGTCATATTTTCTTGGTGGTCTCCTTTCATTATCCCGTCCTTGGTTTTGTTGGTTATTCTATGGATAACTAAGTTGATTACTCTGTTGGTAACCTCGATGTGTTGTTTGGACCTAGTTTTGTGGGATATTGGGAGTTTACACATTGTGTACAACCTTAGCGTCAACTACTCCATTGTTGGTTACGTTCTTATTTTTTGCCCAAATCTTGGGTTTCTCACTTGAAGTAGAAGGTTGAACTTTTGGGTTATACAGTTTGAGTGTTCCTCTTGCAATAAGGGTTATTTCATAAGTATACAATTTTCAATGGTTTCCTAAAAATTTCTTGGACATAGTATTGTGAGGTTGTAATTGATATCAAGATGCACATTGGAGATGAAAACATCGACAAGTTGTTTCTCTAGAATGGGCCACTTGATTTTGCTCGCTTTGTGTCTCCATCTTTATAGGTATGAGGAAAATGGTTCACCTTGAATTTGTTTGATTTTATAAAGGTTGGTGATTGTAATGTCTTGTTCTATGTTATATGAGAAGTGATTGACAAACATATCTGATAGTTTGTCAAATGTTCTAATACTTGGAGATAAATGTGAGAACCAATCTATAGTGTTCCCACTGAGGCTCCATGGAAAAATTCTCCTCAAGTATGTGTTGTTTCATTGTAGTTCCATGCAAGACACTGAAAACTCATGTACATTCTCAATTGGATATCCCTTTCCCCTATACTTATCAAATTTTGGTATTTTGAAGCCTTTGAGGAAAGGTACGATGGATATGTTTTGATCAAATGGATATGGACAAATGTCTTGGAGAGCATAATTATTCTTGGGTTTTCTAATTTTTATTTCTGATATCCTTTGATTTAGTGTTTTAATTTTCACATTTATATCATTATTTCGTGTGCTTGTTTGAGGATTTTGGGTATTGTAGAGTTGTTGTCCTATGATGTTCATTTGGTCATAGACTAGATATTGCATGTTTATGGGACCCTAAGGATCATGTTGTGTGTCGTCCTCCTATAATGATTTCAATAACTAAGCCTTTATAGCCATGCTTCAGAGGTTGTACATCTAACCTAAATAGCCATCTTAACCATTATGAAGGTGCATTTAAATTGTCAACCCAGGGACGTGAACTTGAAATGGATCAACATAGTATGTGTAATAGGAACTCAAAGTAGTCATCTTCATTCTACAACTAAGAGACAATACTGAAAGTAAATTGCATGGAAGGAAACAAATTAAATGTTGAACATTACTCAACAATTAAACTTAAACTAAATATGCATGATAGAAATAAAAATCTGAGCAACAAACAAGAAACTAATCCGCCTGCTTTGGCTGCAGGAACAGTCACAAAATGGAATTTTAGTGGTTGCAAGAATAGTTGGTGCCAAATTTTTAACTAAGGACTAAACATAAGTTAATACTAATCTAACTAAACTAAAGGAATGGATTACTCACCAAGTGGGCCTCTTAGATGAGTATCCTCTAAAACTAATACAAACTCAGATACTCAACTCAGAATCTCATTTTCATTCATTGAAAAGTGCAAATACAAAAGTATGTATGATTATCAGATTGTACAATAGCTTGGTGATCAACTCCTGAAGAAGGAGGATCCAAACCTTATTTATCAACTAAATAGGTCAGTCAACTCCCACTAACTTAGAGGATGCCACTTAGGGAAAGAATAGAAGAGTGGAAGAGAGGTTACACATGCAGGGGAATCCGTTCATACATGCATGTCCAAATGTGGACACGACCACTATAGTAACACTCACATTGCTCAATGTCATTAAATATCGGCATAAGATGGTTACATGTGGCTGACATGGGAATCTCCTATTGTCATCCTCAATTAACCTTCATGTGTTTCCTCTATGTGGCCAGCTAGTAGCTATGTTTCTCAACTTAGCATTCTCAATCATGTATGCATGGAATTGTCAGTATGCATAATAATTGCATAGATATAACCACCTTAAAGAACATTCATTAACCACATGCAAGATTAATATAGATAGTCCACATAATAGGTTAATATCATTAAAACTGGCAGAAATGGAATCAAACCCAAATGTCTTATGGTTTGAGAGAAACTATATAAAAGTATCAGCATGTAATATCAAAGTCCATGGTAACTTTAGAAAATAGACTATAGATTCTACCCATAACTAGACCAAAAACTAGACTCGTCACTCCCCCCAACCTAACATTTTGTTGGTCATCCAACAAGGGAAGAGTTATTGTTCTGCTTGGTCAAGGCTCTAAAATCTACAACTGATAATTGTCCAATATTAGTATCTATTGTGGGTGAATCAGGGTTCCAGTAGAATCCTTCCAACCTATCAAGTGTCCTCCATCTTTGATGTTCCTCAAAAATGTCATATCTGTAGAACTTGAAATTTGGTATAGGCCACATGAGGATAGGCAGCTGAAAAGTCATGGGAAGCCAGTCTCGTCCCTTTTCTCTTCCAACTTGAATATACCTTTCAATTCTTTTTACTGCAGTAGCATAGTTGTGGATGGAACGTTGTTCAACTTGCTTCAGCTCATTACTTAATGTGTTCCATATTTGGGATAAGTATCCTCTCATAGTGTCCTCTTTTGCTACTATTTTCACCTCATACTCACTATAAACTACGTCAATCCAAGGCATAATCTTGTTACCATAGCTCGGTCTGAAAATCATTTTATTCCAATATGTGTAAATGCCTTTGGGGTTCCTTGATTCAACTTTGATGGCTAGGGTAATATTGGATTCCTTCCCCTTATAAGCATTATATTGTTCACCTCCAGCTAATCTCATTTTATACCCAAGAAATGAATGCTCTCAATTGGATGTCCCCCATATAAAGCAACGGGTTCCAATCTTGGTCTTTAGTTACAACAAAGTTGTGTAAATAAAATTCACATAATAAATTTTTCATCTCAGGGTAGGCAATTCTATAAGCCTTGAAAATTTTTGCAGGAGTTTCAATAGAGGGGCTCAAACCTGAGATGATTCTTGATAATTTAAAGGAGAGATATTTCTCTTTCAAATGTAGGGCATAAACCCTTGGAGGGGTTCTGCATTCTAGTATTTTTGGCACCAAGGTTGCAATGTCACTCACCCTCTCCTTCAAAAAGACAATCTCTTCATTCTTTTCCTCAATAATCTCATCCCTCTCTTGGATTTACTTTTTCAATATTTTTTTTTCCTTTTTCCATTCCTCCTCTCTTCTTTGTATCTCTTTCCACAAATTCAAAATTGTTGCATGCATTGAAAAATCAGGAGGGTTATGGATTCCTACCTAGATTTTTGTGGATGGATTCTCCACATATAGAATTATTTGCATAAATTCAAGATGTCCCACTAGTTTAGGCTGTAGAGGTACAATTTCTCTTTCCCCCTCTTGCTACAGGGCCTTGTGTTCACGTTCTTGCAGTTGCTACAAAAATCCTGATCTTGGTCTTGCTGTAGGAACTCCTAAATTTCTTCATGTTCTCGAATCTCAACTTCTTCAACAAGGGCAACAAGATCTTCTAGGGTCATTTTGGTTGCCTTATCGAATATATTATATTCTTCTACATTTTCCTACTCCATTGAAGCTTCAATGCTTTCACACGATGTCCCACCAAGCTCAGGGTTTTTTTGCGAAGGCATATCAATTGTTGGTTTTTCTTTTTTGAGAGAGCTCTTATATTTTTCTTTGGCTATAGGATGAATAATTCCAATCTTTCTTTTCTTAGGACTTGGTGCCTCTTTTTGCACAGGCTATGTTTTTCCTTTCCTTACTTCAACCTCCCTCTTTTGTGCCCTAATTCTTATCATAGTTTCAAGTGAAACATTATGATCTTCATAATTTGATGAAGAATTTTCTTCTTCAGAATACTCAAGCTCAAAGGAACTAGCATTTATAGTCCTTTCTTTAGTAGGAGTATTTAAACTAGGGTTAACACTAGAGGTTGAATCACCAGGGGTGTTTTCAGCCATGCTTAATTTTCTACTAGACCTACATGTCTGAGGTAAAACCCTAGGTTGTGATTGCTTAGGTCTAAATTGATCACCTTTTATAAAATCCTCTCAGGTCATTCTAGGTGCTGCATCATGCAGATATTTTACAACCAACAATTTAATTAGAAAATGGTGGGAAATAGAGTTGTCCCTACCTTTTTGAGTTTCTTCTACCATGATGGAGAGAAGGTTGTACAAGACATTGGGAACATTCATCCTCCTCCCTTGCCTCATATGACTCAACAGTTTGAAATGTACCAAATGCAGGTTCGATAGTCGACCCTCACAAGTGATATATCTGATAATTTGGATGACTTCTTGCTTCCATGGCTCGGACAGAGATTCTTTTAGCACCATGTTTGTCAATAGTGAGTGGAGGATCACCATGTATTGTGAATATAGCTCTAGCTGACCTACCATCTTTAGAAATAGGGTAAGGTTCGTCTTCAGCAGGAAACCCTGAAACTTTTGCAATTTGTTCCTCGATTGCCATGATCTCTAGCCCTTTCACTATGGCCTTTCCATCTAATTTTTTTTGGGAAAACTCCAATGTGATACCTTCATCAAAACAGTCTAGCCTCAAGAAATAGTCCAACCAACCACAATTTCGAAATTTGGCTAGGCACTGTGCATCTTGCAATAAAGCAACATGAACTGAGGGCTCATTTCGAATGATTCCTCCTCCCATTGTCTGTAATCAATCTGCCACTCTACAGAATTCCTTTATGTAATTCTAGTCTTTAAGAAAATTCCTTTATGCTCACTTGCTAGTTGAATTGTCGATTGAATTTTTCTTCACTCTATTTTTAGCAATTACCATTTGCATTTCAAGATTATGAAAAGGTTAATAATGAAAATGAATGGTAATAAAATGGAGTTATGATGAAAGGAAATGGTAGTGGCACTTTAGTGTCACATCACACATACGAGCCATCTTTTATTTCAAATTTTGTATTGGCTCAACAAGATTTGCTGACGCAGATAATCATGGACTAACATGTAGCAATATATTTACATCTTTCTTACCCCTGCCCCCCAACCTAAATTTGGACATGTGTCCATACATGCGAGATGAAAATAGTGAATTGACAGGGGGATTATCAAAAATTATGTGAACGTCCATACTAATGTGCAGTGATTAAATGAAACACTCTAAAAGATAATCAAGAATGCAATTAATGTGCACATACCTAAATGTGTACAAAAATGATTATGTAGAGAATTCATTGCAATGAGCATGGAGAAAGTACCATTTTCCTTTTTAAGAAATAATTGAGAAATTAATGATGATGAAGTGGAATGGTGTGAGGTGGAATGAAGTGATGGAAGAGAGAGAAAGGTGGTATAGATGGACAGATGGGTGGATGGGTGAAGAAATGGACTTCTACAAAAGTAGAAGTCTTTATTATGACAAGTACATACCTTAATTAGCCAAAAGGAGGGAAACTAGGTCCACTGCCTTCAGTTGCAGGAACTCCTCGGCTACAAGGACTATGCTCAGTTGTTGCATGTTGGATGAATTGTTGCAGGAATTCTTCTTTGGAAGCTAGCCTGCTATATAATATGAGATGATGCCCATAGACGAGTAATTTGAATCTAATAGGGTCAATGGTAGTGAGTTGCACAACTCCATTGGGAAAGACTTCAGCAACTTCATATGGCCCTAGCCACCTTGTCAATAATTTTCCTGCATTATCCTGATATCATAAGTCATAAAGCAATGCCTAGTCACCTGGTTGAAATTTCTTCTCTTCGATAAATTTATCATGCCATTTGACTCTTTGATTCTGCACAGCTTCAGTATGATGCAAGGCTATTTTCCTCAGTTCGTCTAATGCATTCAGCTGCATGATCCTTTCTTTTTGTGTCGTAGAAATTTCCATCCCCAACTCTACTACAGTTCTGAGAGTCTTGTACTCAAATTCGATGGGCATCATGGTTGTATTCCCATACAGTAGCTCAAATGGTGTAAAGCCTATAGTTGTCTTCCAGGTGGTTCTGTAAGCCCGAACTGCTTCTAATAATATTTTTTCCCAATCCTTTATGTGAATATCCATATTTTTTTCTAGGATGGCCTCAATCTCTCTATTTTTCACCTCAACTTGTCCATTTTCCTGAGGGTGATAAGGAGTATACTTTCTATGTCTGATGTTATATTCATTAAATAGTGTTGCAACAAGTGTTGAGGTAAATTGAGCTCCTTGATCAATTACTATTTCTCTTGGGACTCCATACCATGTGAAGATTTCTTCATAAAGAAATTCTGCAACTTTGTTGTCTCTGGAATGTTTCATGGCTTTGACTTCTATCCACTTAGTTACATAATCAGTGCATACCAAAATATAAGACTTACCATTTGATGGGGGGTCAATGGGTCCCACAAAATCCAATCCCCACTTGTCAAAGGGAGTGACTACTACTTGGGGATAGAGTGGCATCTCATCCGACTTGGTTGGTTTGCCCATCCTTTCACATCTATCACATTTTCGTGTATATCTTCCTGCATCTTTGTGGAGTGTAGGCCAATAGTATCCCGTGTTCAAAATTTTCATTATTGTCCTTTTGGCTACAAGGTGTCTTCTACAGGGTTCATCATGGAATCCATGTAGAATGTCATAGGTCTCATCTTCTCACACACATCTTCTCATAACATGATTTGGTCTAGTATAAAACAGGCATCTAGCTATCCATGAAAAAGGGAAATATTTTTCAATCAACACTCTTCTCTCTTTTGGAGAGAAGTGAGGAGGAACTCTCCCGGTAATTAGCGATATTTGCATACCAAGGTGTCTGCACACTAATGGAGAATATATGCTCATCAGGAAAGGAATCATCGATGGCTTGACTATCTGTTGATGTGGTCAACCTTGAAAGAAAATCTGCAACAACATTGGCCTTCCCTAGTTTATCTATAATAGTTATGTCAAACTCCTACATCAACAAAAACCGTCTAGCTAACCTTCCTGAGATCAGGGGTTTATTCATGAGATATCTAATGGCTACATGATTGGTGTGCATAAAGATCTGATAGCCTATTATATAGTTCCTGAATTTTTTTAGGGCATAGATTACTACTAGCATTTCTTTCTTTGTTATTGTGTAATTTAGTTCAGCTCCCTACAAGTTTTTGCTGACAAAATAGATGGCATTTTGAATGGCTTCTTCTTTCTATCTTAGGACTACTCCTATGGCATAATCTGAGGCATCAATATGGATGTGAAAAAGAATTTCCCAATTTGGTCCCTTAAGCACAAGAGCATGAGTAAGAGCGTCTTTAAATCAAAAAATGTTTTATCATAGCCTTGTGTCCATTGGAACTCTACTTATTTAGTCAGGAGACTATACAGTGGTGCTGCTATTTTGCTAAAATATTTGATAAAATGCCTATAATATCTTGCATGTCCCAAGAAAATATGTTGATGACTACTCTCTGAAAATTTGCAAGTGCATTGCATAACCCAAAGGAAAGTACTAAATAGGCATATGTCCCCCATGGACATGTGAATATTTTCTTCTCTTGGTCTTCTAGTGCAATTTGAACCTGATTGTAACCACTAAATCCATCATGAAAATAAAAGTATTGCTTCCCTACAAGAGAGTCTAGGACTTGATCTACAAAAGGTGAGGGAAAATGTTCCTTCTTAGTAGCAACATTGAGCTCTCTATAGTCAACACAAACTCACCATTTTAATCCCTTCTTAGGCACAATCACCAATGGAGACACCCACTGGTTTTCTGAAATAGGGTAGATAAATCCTGCATCTAGTAACTTTTATAGCTTTTTTTTGACAATTTCCCTCAATGCAGGGTTGATTCTTCTTTGTGGTTGTCTTACAGGTGTAAAATCATCTTTGATATATATCCTATGAGTACAGAGCTTCAAATCCAATCCATTCATATCATGATAATCCCAAGAAAATGCATTTTGATGGGCTTTCAGTAAATTTCCCAATGTCAATTGTTGTCCCTCACTCAATTTACTGTTAATATTCAGATATCACCCTTCAGATACCTGTACTTGTGTAACTAACTCTATCATAGCTACTTCATTAATACATGGTACCTTAAGTTCATGCGGCAGCATTGTGTGAAACATACCTGTTGTTGCAGGAAGTTTTTCTGCTGGAAGAGTTGCTGTAGGAATTCTATCCGTAGAGACAGTGGTTGTGAGAAGAGTGGTTGTAGGAAGTTTTTCTGCTGGAAGAGTGGTTGTAGGAAGTTTGTTTGCTGGAAGAGTGGCTATAGGAAGATCAAGCAAAACTGATAGAAGTTTTTACATGAGGTCAGCAAAACTAGACACATGAGCGGGCAATGTCTCTTCTATCTGACAATGGTTCTGAATGATACTAGATAACACTTCATCTTTATCTTGAAGTTGCAGGAAAGGACTTCTCCCTAGCATCATGAGTTGCACCACAGAGTTAACTTCTTCATCCTCTTCACCAATATGTGGCCATACAAAATTATCCACATCATGGGATGGCTAAGCAAGAGGATAAAGAATAATCTTTTTGGTGTTCTTGCCATCAGAAATGGTCATGTCACCTAACAAACATCCAATATAAGAATCTGCAATTGCTAACCATGGCCTACAAAGGATAATGGGATATCTGCCTAGTGTATCTTTAGGAGAAAGAACCATGAAGTCTGTTGGATAATCCCAAGAGTCTAGAATCACCACAATGTCCTCTACTATGCCATCAAGCTTAACAGTGGAACTATTAGCAACATGTAGGATAGTAGGTGTGGATCTCATGCTCACAATGTTTAGTTGTTGTAGGATGTCTTTAGTCATTGCATTGATTGTTGCACCGAAGTCAATCAAATCATTTTTTATGTTTATCCCATTTATAATAAATTCAACCACATGATTACTGGGTCATTGTACTTGGGGATAGTTAATTTTCCAAGCATGATGTCAGCCAATTGTCCCACTATATGAATTGTAGTTGGGTCCTTCTTTTTCCTACCCAGTTTCTTGAGGCATGCTTCTTTAATTGCCTTTCCATAAATAGGAACATCTTTTATGTCTTGAACAGGGGTATTTGGACACATATATACTTTATCTGATCTGGAATATCAAAACTAGTTTCCTCCTTGTCTTGTTTTTGTTTGGAAACTTCCAATCTCTAGGGGAATGGTGGTTCTTGCATTGTTGGCTTGGCTGGAACTAGTTCATGATTTTTAGGTGCACAAGGCTGAATAGGATCAATAAGAGATTCTTCTTGCTCTTCCATAGGAAGCTCAGTGATAATGGGGGCAGAAGGAGTTGACAAGGTAGTTCTTGAATGTAGGCGTATTTCACTTAAAATCACAACATATGCGGGAAATTGATTTGGATCAGTAGAATATATAGGCTACTACTGTGGTTTATTATTTGGGTCGAGTGTGGGTTGGGCTGGTAACTAAGTAGGTTTGGGCATATTTGAGTTTGAATTAGCAGGAGGAGGCATTATAGTAGGTTTTTGGGGTTGAGAGGATGGTTGCATGTAGTTGGTTGTCTGGTTTGGCCATTGTTGGCCACCTCTCCATTGAGATGTTTGTTGCCAATTTTCTGGAGGTGGCTGCCAAGATTCTTGAAATTTTTGCCAATTCTCCTGAGGTTGCTACCACTGAGGTGAGGTATTTTGATAATTGGACCAAGAATTTGGAGGGTTACCCCAGGACTGCAGTGGATAACCTCCATAGTTGGATGGACAGGGGGGATGCCATTGGTTACCAGATGAATATGAATTTAAATATGGCCCAACAAAAGATAGTGGATCTGGTGGCATACCTTGTCTTGAAGCCCATGGCCTTTTCTGTGCAACAAAGTAGACTTGGTCTTCCTTAGTTTGAATTGGTTTGAACTTAGGTGGAATCTACTTGTTGTCAATGTTGGCTATCGCCTTGCATCTAGAGTCCTTCTTCTTCTATCTACAATGTGGGCAATATTATGTTAGCATTGTCTTTGCCTCCTCATGTTTCTTCTTAGCTTGAAGCGTATCCAAATAAGTAGCTAGATTGTTGATGATATCCTGCTTGAAATCTGTTAGCAAATTAGTAATCTCCATTCTCGAGACTCCACTGGTGGATGACTTACCCATACAGTATTGGTAAGCTCTTCCTTTCTTTGAAGTTTCCCTAGAATAATTTTGGCATAGCTTATTGATATCCTCCCAAGGGACTTGAATGATATATCCTCCTGCCATTAGGTCCAAGGCATCAGTGTAGCTTTCACTAATTTCTCTCAGGAGAAGCAACTTTTGTGAGTCTTCATTGAGCATATGATGTGGATATTTCAACAGAAATAACATAAATCTTGAAATGAAATCCTCTGGGCTCTCATCTTCCTTTTGCTGCATTCTAAAAATTTCACCTCCTCTCATATCACTACCCTTGCAATACTCCTTATATTTTTCAAGGAACTTTTTTTTCATATCTTCCCAAGTCACCATAGTGTTTCTGCCAAGGCCCATAAACCATCTCAATGCAACTTCTTTCAAGTTAGTAGGAAATAGCTTAAGTATGCGGGCATCAGTGGTATAGTCATAGCTTTTGTAGAGTATATCAAACTCAAGCAAGAGTGTATTAGGATTTTCTGTGACAAGTCCATATAACTTAGGAAGGACTGAAGTAGGGCTATTTTTGAGGTTATCTACATTATTCAATTGAGAAATGGGAATAGGAAAAGTTGGTTGGTTCTGCTTGTTAGACCTATTTCCCTTTTCATCAGTCATATGTGCTTGATGAAATTCTAGAATAAAGGGTTCCTCAATTGGATTTTGATCTTCAAGGGAAACTTCAAACCTGGTCAAGCCAGGGAATATATCGGCAAAGGGGTGTGGCTCTTCTTCTTCCTCATTTTTGGGAAGATTTAGAAGTTCTACTAGCTGAAATGGCTCTGTATTATTAGGAAGGAATATCTCATAAGCATCTCTTCTTCTTCTATGCATGTGATATCAACTCAGTATCAGCCAACTCACACAAAGAATAGGTGGGTAAAAATAGTGGATCATAACTTCTAACACTAAGATAAAATTCTAGAAATACTTTAGCAGAAAACTATCAATGAATCCAAAGGACTCCCCAATTTGACACCATCCCCGACAACAGCACCAAAAATGTCGACCTCCTACAATTATTTCAATAACTAAGCCTTTACAACCATGCTTTAGAGACTAGACATATAACTTGAATATCCATCTTGACCATTAGGAAGGTGCATTTAAATTGTCAACCCAGGGACATGAACTTGAAATGGGTCAGCACATTATGTGCACTAGGAACTCAAAGTAGTCATCTTCATTCTACAACTAAGAGAATTAATACTGAAAGTAAATTGCATGGAAGCAAACAAAGTAAATGTTGAACATTACTCAACAATTAAACTTAAACTGAACATGCATGACAAAAATGAAAATTTGAGCAGCAAACAAGAAACTACTCTGCTTGCTTTGGCTATAGGAACAATCAAAGAATGCAATTCTAGTGGTTGTAGGGACAGTCGGTGCCAGATTCTTAACTAAGGACTAAATAGAAGATAATACTAATCTAACTAAACTAAAGAAACAAATTTCTCACCAAGTGGCCCCCCTTGGATGAGTATCCTCTAAAACTAATACAAACTCAGATACTCAACTTAGAATCTCATTTTCATTCATTGGAAAGTGCAAATACAAAAGTATGTTTGATTATCAGATTGTACAATAGCTTGGTTATCAACTCCTAAAGAAGGAGGATCTAAACCTTATTTATCAACTAAACAGGGCAGTCAACTCCCACTAACTTAGAGGATGCCACTTAGGGAAAGCAGAGAAGAGAGTGGAAGAGCGGTTACACATGCAGGGGAATCCGTTCAAACATGCATGTCCAAATGTAGACTCGACCACTGTAGTAACACCCACATTACTCAATGTCATTAAAGATCGACATAAGGCAGTTACATGTGGCTAAGATGGGAATCTCCTATCGTCGTCCTCAATTGACCTTCACGTGTTTCCTCTATGTGGCCAACTGGTGGTTGTGTTTCTCAACTTAGCATTCTCAATCATATTTGTATGGCATTGTCAATAAACATAATAATTGCATAGCTATAACCACCTTAAAGAACATTCATTAACCACATGCAAGATTTATATAGAAAGTCGACATAATAGGTTAATATCATTAAAATTGGCAGAAATGGAATTAAACCCAAATGTCTTATGGTTTGAGATAAACTATATAAGAGTATCAACATGTAATATCAAATTCCATGGTAACTTTTGCAAATAGACTATAGATTCTACCCATAACTAGACCAAAAACTAGACTCATCATTGCATATAAGTCATGTTAGGTCCTTGTTATGCATAGGGTAGGTTAGGTCCTTGTTGTGTACCTTGGTATTGTCCTTGAAGTGTTACATGGTACGGATTTTATGATCCCCCTTGTTGTTGCTGATGATTTTGATGTTGGACATAGTGTTGTTGAGTTTAGGGTGTACTATGATAGTTTGTGTGTGGTACACCCTATTGTTGTGAAGGTTGTTGAAAGCTACCTTGATGTTGCAATAATGGTATACCTTGTTATTGTGGATTGAGATGAAGGTTGCCTTGGTAGTTCATTTTTGACAGACCTTGTTGCTATGGTTGATTTGATTGAAGGTTTCCTTGGTAGTTCGTTTGTGGCACACCTTGTTGTTGTGGTTGATTTGGTTGAAGGTTACCTTGATATTGCATTGAGGGTAAACCTTGTTAATGTTGTTTAAATTACCCTTGTTGATTTTTTACATTGTTAGAAGGGTCAATGTATGAGGTGTTTTGTGGCATGTATTTCCCCTATGATGGGTTACCATCTTGTTGGTTCATTGGAATATGTCCCATGTTTTGTATTGTGTTATGTTGCAACATGTTTAGGGATGTGTTTCTTGATATTGTTGTGCCATAACTACTTGTTCAATTTGGAATGGTGGTCTAAACAAGGGGTTATTCTTGGGTTGAGTTTGGTCATTATTTTGTGAAAAAAATGGTGATATTTTGGTATTCACAATTGGTTTTGGAAGTTTTCTAACTACCATTTTATCTCCAAGTGGAATAATGTTTGGATCTTTTAATAAATCCACATTGAAGTCAATTGGTAGTTTTGCACCACTTTGTGCTAGTGTGAGGAAATATGAGTTAGTATTTCTTTCAAGAATCTTGTCCATGAGTTCTTACATCTTAGGTTCTTGGGAGTATTCTAATAGCTTTTCCTCAGTGAGTTCCTCATTACTATCATTTTATTCTATGATGTAAGTTTGGGACTCACGAGGTTGGTTCTATTTTGCAAGTCCTTGATTCCTAAAAAGTACTTCTGCCTCATTAGGGGGTTGGTCTTGGTTTGATTTGAATGTGGGTCCCTTTTGAGGAGTTGTAAGGTCACTTGGATTATACCCCATGCGTAAGTTTCCTCATTGGTAGTGTTTTTTTTTGGTACACTTGAGCTACCCTTGTTTGCTTCTATCTTTTTTTTATGTTGATATCATGTGGTTGGCATAGACAAGTGCCAA
The DNA here is from genome assembly GCA_007115665.2 of Sequoiadendron giganteum. Taxonomy (NCBI): domain Eukaryota; kingdom Viridiplantae; phylum Streptophyta; class Pinopsida; order Cupressales; family Cupressaceae; genus Sequoiadendron; species Sequoiadendron giganteum. The sequence continues at coordinate 343,462,017 of CM021103.1, read as the reverse complement.
GACTTTGTGAAATTTTGGTGATTTATAACTATGGAATGACATAATGCTTTGTTTTTGGGATTTTCTACTTTTTTAGTATTTTTTGGATTTTTTTGTTTTAAGGTGTTTTTGTAAGCTAATATTTTTTAGTTCCACACAAGAGGTGGTAATACTGGGCTTCCGACAGTAATGTCAGCTCTTCATTAGATTCTTTGTCTAAGATATTAGTTGTGTTTCTCCATTGAGTTGATGTTTCCTCTTTCTCAAATATGTAATTTCTCAAAATACTGATATTGTCTATTTGTTCACCTTCAATTTGTGTGAATTTTGGTTGTATAATGGGTGTCATAAGATCTGGTTGTTGAACTAGGTAGTAGGATGCCAAATGGTCATAAAGCGAGTGATGTTGGTGAATGTTTTTGGAAATGATGCTAAATTAAGGATTCAAAAAGTTAAAAAATTGGATTGATATTTCACTTCATTTTTCTAGAGGATATGTTTTGAAGAATCTACTTGAACTAGCCTTGAGGTTCAAGCAAATGTTGATACCTTAGAAGTTTGAATGAAGGAATAATCCAAGTTGTTGTTCTGATTTTGAATCCTAAAACTAGGTTGGAGTGTTTGATTATTTTGCAAATGGATGATGAACTGATGTGGATTATTCTATGTTTTAGAAGTCCAACTATTTCATTCTCACAAGGTGAAATATGTAACTAGTTTTGTATCAATCTCTAATTTTCACCAAAAAATAAGACAAAAGTGGCAATCTTAGAATAGTAGTGGTAATTTCTGTCAAAAGCAACCAGATGTATGTCAATAGTGACCAATTCTAGAGGACAATTGTGGTAAGCTCTATCAAAAGTGACCTTTATTTGTAATTTTTATGACTGGTGAATAGTGAATGCAAAAGCGACCTTCTTGGTCAGAAGCGGACAGGTTTAAGTCAACTACAAATAAAAAAATAGGTCAAGTGCAATACTGGTAAGATCAATAGAAACAATGTAATATCAATTGTGTTTTGTTTGTCAAAGGCAACAAAGTTTTTGATAGTTATTGTAAAAAACTAGAGAGAAATAGCAGCCTATTTTGGATCAACTACGATATTCTTAAGGTCAACAATGGAAACAATAGAAGCAATAGTGGTTTCTGTGCAGGTTTGTTTTCTAGTTTTTGTGTTTGGCAACTGTTTGGACAAGTTTTTCAGATTTTATGTCTCGTTTTGATCTGAATTGCTTTTGATATTTTGTAAAGTGATACAATACAACACAAAAATCAAAATTATTTGACCCTAAATGTTTATAGCTTAAGAAAGTTTCTTTCCACAAAAGCTCAAAGTTTGTGAAAGTCAAAATACTAAAGCCATAGTTCCCAATGTTGATTTTGTTCTTAATGCGACTTGAAATTTAAGCCTAAATATTCAAAAACATTTAGAGATATTTTTAAAAAAATCTTTCAAGGAGTGCAAATATAGGGCTCTTTTCAAAGGTATTCACACTAATTCCAAAGGGTTTGAGATTTGATAACCAAGTTCAATGTTTGTTTTGATGTGTTCATTTTAAATCAAGAATTTTTTTTGATGTCCAAAGTAATCAAGAATTTTGGAAAGTTCGTGAAGACAATTTACAGCCTAGAGATAGGCACATTATTTTAGGTGGGCTTACCTCATTCCCCAAAGAGATGAATTTACATGCAATTTATGGAGAGTTTTTTAATCTCAACCATAAATCGGACTTGGTAGGTAACTTCTCGGAAGTAAATTTTGATGCACCACTTTCAAAGAATGTTTTGGCTAAAAAGGTGGCCTCTACTATAATGGTTCTTAGTCATACTCAAGGGATCCAACGCTTTTCTAGCATCCAACAAGCCACTTAAGGATTTAACCAACTTAATTGGGGCCATATATACACAATGGTACCTCCCCTTTGATGAATGGAACTAACAAAAAAGTAATCACCGATTAAGTCATTTGGCATTTATCCTTGACCATTTATATAGTGGCTTGAGTGAAAAAATTGCTTTGATTCACCTTTGAGTTCTTTAATACAAGACGTGTCTCAAAGGTAGGCCCTCTAAAGGAAATGTTTGAAATGAAACAAGTGTAAAACTCAAAATGATTTTCATCACCCAAGATCACCAAAATACGTGAGGTGAGAGGATAGACACTTAGTTTTCCAAACATAGAAGACACAACATACAATTCATCACAATATTCTTTTTAATCCCCTCGAGTGACACTATCCAAAATAATGCATGAAGTGTGAAAAAGATAGCAATTTATTTTTTATGTGCACCAATTTGAAGTGTTCTATATTTCAAGCAAGTAGCTAGTAGTATGCAAATCAAAATGTATTTGTCTGTTTTTAAGAACCAACTTGAGTGTTTCTAACAACCTTGTCTTAATGTGGTCAGAAAATAAAATCATTCATTTCATCAACATAATGAAAGTGTTGGTCAAAAGAAAGCATTCCATTTTATGAGCACAAAAAATGAAGTGTTGTTCTAATATATGAAATCTTTTGAAAGTTCATTTTAGGACACCAAATCTAAATGTGCAAGTTGTGGGGTTCAATTGTTTAAGCACCAATTCGAAATATTTTCCTAAACTAGAAATCTTTTGAAATGTTCATTTTAAAACACCAAATCGAAAGTGTGAAAGTTGTGGGGTTCATTTTTATAGCACCAATTTGAAGTGTTTTATGAAACTAGAAAGCTTTTAAAAAGTTCATTTTAAAACACTAAATCAAAATGTGCAAGTCGTAGGGTTCAATTTTATAGCACCAAATTGAAAAATGTTTTATTAAACTAAGATTTGTTAGAAAACTTGAACTTGGATTGTTCAGCTTCTCTGCGATAAAACATTTAGTTGCTTTTGATGAAAAGTGTACCATATCCCTGCAAGAGCTGCACAAACAAATTTAGAAAACACAAAACATCCAAAACAAGCGCGTGTTAGCATTAGAAAATGACAAAATTAATCAAAAATTTTAAATTAAAAACACATGGAGCAAAAGAATTTAAAGATTCGTCAAAAGAAGCCAATTTTAGTACAACTATGGATCTATTTTTGGGAGTAATAGCGGTCCAAAAACTCAATTGTGGACCTATTTCTATCAGAAGCAGCCAAATATAGTGCAACTAAGGTTAGAAAAAGATAAACTATGGTAAAAATGTTGTGGAAATTATTTTTGGAACTTTTGCGTGAAAAATATTCAATTGCATTTTTAGAAAATGTGACCGCATTTTGAAACCTACAATTACTTAGGAAAACTCAAGGAAAAGTTCATGTTAAGGACCATGGTCCCACCAGATGTGCCAAATGTCGTAAGGTGGGAATCAATAAGCGTGAGGAAATCAAAATGAATGAATTAAAATAATCTAATTCAAACAAAGATTAAGTTTCATACCCATTACTCATGAAATGAAGCTTTTAAACTAATGAAATCAAATAACAAAATCTTAAGATAACATAATGAATTCAAAACTAAAAACCTTTACCATCCCATGTCGAAGTGTATTTGCAATGATGTTGGATTATTGTAGTACCAATGTGAAGCCTCCATTTATCCATTTCAAAAAGATCCAATATACATGAATGGTGATTGAAGATGTATGTTAAACCTCTCAAGAAATCGAATGGCAATTCAGCACTACTTCGTTGCACAAAATATGTCAATTCTCTTATCGTTTTTGAGGATGAAGAGGATTGTTATATAGATTTTATGTTTTGAGATGAAAGTGAAAGATTAAACAATGTTGAATCAAGATCAATGGTTGAAAGCTATTGAGAGGAATTAGATTAGTCAGATAGCTTCTCTGATTGAATCAATTAGGGATGTTAATTGATCAATCAAAGGAAATAGATTGCCTAATCAATGGAATTGAGGAAATCAAGTTGACCTTTCAATGGGATTGAAGAATAGATGGATTAGTTAGGAAATAGATGAATCAGTTACAAAATAGATGAATTAGTAAGCCAATCAAAGTGAGCAATCGATAGATCATAATTTGCTCAATCATGAAAGTGGGTGAGGGTAATTAATTAATTAATCTTTTTGAGTTGAACATGCAAATCATGTTTGACTTGCACAAAAAAAGTTGCATTTAATTTTTTGACCTTTTTGAATTATGTTTTGAATAATTAATTTAATTTTTCAAGTTTAGGAGAAAGTGTTTTAATTAAGCTAATTAAGTGAAAATAATTTAATTGATTTAGGGGAATAGGGTAAATTAACGACATAGTTAAATAATTGTTGTTATTTAATTAACCAAGAGGAATAAAGATAGATTAGGAATTTATTAAATAAATGAAATATATTTAATTAGTAAAAAATGATGAAAAAGTGAACTAATTAAAATTTAAAGATTATTTAATTAATAGAGGAAATTAGGGTTTTTGATGTTTATGATATGAAATGCAATGATACTAAGTTTTAATGATGCGGATGATGAGAAAATTTCATTCAAGATGTGTGATAAGCATTAGGTCACTTTTACATGTCTACAAAAAGGCATAAAATATTTTAACAATATCTTGTGTAATGGACAACTAAAGGACCGGGCCTTCTTAAGCGTGAATATGAACTACCTCCATCAAATTGGAGAACATACACAATCTTCAGGGAAGCCTGTAAATGATTATACTTCCCTATAGTATTTGAATAGAAGAATGAACAATATAAATATTTTAAGTGGCAAGATGGCACTCCACTAAGTGATGTCAAAACCAAGATGATCTACAAGGCTTTATCTAGCTCTAGCTCCATCCTTGAGTTTCTTAACAATGGATGGAACCTGAACCTAACATAATCAAAATGGAAAACATTTTTAAACTAAAATGGTCTAGTGGGTTGGAGCCTAAAAAGGCTTGTTTTAGATGGTTATTATTGTTACAAAACCTACCTTACAAACTAAGCCATACTAATGTTGAATTATACAATATTTGTAGAGTACCTGAATCTGTTAATTTTTTTTTAATTGTTTCTATACAAAGGAAATTTGGAAAATGTTGTGGGGGGGATTGGGGAAACTAATTAGAAGAGAATTCTTATTAGGACATATATAAAATTAGAAAAATAATATAAACTATTTTGGATTATCATGTCAAACAAAATTTTGTGGAATATTTTCAAGGCAATAAATGAGGAAAAATTTAAAGGGTCCAAGAGGACACTTACAAAGTCTTCAAAAAAACTCACCTTTCTTAATGTTGCATTATAGGTTACTGTGACCATGGAGAATTCAAAGGTTAAGTTCATGAAGCTACTAGGAGAAGGTATTGTGCATGTGTAGTGTAGGAAATTTTATACCTTTACAATTTCACATAATCTTTGGGTCCCTTAATTTATTGGACTTAATTAAGCTTCTAATTTTCCAAATTATGCATTCCATAGCTTCATTATTTCTATTTTCTAAAAGGAAAACTGACATTTAATTAATGCAATCAATAATTAAATCACAATGGAGCATGTGTGTCCTAGACTTATAGGCCAGGACCTATTCACCCAAGGGGGAATGGGTCCCATTTAAGTTCTAAGACCCATTTTAAAATATGTTTTTGGTGGCATTTTAATTATTCAAATTCAACTTGCATTTGTCAGCTTTTAGATTCTAATTTTTGGGAAATTAGATAAACACTTATAAATACCTAATCTTTTTTATTATTTGAAATCTAAGGGAATAATAAGCAACATTATCAAGACTTCAAATGAGAAAATATTATTTTCAAGAGAATTCAAGAGCAGATTTATTAGTCATTTGTTGCAACAATCAAGGTCTTAACATCATGATCAAGCTTATGTGTGTTCATGTCATCTTCTAAAGGCTAATATGCATTGTTGATCCTACAACATCCAAGAATTTTCAAGTGTCCAAATCCATCAAGCAAAGACAGATCAAGTTCCTTGGAGTGGTGTGTTTTTCTTCAGTACTCTAAGGGAAGCCATTGAAGGTTTGGTGAGTTGTAGCAAGAAAGTGTTCATTCATAATTTCCTTCTCCATTGTCATTATCTTTCTATCAGGGTTTAATTACCAAACTTAGGGTTTGACTAAGGTAAACCCCCATTCAAATAATTTTTTTTTTCTCTTTGTGTATGTGTAGATTACAGTTTGAAGAAGGATTGAATATTTTCAAGAGAAATTTTACATTGTTGCATAAGTTTTCATCATTGTTGTCAAGCCACATAAACTAGGTTGCAAACTTTATTTATGACTTTCTGATAGTAGAACCTGGGAAAAGAAGAAGATATTATAGGACTGCCAAAAGTATTTTTAGAAGCCTTAACTAAGACCCATTCATCCTAGGGAAAACCTATCCTCCAATAGATCTCAATACCAACTTTTGGTGACAAGTGCATGTGTCCTAACCCTTCTCAGATCTACCTACAAACGGTGATTTTATTTTTGTACTTTCGGGAATTTTCATTTCATTTCTAGGTCTTATAATTCATTTAGTTTGAGCATTGAAAATTATTTTAAATTGGTTTTAGATCTATCCTATTGTCCTAAGGACTGAGATCCTAATCTGATTGACTTACCATTGAGGTTAAAAGTCAATCTTTACACCTTGTGATCTCTTTCCTAATGAAATACCCTTAGGGAAAGACACCAATAAAGAAAACACCCCCTTAACATTAAGGACCCCCTTAATTTTTAACGATAATCTTTCCCCGCATTTAATTTTTGTGAACCTGACATTGTACATCATACCTTTTCTGATTTAGAGATCCTTGAAACCATAGATCTAGGTTTTGCAACATCTTGTTTTGAATTAGGATTACATATTGCATGTTTGCATCATTTAAACTCATAAAAATCCAAAAATATTGTATACATTCTACATAATAGCTTGCATTAAGGTTAAATTCAATCATTTAGATCAACATTTCATTCAAAATTACATTAAAAATATCATTTTGTTCATACATTGTCATTCAAATTGCATTTATATTTACACTAAATTTTTAGAAAAATTGTCACTGAAGAATTTGTTTGCAGTTAGGAACAATGAGCTTACTCATATTTAATTTTTTTAGAACCTTTTCTTAGGACTTATTCACCCTAAGGCAAACCTATCTTGGTATAGTTGATTTTCCAAAATTCTACACACTACTTTGTATCTTTCTGCTTAATTTTCCTATACTTGAAAATCTTTGTTTCAATTTTAGAAATTGCATATTTCTATAATTGTTTTCATTTAGTTCAATTGGTGAAAGATAGTGCATTGTTTGTGTAAATCATAAATTTGACCTTTCAGTCATATAGTTAATAGGAAACAATGTAAACAACCACAATCTGCAATCCGAAACTCAACAAGATCTAATTTACTCAATAGAAAACATGCAATAATAGATAAAACTAGATTCAAAAAAATGATACTTTTACCTTTACCGTATTGTCATGGACGACTTCCATTATTCTTCTTAGGTTTCTTTTTCTCTCACAAATGGGTATGATATTCTTTCTCTATGAGCTTCAAGTATATGTGATGATCGCAATGATGTAAATTCTGAAGTTTCAAGGTCCATGGTTAGCCATCAACATGCTATAAAGACTTTCTTTTATAGAAATGCTTATTTTAGTTGAATGATCTAGATTCAAATATGAAAGATGAAGATCAACGGTCAAGGTCTATTGAGAGGAAATAGATAGGAGATTTAACTGGTTTGATTGATTCAATCAAGGGAATTGATGGGATAATTAGTCAAAATTGATTGATTAATCAAAGGGATTGATTGATTAGTCAATGGATTTGACTGAATAATCAATGGGATTGATTGATTGATTAGTCAATGTTTGAGAGAATATTTAAATAATTAATTAATATTGGAGGAATGTGCAAATAAAGATTGATTAATAAATCAATTTTTATTTATTAATTAATAATATTGGAGGTGAAATAGGGGAATTAAATAATCAATTTAATTATTTAACCTAGAAATGGGAAAGTGGTTTAATTAAATAATTAGTAACAATTATTTAATTTAAGAGGGTGTTTGATATTTAATTAAACAATTAATGATAAATATTTAATTAAAATTGTAGAATAAGTGTAATTAGTGACATAATTAAATAAAGAAGGTTTATTTAATTAATCAAGAAGAATAATGTTAATTAGGACATATTTAAATAAATAGGATTTATTTAATTAGTCAGAATGGGTGAATTAGAATGAATTAATTCAATAATGTAAAATCACTTAATTAATAACAGAATATGATATTTTCTAATAACTAAATAATTAGGTACTATTTAATCATTTAGGGAGAAGAGTGAAAATTAGTAAAAAGGTGTTGCTCGGAGGTCAGGACAATTTTGGGTATCTACATTTTGCCCCTCTTTGATACAATGCATTTTTTTAGTGTCGTGTCAAATAAAATACAATAATTTGTGCACAGGAAATTCCCTGGTATGCCCTAGTGACAATGGGATAGGATGATACCCCCTAGAATTTTTTTTCAAATTTTGAAAAATTTCAAAAAAATTGGGAAATTATTTTGATAGGCTAATTTGATAGTGTTGAGTATGTTGGTAGCAAAAGATTTTAATTTTAGGACCTTTGAGGTGTCCATATTTACATTTTAAGTCCAAGGTTGATGCATTCAATTATAAAGGTCATTTCACTTTGCCACCTCAAGGTCTATAAATAGGCCCTAGGGGGTCAAAAAAGTTCATTTGTGCATTTTTTTTTTAGAAGTTTAAGTGCTCTAAGGTTACATTGGATTGAGGATCTCTACAAAGATGTCACCTATACCAATTGTTGCACACCACATATATCATGTTAGGACCTTTCAAGGGCCCAAGGGATCGAGCAACGCGGTATGTGCACTTTCCTTTCCTTGAATTTTTTTTTATTTTTAGTAAATTTTAGGGGTCAAAAATGACTAAATAGATGCGATGCAACTTGTGCGCCACATCTGTTATCACATTCATTGCATATGATGTCACTTTCACCACATCCATTAAGGTGCAACACAAGTGTGAAATACAACCTCCATTGATTAGGTTTCTCATAATTGATTGGTGCACGACATCTATGATGGTGCACCACATGTGTAGCTTAATGAACCACATTTGTTGTTTTGCACCGCGTATGAATGATAGTGCACCGCAATTCCTTTAGCCTTCTCATATTTTTTGTATGATGCATTGGTAAGCCACATTTTCTTGACAATGCGATGCATTTGACTATCAATAAAATTGAGTCAGTTTGTGAGAAAAATTTCTCTATGTAAAAGGTCTAATAAGTTCATTTAGGCTTTTTGATTAACATAATGTGATTTTCTTGTGATTGCAATTGAGATTTCCACCTATTTATACTCGAGAGATTTGGCCTTTCTTGTTCAGGTTATGAGACCACCATCCAAGGAGGAGAAAGATGCTCTTCATGCTCTGGGATTGTACTATGTCACATTTATGCTTGTGATTTAGGCTAACCAAGGTCTTCTGACTACTTTGGTAGAGCGATGACACTCTCAGACCAGTTCCTTTCATTTACCCATTAGAGAGGCCACTGTTATACTAGAGGATGTCTGGCATATACTTCAGATTCTAATCCATGGGTAGTAGGTTGTTTATGATCTTGACTATGGTATTGCTACCATTCAGAGATGCTTCAATATAGATTATCTAGCTTTGTTAGGTGCAGAGGATTACGAGATTTGTTGGGATTCTCTAGTAGATAGATATGATAAATTGATTGTTGTCATCGATAGTGTCATTGGAGGTGTTGTGATACCAAATCTTTGAGGACATAGGTTCCCTATTGGATGGGGAGATATTCTTACAAGAATGATAGAGCATGCCACCATATATGCTTGGAGACCATGCATGTTTTCCATGTTATACTTCTAGTTCCACAATGTGGCATATCAAGAGGCTCAGTCGATCAGTTCTGGCACTACTCTTCTCATGGTATGGGCAGGGGAGGATATTGTTATTGTGAGACCACATGTTGAGAGACACCTGATAATTAGGCTTCCTTATGCATACTTGTATGGGGGCAAAATGACACAAACATGGGTCAATGATGTTGGGTATTGGCAACATGCCATAGATTTGTTGGATTCATTTACTTGGAGACCATAATGTCAGTGTCCACCCTAGGAGGACAATGGTGAGAATTTTCCATATTGTCCATAGACATGGTATCTGATTAGTATATTTTCAACTCAAAAAATCATCGAGTGACACTTACCACAGTGGGTTCTCTGGTAGTTCAAGGAGCGATAGGGTGTTCCTATTGGTATTGCAGAGTTTGATCGATCTTCTTGAGAGGTTCCCCAGTGGGGACCTATGATGAGTGTGTAGGTGGCAGAGTAGGAGATAGATTAGCTTCAACCAATTCAGTGGGATTTCCCTATGGAGGTGATTGATGTAGGAACCACTATAGAGTATGATGTATGGTGGGCCAACATAGGTCCACTCCATATATAGATCTTGATCAACTAACTCCAGAAGAGAGGATTGATAGAGGTCCTTGTGGTAGATTTTAGGGAAGAGGCGATGGTGGTGGTTGAGGTGATGGAGATGGAGGTGGTGATGGTGGTAGAGGTGGAGATAGTGGTAGAGGGGATAGAGGCCAAGGTGATAGAGGTAGGAGAGATAGAGGTGGGCTTCCACCTTGGATACCAAGGTAGGAGGGGGAGCAACAAAGGGATGATATTCCTTGCTAGGAGGAGAGAGTCTGAGCCGCATAAGTACAAGTAGATGTCACTCCTCATTAGGAGGACATGTAGATGGAGGAGGTTTGGGTAGAGTAGGTGATAGAGGCATGGGAGATAGAGGAAGATTTCCACCATGGATATTGAGGTGGGAGGGGGAGCAACAAAGGGATGATGTTCCTCATCAAGAGAATAGGGTCAGAGCTACACAAGTACATATAGATGTTGCTCCTCATTAGGAGGAGGTGTAGATGGAGGAGGTGGTAGGATATGTAGAGATGGATTTAGGTGTGGGGGAGTTCAGGGTGGAATTTGATGATGATATTGTCATAACGGAGGAGGAGGTTGTACGGGAGATAGAGATTGAGGAGGGTCTAGAGGATGTGCCTATTAGGGAGGCTCCACTAGACATTATGGAGGTGGATGTAGAGGAGAGAGCATCAGACCCAAAGGTTACAACATTATAGGTGCAGTTCCAAGTGATGATGATATAGGTTCAAGATTTGTAGGGGCAAGTTGCTCAGTTGATGGTTGAGTGAGATATAGCATTGATAAGAGTGCAGAGGGTCAAGCAACGGTTCATTGATTCCATTGATTTAGTCAGTGGATGTACTATATAGTTATCTCTAACACTTCATTGGTCTAGCAAGGTTGAGAAATATTATAGGGATCTATATGAGAGTGTAGTGCCAGTAGCAGAGAGGGCACCTAGTTTCACACAAAGCCAAAGTAGGTCTCATTTTAGGAGATCACAGAGCAGTGGAGGGGTGTTCTAGCCTAGGGCATCTCATTATTATTTGGCTCATCATTCACACAAGGATTGATCACAACTATAAAGTTCATGCCATAAATAGGATAGGCCTCCATCTAGTGACAAGTGTAACACATGTTAGGCCTATTTGTATATGTATATTTTTTATCGAGCTTGTGAGCTCCACATTTTTAACAATCATTTGATATTGTACTATGACACATTTTTTGGATATATATATGAGACATCATTTTTGGAGGAGATTAAATTATGTGTTATTTGTTATGCATATTTCTATTTGATGGATGTTTTTGAATGCATATGATGTTTATGTATGATTTTATTTATGGATGGATTCACATGATATATGATTTATGCTTACATGTATGACATGATGTATGTATATTTATGATCTATTATATGATTTGTGATGCTTATATGATGTACACAATGATAACATTATATATTTAAAACATGTTATGCCATATTTGATATGATGCTATATGGATGATGGTGATTCTAAAATGTGATGCCATATTATCTATCTTTTTGTATTTCCTTATACAATATGTATGACCTATATGAGTTATTATGTTCTAACATGATTGTGGATGCAAGATGATAAAGCTCACATATTTGTTTTTGTGTGTCATAGCACGCCACTTAGATGACCATGAGACTATCAGAATAAATGTTAGTATGAAGGAATAGTTAGTAAGGAGTGAATAACCATTTAGATAGATTGTTCATCCAAATCGAGACTGATGCATTGATTGATATTACTTGATCTTTCAGCAGTGCATGTTTTATCATCACAGATCCTTTTTGTGTTTATGGAACAAGTAGATGTATGCACACCTAAGCATGAATTTTTGAAGGGAAATTTTGTTTCTATTTGCTTAAAGATATCATAGATGGATAAGTGGATAGTGTATGCCAAATTGAGACAAACCTTGGTGAAATTTAGTGTCCATTTGTCAAATATTAAGATACGCCAGACAAGAAGTGTCCTGATTAAGATTAGCGACAATAGAACCTTGTTGGAATATGTAAGGAAATAACCATAGAGAACTTTTATCTTGCTAAAAGAAAGTGTTAGTTGACCTTTGAATTTCATAAGATGTTTTGACTAAGCCAAATATAATCCCAATCACACACAAGGACCTTAGTTTCCTCAATCATGTTACCAAGACAAACCACAAGCAAAGATCATTAGAAAGAAACATCATAATCCATAATTACTTCTTTAATAACTTGTGGATATCCTTGAGTAGCTTAGGAATATGACATAAGATAAATCAGATAAGCTAAGACTAAACTAGACCAAATGAGTCGACAATTATTAGAACTTTTTGTCTACTGAGAAGTGTTTGGTATGTTTTCAAAAGATTGTATGTTTTAAGGAGTGAGACATTTCATGTAAGATGCTTAGCCTGGTTTTGATAATGCAACATCCTAGAAGACAAATTATTTTTGATAAGATAACATTTGTAGAAATTTGATCATCCTAGTTGAAAGTTAGTTTGGGTAGTGTCATATGTTGTTTAATGATTTCTTTAAGATCAATTCTTGTGTAAGATATCTTGTTTATTTGTGTGCAACCTGGTGGTTTTAAACAAAGAATAGTTTTATTATGAAATTCAAATTGTGATGAAAATTTTTGTTGTAATGGACCCTAAAGGGATTGACCTATGCATTGAGGTTTCATCAATGATGACCTTTCCTACATGAAAAACATGGAGAAAACATAGTTTGACTGATCGTGATAAGTGATACTTTATTCTAGCAATGTGGACTATGATGAAGGTTTGACTATGATGGACCCTAAAGGATAGAACTATGCCTCAGGGGCTCATTAGTGACTCACCTTTCCTACGTACATGTACAAAGTCAACATATTTTGATACCATGAATTGACATCATTTTTTTATTTTTTGATATTTTATGATTGTTTTTGGATTTTTGAAGGATATTTGAATGTTTTGATGTTTTGTTGAATGTTTCGATGTTTTCTGTATTTTTGTGATAACATCTTCAAATACCATGTGTAATATCCTTTTGAAACTTATAGGTCAAGGATTTCCCCTAGTCCAAAACAGGACTAGTTTTTATGAAAGGGTGGATATGATAAATGGTTTGACACTAAATGTTTTATTAGTCTCGAGCCATAAGAAGGGGTGAGAAGGATTTTATTATGCAAAAGAATATGCACAGTTTATCATGGATGGAATTGGGTAGAGTAGTGATATATGGTAGAGTGGAATCCAACCACACATGGTGCCTATTTTCCTAGTTTTCACCATGGTACTTATCCAAAGTGCCACCAAAATGGTTTTCACACATTTTTTATTTTTCTTTTCTTTTTTGTTTTTCATTTTTTTGATTTTTTTGATATAATGAGATCTCTAGAGGTCATGTATAGTAATTCTAAAGGTGCATTCTATTGATAGGATTAGATAGAAATTCACCCTCAGGAATATCCAGTTGATAGGCACTAGATCTGTATGTTGTGGTGATGATATAAGGACCCAACCAGTTAGGCTCAAAATTTCTTAGTTTTTCTCTTTCTTGTTGGTTCTTAGGATTCTCTTTTAAGAGTAGGCCACCAATGTCAAAGTTTTAGACCTTGACTCTCTTGTTGTAGTTGCATATAAGGCAATTTTGATATGCATGCAAGTGGACCAACATCATTTGTCTTCTTTCGTCTAATAGTTCTATCTTGTGTAACCTAGAGATTTGGTAATCTTCATCATTGATGAAATTTTGCATGGAAACTCTCAAGGATGGCTTCAAAATAGAAGATAAGGGATTAAGGTGTGGCATTAGTAGGAGTATGACTCTTGTACGATAATCCCATAAGGTTGTATTTATTTATATATTCCAATCTCGACCAACGTTATTGATAGTCTTTTTTAGGATATTTACAATGGTTTTATTAGATGCCTCTGCTTGACCATTACCCTAGGGATAATATGGAGCAATGAAGTGGTGTTGGATGTGGTATCTTTGATACAATTCCTTGGTGCCTTGGTTTTTGAAGGGATTCCCATTATCTTTTACTATGGATAAAGGAACACCATACCACTATATAACATAATTTAGTATGAACTTTAAAAAAAAATTATTGGTGATATATTTCATCGATATGGCTTTGATCCATTTAGTGAAATATTATATTGCAGTTATTATGAACTTGTGTTCATTATCAAATGTAGGATGAATATTCTGATGAGGTCAAGTCCTCATTGAGAAAAAGGTCAAGGTGAGGTAACCAGATGAAGTCCCTATTTTAGTGCATGTACTAGGTCGTTGTGGATTTGACATTGTTGACATATCTTTACAAAGAGATATGAATCACCTTCCATTGTAGGCCAATAGTACCTTATTCTCAGTAGATTTTTGGCTAGGGTAGGACCCCTAGAGTGAGCCTCACATATACCCTCATGTATTTCTTGTAAATCCTCTTTGATTCCTCTATTTTGAGACATCTAAGAAAGGTAGTATCTAGACTACGATGATAAAGGGTATTTGCAATGATAATATACTTAGCTATTGGTCAGATAAATATTTTTCTTTGGTTGTTAGACAAGTCGAGTGGTAGGATTTGAGCATGAAGGTAGTCATATATATCCTTATACCAGGTTGAATTGGGACAAACAATCTTGCACACAAGCTCAAATTTAGGGACATTGAATTTAGGGATCAAAATTTGTTTCACCAAAAACTCGCATTGATGCAAATTATTTGGAATGTCTAAGAGAGACCCAATGGTGGTCATGGCATCAACTACCTTACTCTACAGTCTTGGGATTTCTATAAATAGAGTGGTTTCAAAGTATTCCTTGAATTTTTCTACCATTTTCTTATATGGTACTAGTTTTTCATCCTTAGTCTCATGTTCATCATTAACTTGTTAGACAACTAGCTGTGAGTCACCATCTACCTACATGTTTTTGATTTTCCATATGATTATTTCCCTCAGACCCATGAGTAAGGCTTCATATTTTTCTATGTTGTTCATGCATGGGAATGTGATCCTGTATGACTTAGGGACAGTGTCCCCTTGGGATGTGATGAACAAGACACCAACTCTTAATCATGATGTGTGTATAATCCGTCAAAGTAAATTTTCCACTTTTTAGATGTATCTAGCTTGAAGATTGCCTTGTCCATGAATTTGGATATGAGAAGTGTGAATGCCTATGTAGGGGCATCTGTTAACTGATCGAGAATTACTTTCCCTTTAATCGCTTTCCTTTCCAAATATTTAATGTTGAACTCACTAAGGAGCATTACCCTTTTCACTAGTCAACCTATTAGGGTGGCCTTGCTGAGTAAGTACTTTAGTAGATTGATTTTTTCTATCAGCTTAGTTTGTAGATTTAAAATTTAGTTTCATAGTTTTTGCATAGCAAAGACAATAGCAGGACATGCCCACTCTATGGGAGTATAATTAAGTTCATAGCCTACAAGGGTATGATTGATATAATATATTGTGTTTTCCTTCACATCTTCATCATTTTGTGCTAGGAGAGCTTCTAGAGCAGATGATGTTACTAATACATATAAAATGAGTGGTTTCCCATTGATAGGTGACCTCGATATCAGTGGGGATAGTAGATAGTCTTTGATCTATTGAAAATCATGTTGATAAGAATCAGTCCATTTGAAAGGGACATTCTTGTGAAGGAGATACTGAAAGGGGTGGCATTTATTTTCTAGTTGTGTTATAAACCTATGAATAAACTATAGTTTTCTCTATAGGCTCCTTAATTGTGTGAGATTGGAAGGTGGTGGCATGTCTATGATGGATTTCACCTTTACATGATCAACCTCTATGCCTTTGTATGAAACAATGTATCCAAGGAGCTTCCCAAAATTTACTCCAAAGATGCATTTCTTTGGGTTTATTCAAACCTTATATTCTTCCAACCTTGTAAAAATTATGTCTAGTATTGCTAGGTGATCATCCCTCATGAGGGACTTTTCGAGGAGGTCATCAACATACTCCTCCATTAGTTTATGCATCATGTCATAGAAGATTATAGTCATTTCCCTTTGATAGGTAGCTCTAATTTTTTTAAGACTAAAGGGCATGACATTCCAATAGTATGTACCCCAAGCATAGGTTAAGGTTGTCTTGTGTGGATCTTCTACTACAATTATCATTTGATGCTACCCTAATTGAAGGAACCTACTTTTGGTAGTTCCTTTGGAAATTGATCTCATGCTTTAGGGTAGCATTTTTTCTAGTGAGCTTTTCACATTATTTAGTTATTTCCTTCAAGGTTTGATTTAGGTGAGCATCGTCCATGTTTTTGCTCTCTTTCTGCTTAATCTGATCACATAGATCTTTCCTCTTTTCCCTAGATTTAACAATCTGATCCTTCAATGTCTGAATGAATTTCTCAGCATCCCTAAGATTTTCTTTCAATTCCTGGACTTCTGCTTTAGACTAGTCAAGATCATCAAATGCCACCAAAAGCTGCTACTAAAGACTACCAAAGTCCATCACATTCCAAGATCCACCTCAAGATGCTAAACTTCTTTTGAGGAACCAGATGCTCTAATACCAATTATTGGACTCAAGGGAACATTGAGAGGGGGGGTGAATCAGTGTTCTACAAATCTAAATTTTTATTGGACTGATATTTAAACCATTTCAACATTAAACTAAAGGAAAGATGCAAACACACAAATTCATTATCCACAACACTGTAACAAGGATTTTTATGTGGAAACCCTGTTAGGGGAAAAACCACGGTGGAGGTCAATCCACAATTTGAGTATTCACATATGAGTTTTAGAAAAATTGAATTCACTTGCATTCAAGCTCACTACCTAGAGGTCACTACTCAAAATAGAAAGGCTCACTTCCTTACAAAATGTTCAGATTAAATCCATCTAAAGGATTGAACTGAAGTAATAGCATCTACTTATGCCAAGTTATAGTTCTAGTTAGGCTCATAGATTAGATTCTGGACCTTTTGTCTGATTCTACTCTTTGCTCTACTCTGCTCCTCGCATCACAAATCTATACATAGATAAATTCACATCCTTATCCTTCTGAATTTCACACTACACACTAATATACTTCACATCACTCACATTTGCTTCTACAAAATGATACAATTGATCTCATATATATATATATATATATATATATATATATCCTCTATCAAAGATTTGATCATTCATATGTCGACTTATATAAAACATAAAATACTTTCCAACTGTCGACTAAATCCATAGCTAATTCTTTATGCACACCACCCATAGTCAGTCATAGAATAGTGAGGACCCAAATAAACATGTTCAAATATAAAAACACTTAACCAATTACTCCTTAGATATTTGCAACGGATATATTCGCTAGTTCGGCCTTCTAGCATAGATAACCCAAAAATTAATGCATCGGATCTCCTCGATCATACACCAATGAATGTGCACCTCAATACTTCTTGAATAAGGTAGTACACACATCAACATACCTTCCTTTGAGATCCACAACTCAAAATAATAGTCCGGTGAAGTATATAGATCAACATCTTTACCTTTAATCAAATACCATGTTGTTCATTTTTTTCTGTCAGTATGAACCAATAGTAAATTGTGGACCAAATGAATGACTTTGGTTACCATCAATGACAACACTAAAATCCATATGCCAACACAAACTTCCATCCTTAGGTGCCTTGAGGAGGTTTTCAGCTTCAAATACGTCCTTTTTCTTAACTTTTTCTATGTCTATAGGTGCCTTTTGTTGATGGGTATTATTCCATCTCTCAACACAGGTAATATATAGGTGCATCACCTCTCTTGAAAGGTAGAAATCTGCAAAAAAATTACAAATTACTACCCCAAGGTCTCTCGAGTGTCAGGTCATGACTTGGTTGGAATGTCTCAATTGGCTCATGTGATTTGTTGGTAATCACAGGGCAGCCTTATGTATGTTAATTTGGATGGAGATTGGTTCTTTAAATGGAGTTCTTAAGATGTTGGAATTGATGTGCAATTGTTGTAAGTTCAAAATAGCAGTCTAAACTCCACTTTTATCATCAAATTTGGCTTTACAATAACGCTCAAACTTTTCCTAAATTACTATTTCAAAGAAAGGTCAAAAGGGAAGGGAAAGGAAGAAGTTCCTAGGCCTGCAACTACCAATGAAAAATGATAATGGAGGATGCTACAATGGACAACCTTCCTGAAACTAAGTTCCACTTAACCTAATCAGCTAATAGTATCATGAAACTAGTGTTATCTTCTAAGGTCTACAAATTTTAAACTATTCATTCACAATGAAACATGAATAAAAGATGAAGTTTAAGTGCATCAATCAATTTATGTTCAGACTAGCTTTACACTGCTATTTATCATCAACAAACAACAAAAAACATGAACAAGGAAGGGCATCAACACAACAATATTCTTCAGCGTCAATGAACAACATCTACTAATCTACTAAATCATGTAAAACACATAGAACAACAAATTAAATCTACTCAAATCTATCAACTATGAGGAGAAGAATCATGAAACATGAAGGAAACTCAAGAATCCACCAAAATCAATGAGTTTCTATTAGAATTTCAGTAGCATGTCCTTACAACAACTCAACTCTCTCTTTGAAAATGAGAGGATACCCCCTATTTATAGTCCTCAAAAAAAAAAAATGAATGGCCAAGATTTAATCTTATTGTGTGGCCAAGATTCACTACAAATTAGGGTTTCACCTACCCCCAATATTTTACAATTTAAAATTACATTTCTTGTCTTATCCCTATTTTGTCCTCTAGTGCTTGGAACTGTAGCACTTTTGTCTTCTAACTGATTGCCCTTTTGATGTAGTTATATAGTGAGAAACTCATCATCAATAACTAGCTTTCCAGCATCCTTTTGTACAGTTGCATATTCCACGAACTTCCTATAGACAGTGAAAAATATCCTAATTTTGTGAGTGTCATTTTTCCTAGTCATCATCTTTCGATAATTGAATAATTTTCAATCATATTTCTCTATTAGTTAAATATTTTTTAATTATTTAATTGATTCACCTTTTCATTTCTATCTTGATCAATTAAAATTATTTAATTGTGTCACTAATATATCCCTTTCTCCAATAATTAAATAAATTATTTATTTCATTATTTGTCTTGCATTCATAGTCAGATAATAGTTATTTGACCCTTCATTCTTCTATAATTAAATAATTGACGAAATTATTTAATTATGTGTCATTCTTCCCTTTTGAATAAATAATTAAATAATTTAATTATCCATGTCTAATTTCTATCTCCTCCTTTAATTAAATTGATGAATTTAATTAAATATCCTTTTTCATTTCCTCCAAATAAATAATTTGAAATACATTATTTATTTGCCACGTGTCCCTCTCCTCCATTTTCGAATAAATAATTTAAAAAAAATTATTTATGCACCTCTTTTGGTCAAAGATGTCATGTTCATGGCCTTTATTTTTGTCATAGTCATCTCTGTCATAAGCCTTCATGGTCTATCATAGCCGTCGAGCGTCATAGTCATCAACATCATAGCATTCATTGCCCACCTCTTTTTGGTGCGACAATTCTCCACCGTTGATCTAGGCATCTTTCTAGAAACTTGATTTTGGCCATTCGTTTCGTAACCTCCCTCTCATGCATCCTCATTCGTTGATCTTAGAATATTTCTAGAAGATCAATCTTGTTCGTCCATTCGAATGGTTGTCTATAAAAGAGACCATTCTCCTCCATTTTTCAATTTAACAACTAATTATCTCCAACTTTCTACTTACTATTTTGCAGGTATTTGTACATGTGAAGCAACAAATCTGAGGGCAAATATTGTAAAAAAGAGAAATAGGAGAGCAAGGGAAGTGATTCAAGATTCAAGCATGGGGAGTATTATGATTTAATGTTATTATTTTCTCATGCTTTTATTGTTTTCTCTTGTTTAGGCGTGGTTAATGGTCTAGAGGTGTTAGTTGTCACTATTCTAGGCTAGGAACTCTTTAACAACATCTTACATTGGTTAATCTAATGTGAATCTTACAATTTTACAAAAAAAAATTGTTTATTTTCTTGTTTATTTTTGTTGTTTTGCAGGTTACAGTCAAGAATTTACACAAAATCCCATCATCTTATTGTGAGCATAGAAAAATGGGCACATGAAATATTAAAAAACAATCATCTGGGTTTTGTAGGCCTCACTTTTAGCTTTCCGGAATTTCAAATGGTTTGAAATTTTGATATGTTTTGATAAAGTTATGACTGTTTTAGTGCTCGCAGATTTTTAAGATTTAGTTGTTAAGATCCGAATTTTCTTTTGTTTATAACACTTTTGTTGTGCAGGATTTTGCCAAAAAAATTATAGGTTTTGAAGGTCTATGTCTTAGCTTTCCATAGAAATTTACGATTTAAATTTTTTTTTAGGTTATCACTATTTTAGTTTGTTGTTTTTATTCAATTTTTTTTTGGTTTACTAATGTTTTGTTTTTTAGCGTGTGGCTTTCATCAAAAAGATCTAACTTGTGGTTTTGTAGGATTTTTGGCTTGTTTTGGATAAGAAATATTTTGTGTGTTTTTCAACACACTTTTTGAATGAGCTAAAATTTCATTTCATTCATTAGTTTTAAAATTTACAACAAATTGCATTTGCACTCATGAGGATAAAATGAACCACAATTTGCATATGTCACTCATTTGGTCTTAAAATTTACAACAAATTGCATATTTCATTCATGGGCTTAAAATGAACAACAAATTGCATATTTCATTCATGGGTTTAAAATGGAAAACAATTTACATATTTTCACTCATGAGATTTAAAATTGACTTGCATCACATTTCATTGGCTTAAAAAGGATCGAAGTGTTTTCAAATAATAAGCAAGGTTTAAAATCAATCGACTATTTTTAAGTGTAGAAAACACTTCAATTGGTGCATTAAAAAGAAAACTTGTCTTATTTCACATAGATTAAACTAGAGGGTAAACAAACACCATGTTTTAGTGTTTGAGGATAGTAGGTATATGCTCTCACCTTGTGCAAACTTGATGATTAGAAATCCAGACCCATCCATTTTTTTTTGTTCACCCATTTAGAAGGGCTTGCCTTGGTGGGAAAAAGTACTCACCCCAAGGGACTACCCTAAGCGGTAATGGGCTAAATCCAAGTCCTTCTGAACCACTATAGAAATTTGTGAGTGCAAGAAAATTTTGCAATCAACAGGATGTGGTACATGATAGCTCTCCCCCAGTATCTTTATGATATGTAACCCATTGTTCTAAGGGTAGGGAGACCTCCCAAGGGAGTTTATTATAGTACCCCCTAAACCGGATGCCCTTACTAGACACCTCTTATTTGTAGCAGCCAAAATCCTTCTATTTGCTGGTGCAGGAGGTTAGACCTCTGAAGTCATCCCACATACTCGTGGTTCTTAGTAGAGATGAAGATTTTGTCATTGGAGATTCTTGAGAACTTGAAGCTTGGTTGACCCGAGAAGTGAGTGTCGTGTTGGGGGTGCCAGTGTGGCCAAGCTTCTAAGTCATCCACTAAGAATAAGTGTGGTTGGTTAATTCAATGAAGATTATCCTTGCCAACCTTAGGATTGTGCTTGTTTGCTATAAAAGATAAAACATTTTTACATCAAACCAGTCCTCAAAAAAAGTGCTTGACATTGTTGTGTTTTCCAAGACAAATTTCATCAAAATCAGTCAAAAATCCACTCAAAACCAGTCCAAAACATTAAATTTTCAAAATCCTCCCTCAGGCTCATCCATGTGGAATTTCTTAATTTCTTGCAGAAGTGTAATCTTGCCTTACTTAACATGGGAAATTCACAATGGTTTGGAGGCAAAATTTTGGGAAGATCCATAGGGAGGTCATCCACCCCTAGAAGCATCAAATGATTTAACTATGATTAAGGCACATCTTATTGTAAGTTTGGGATCCAAAGTTAGTGATTATGTAGAGAATACAAATGCCTTAATAGGGAAAATAAAATGGAAAGATGCCTTTTCAGTTAACTATCTGCAAGATCAAAACTCCAAATTCAATAATCTTATGAGTCAAAGAATAGTTTTCCCGTCTCAAAAAAGAGATAAGCTAATATGGACCCCCTCCAAAGATGGCAATTATGCAGTAAATATGGTTTACAAAGATATAATGAGTTAGGGTGAAGAAAGCAAGCCACAAAGAGCTTTATCATTTTCTTGGGATCCCTCAATACTTCTGAAAGCTGGTTGTTTTTCATGGTTGGCAATTAAGAAAAAAATCCTAACAAGCGAAAGGTTAGTCAAATTTGGAATTGCAACATAGTTTAAGTGTTTTTAACGTGAGAATGAAGATGAGGAATAATTTCACCTCTTCCTTGATTGTCCTTTCACCTTAGAATGCTGGAATTTTGTTAAACAAAAAATAAATTGGCTATCTCCAACACCAAAATATATATGGGACCTCTTCTCCAGTTGGCCAACTTTATATAAATTGACACTTTTTGCCACTATTTGGAGAGTAATCCCATCTACTACTCTATGGACAATCTAGTGGGAGCCAAATAGAAGAATATTTAGAAATGAAAAAAAATCTTGGAACAAACATTGGTAAAATTGGAATCTTCAATAACAAAGATTAAAAATTCATCGGTAATGAGGACAAAGCATGTAGGCTCAGTGTTTACAGATTGGGATTCAAAGCTTATGAAAACATGGGTGAAAATTTCTCTGCCATTTAAAATAATTCAGCATAAAAACCTTGCATCAAAAGTGGATAGGAGCAAAATCCAATGGGAATTACCTTCAACAGGATTTCTAAAAATAAATTTTGATGGAGCATCTCATGGGAATCTAGGTTCATCAGGAGCAAGAGTTATGATTAGAGATTACAAATGAAGGTTAATGTGTGTCAATTCTATTAAGTTTCCAGATGGTACAAATAATATGGCAGAAGCTCAAGCTCTGCTCTATGGTTTAAAGTTAGCTCACAAGCAGAAAATTGAAAATGTGGAAATAGAGGGAGATTCACTGATCATTGTAAATGCTTGTAAGGAAAGGAAAGTGTTAAACTGAAGGATTGGGTATGTTATGGAGCAACTCTAGCTACTTCAAAACAAATTTAGTTCAATTCAAGTTTAGCATATCTATAGAGAAGATAACTTAGCAGTAGACAAATTAGCAAATAATGCTTGTGTTCAATCACAAATGGAGGTGTCTTATGATAGCTGCATGGGCATGTTACCAACTAACCTACAAAATATTATAGCAAGAGAAGCCTCTCCTAAGTCATACCATAATTAATTTCTGGAGTAAAAAATCAAAGCTCAATGGAGGTTAGTCTATTTACTAATATCTCTTGTAATCTTGTGAAAAATACTACTAATTTTTGCTAAGGTGGATAGTAATAGCCAAAAGGAGCTCTAAACTAGTGCAACTAGTATTCTAAAAGTAATTAATCATTTAAGAGTGTACATCTTTGGCCACCTCACTATTTACGGGCTTCACCTAGTCCCAAATCTATGTTCATTAAAGACATCAATCACCAAATTAGTACTTAATGGGATTCAAAATCAAAGATATCAAAGCTTAAGCAAAAATCATTAGAATGGATGCTTAGCTGGCATGAGAGTTGTCAAACAAAATTTTTGTAATAAGATCTCACATGAGATCGCTGGCAACAAGAAGCTCTTCAAGTGTTGTCTTAGAAATTGAAGGTATGTTTTATGATTAACAAGTGTTGTCCTTTTTTAGGTTGCAAAGGTTAGGAGTAACACCCAGGTGAATGGAATGACATTTGGCATGTGGTGAAATCAAGCTCTGGAGGTGATCACATTCAAAATTAAGTTGGAAAATAGATAAATCTTTCTCACTCCTGTCGTTCATGCATGTGGTGGATTTCATTCTAAATCATAGTCTAGAACATCAGTTTGGCTATTTTCATCCCTGACATTCATGCATATGGAGGACTTCACTCAATTATCCAATGTTTCAAAACATCTTGGCTTTCGTTTATTAAATACTTTAGTTTTGAATTTACATTCAAAATAAAAACAATGTAAAAATTGGAGGAATTCTAGGGAGTGAGATAAATGGTCAGATCTATATCAACTGTAGTACAAGGTGGAGAAGAAGGTAGCATTAAAGCAGAGTAAATGACTCCACAATAATAAGCATGGGTGTTGGAGACATAATAGGTATCTTTACCGTTGGAGGAAAAAAAGAAGTGTGTTATTCGGGCCAGAATAGGAGGAGCCAGAATAAGACAATATCAAGCAAGGAAGTGTGCAGTTTAGGCCTAAATAGGAGGTGTCAAAATAGTGGAACGAAAGCAATCATTGAGAGGGTGCCATTTCCAATCCTAGATTGGGAGCTTCCATTCACAAAAGTTTTGGAAAGAGATACACTCTCCAACATTTTCAAAACTGACTATTCACTAGTATATAGATCTTTGAAAACTCTGCCAGGTGAAGAAATACTACATCCTTTAGCACAAAGATTGATCTTCCCTTCAGATTTAGTATCGATCTTTGTATCAAATGTGTTGGATTTGAACCCAAACTATAAAGATATGAAGAATATTGTAGAAGAATGTGTTCATGAAATATTTTTGCAAGATAATGCACTGCTCAAAAGCATACAAAAATACAGTCTTTGAAAAGGAGAAGCATACATAGGGGGAATCTTTCCAAGGAATTACCTTCATCATAAAATCAGTTTTAGAAACATTTACATAGCTCTAAAGCTGTCACTGGAGTATGACACACCTAGCCACCTATACAAAGCATTAGCAAGACATCACTGGGAAATTGGTGATGACATGGAATGAACCTTCAAATAAAAGTATCATGCGTTATCTTTCCTTCTCTCGCACCACTGCCATCAAGCATAAAGTGACAATAAGACAACAACAAAACAGAAGGAGATAGTGGCTACTAAATAATCTCAAGCTGAAGACAGAAAGATAAGAGAACAACAAGTGAAGCCTTATATACTAGACATGAACATCACTGCAACTTCATAGTCCAACATCCCAACAATGCAGGTTATGAAGAAAGGAGAAAGAGAAAATTCTTCAGTTGGTAATGTTTAGTCAATATAATGCTACATCTGTAGGTATTAGCACATATTATAACACATATTGTAGCATATAGGCTGCAATAATATTATGCTAAATCCTTTTTGTAAAAAAAATAGGGATAGTAAGCATTATAATGATGCATGTTTTACATATGCCATATAATGTAAATCATTGAAATTAGATGATCGAGTTCAATGGCATAGCCACATAGGATGTTGACAGGTGCAATATTCACAGTCATTGAATGAAATTTTGTAAGCTCTTATTATAATATAATATATGTCGGCATAAAGCCTTTTATCAACAAAAAAATAAATAAATTTTCAAAATAACTCTTTGTGAACTGCAACTTCTTGAAACAAAACCACACCAGACTGATCACCAAAGTTTCAAAAATCATTTTCCAAAACTGATCCAATTCATCTTGACTATAATCTTGATTTCCAAACCAAAGACTTGCAGACCTTTACCAGTCCATTTCATCATCCTCATTTAGGATTGCATTACATTTTAGATTTCACCTTAGGTCACCTTTTCCTTGAATAATTAATCTTATTTGTTAGGTTGCACATAGCTTCTAGATTTTAGACATAGGAAAATTATCAAGCCTTTGGACAATCCTCACTAAGTTTTCCTTATCCATCTTAATCCAAATTCATGACCATGTCTTCACTTTACCTTGATCTGTTTCATAGTCAAGTTGAATACCAACCACTCACATACCCTTCTTACAAAAAATCCATAAGCTCCAATCCTTCATCCATCTTCCCTCACTATCAATCCATACCATTAATCCACAAAAAATGTCCATTAATAATCCTTATCCTAACCTTCACAAGGGAAACCAACCTTCCACTAATCCATTCCAATCCTCCACATCCTATCATAATTCATCATCCACTACTCCATTCCAATCCTCCACATCTTATCCTAATCCATCATCCACTATCCCATTGCCATCCACTCCATCCCAAACTACAATACCATCCAATAAAATCGCATTAATTAATGCTCTCCAAGGACAACTAGCAAAGGAACTTGTTCAAATCCTAAATGAAATAAACTTAGGAAATCCAATCACATTGTTGATCCTACACCATCCAACCATTTGTAACCATCATGCCCTCGATTGCCTACCAGTATCGAAAAATATCATGCTATTGAAGCTCCATTATTGCCATGTCAAAATCCTAGATCTATCAAATAAAATCATATCCTTGTCCAAAATCAAATTCTATTGCCTAAACTTGAGGATACATATCAAAAATAAAGTCCAAATAATGGCATCATAAATTTACCTTCATGTCAAGATCGAAGCAGTCCATCCAAGAGATCCTTCTAGCAAATCATGGCATCTAAAATACACCTATCCTTGATTAAGATTTTGTTCTCAATCATGTCATCCAAAACATACTTATTTTTGACCAAGATCTTAGCCTTGAACATGAACTCCAAAATGATCCTCTCATCGACCTTTATTCCATTCATGACCAAACATTTGAACATGATCCCATCCAAACAAAAAACACCTCCATTTCCCAAAATGAGACACTTGCATCCTTTGGACACATAGGTAATCAAATTAAAGATATGGATAACATCAAATAAGAGCATAAAGCAACTACTATTGATCAAGCCAAAGGAGAACACAAAGAAGATTCTATTGATCAAGTCAAAGAAGAAGATACAAAATATACCACAGATCAAATCAATATCCCAAATGATCAAGCAAAAACAAGCATGACATTCATGATAAAACCAAAACATCCTATCAACTAGGAGCATCTACCTTTGTCAAAGCAGGCTTTCTTACAAATGAGAAAATTTTGGGTAATGATTTCCAGATAAATAATGATGGGTTCACACCTTGCTTTCAAAGTAAAAAATACCCCATCGCAAATAGAATATTTTAGAGAATACAGTATCAAGGAAGAGGACTAGGCCTACATGAGCAAGGCATTATAGAACTAGTAAAATTTTATGTAAATCCTAGACATCAAGGTCTTGGTTATTCTTCAATCAAATGATGTTAGTGGTACCTCCTTGATATTGGGGGAAACTTTATTTGATACAAACATCAAAATGGGGGCCATGAGTAGTCTGTGTCATTAGGTTGTTTCCAACACTCCTTCCATCCATACCATAAATTTTCATTCCAACATGAATAAATATTCTATTTGGAACCAACAAAAATAAAATGATTACATATCCAAAGTTCAAAATCAAATTTCAAAGGCCATTGAATCAAATAAAAATCCAAGTGGACAAATGAAGTTAAAATGGATCAAGTAAAGAAAATATTCCAAGTCCAAAAGTCAATCAAAATGTGGAGCCACAAGAAAAAAGGA
The DNA here is from genome assembly GCA_007115665.2 of Sequoiadendron giganteum. Taxonomy (NCBI): domain Eukaryota; kingdom Viridiplantae; phylum Streptophyta; class Pinopsida; order Cupressales; family Cupressaceae; genus Sequoiadendron; species Sequoiadendron giganteum. Next base: position 343,434,213 of record CM021103.1, on the reverse strand, counting down.
CTCCCACATATAATAAATGTCCACCTCCTTCTAAATGTTCATCAATCATGAAATATAAAGGTATTGGTTCCAAATGCTATCCCAATCAAAATTCTAGACTCCATCATCCACCATCCCAAGTTGGGAAAATATAAACAACTACATCCAAATGTCCAAATAATCCTTCCGTGACTACCATCATTCATCATTCCAAAAATCATACCTCATGAATCCATCACATCTTGGCAACAACTCTTTATTATAAGGACTCCCATGGTACTCTATCATGATGTGCGTATTCTTATAAGGCCAACACTAGTATCAGAGTGGATCACAATGACATCGATTAGTTGTATGCAAGTTTTATGATCCTGACAAGACAATTACTCCATAAAGGTCACTATTGGCATATCATGAAATTATTATCTACATCAACACCATCAAAATGTAAAGAGTGAAACTCTTAATTTCACAACATCGATAGTACTTTAAATAAATTAATTTATATTCAAAAGAAATTCAACACTTCATTCATTAGACATCATAAAATCCAAATGATTCCAAAATGACTTAAAGTCGATAAATAGATTCAATAATATTTCCGATTAAATTCATACACGTGTCATCTTACATGAAATTTATAATAATACAAAAGAAGTAATATAAGTTTACAATTCGAGACTTAGGCATTTTGTCGCCTTGAGCTCTACATTACCTAATTTAAAGAATACAATAATACATAAATGAAGATAAAATCCTTTGATCTTCAATCCAATAGCATATCTTCAATAATGAAGATGAGAACAAGAATCAGGTGCTTTTTCCGCCCAACCTCGAAGCTTACGCTTCCCTGGAACTCCTTAGTCATTCAAAGAATACCCGACCCTGCACGAATCGCTTAGCAAAAAGTAGTCGACAAGCAAGATGGAATCTGGTGTGTGCCTAGTATAACTAGTAAAACCACAAGCATTTTCATTTTTCTAATTCATTTAAGAAACAAGCAAGTTTGATACTAGGATATGGTAGAGAGTTCATTAATTCCATCTATTTCAATGGTCCTTAAGTTACTTGTCCAAGTAAAATGTCATGCATGACAAATAAAAGTAGTTTTGGAAAAGCAAAACTACACTCTCTAATAACCCATATTCGGCACCCATCCCAGAAGGTAACTTTCCAAACACATGACATGCACAGTCATTTATGAAGCATGCATGGTTCCATTCAAATAAATACACTTTCAAAAACAATTTAATGACAATCTTGTTTCAATAAAAAATGGTTTAAATGTTGTATTTTTATCGTTTTAAAATATAAACATCATTAAATTAATATTTGAATCGAATAACTTGAATTAACAAAAAGAAGGTGTATCTCAAGTATGTAAATTAAATACATATTTAAACAGGAATAAATGAGCACACGTTATTTTGTTCTATTTACTCATTTAATTTTTTTCCACTTTGAAATAATCATAATTCATTTTGTTTTCAAGTAAATCATATTTTTAATTTAATTGATTTATTTTCCGCTTTCACACTTCCAGAAAATAAATAATTACTTTTTCAAAACATAATTTAAAATAAATCATTTTCATTTCTGTTTCGAATATTTTGAGTTTTATTTTCAAAATTCACTGATTTTAACTTCTATTTTGAAATCATGTTTAATATTCAACACGTATTTTATCACAATCTTTTATGTTTCCTTTTGTTGAGAACTAAAACTATCTACTTGTTTTGGATTTTCTAAATTTCTTCTAAATTAGAATGAAATAAACGTTTTCTATTTTGAATCTTTTCCTAAATTTGAATTTTTCCTAAATTGATAAATCAATTGTTTTTCATTGCTTTTAGAATCAAATTTGTCCTTCAATTTTCTATTTCTAACTTGTTCAAAAATTTTTTTGGAAAAACACAGTTTGATGTTTATTATTTATTTGATTCTAAAAGAACAATGAGGATTTTTTTATAGATTTAAAAACCAAACTAAGAAAGAACTATTCCAATTAAATTCACTAGAATCATGAATTTGTTAAATAAATTTCAATAGATTCTACCTGGTAATCTGGAAATGATTATTCGTTGCTTCCTCTGTCAATTTTCTCTTCCTATTGTTGTTGCTGGGAGGGATGAAGTGAAGCAGTTTTCCATTTTTTCTTATCTAATTTATAACCTCTCTCCCTCCATTAACATATAGGAAACAATAAAGATTCTAATTATTGTCCTCCTTCTACCTTTCCTGTGCACCTTCCTTCTGTATTCTTCCTACTACCTTGTCTTCTTCCTTCCCTATCCACCTGTTGCTTTTGGCGCACCCTTCCTACCTTCCTATCTTCTCCTGTAGCATGGAAGATTTTGATCCTTTTTATCCGCTAAGTATTAAGAACTCCTCCCAACCGCGTGTGATGGAAATGGGGAGCCCTGTCCCTTGGCCATGCATGGAGAATGGAGGATATGGAGAGCTGGTGTGCGCCCTTTACCTACTTATTCTCCCTTATCTGCCATGCCTTCACCTGTTGGCTTCCCTTCCTGTGCGCCCAAGACCATTCTCCCTCTGTTTGGCGTGGCTGAAATGGGAGACTCTGGTGATCAACGCTCTCCCTGTTCTCTGGTTGTGTGGGGATTAGAACAGTCCTCTTCAAAACTCCAAATAGTCAACCAATAAATCTCAAACTCCTCTGGTGCATGGGAAAAACTCTCAATTTCTTTTCTCAAAAACAAAAAAAAATGGATTTTTGCCTCTTTCAAATTTCGAATTTCTTTCTCTAACTGATCTTTTTTTCATGCATTGGTGGAGTTATTCACAAAGCAAGATCCACCATTTCAGTTTGATCTCCAGTTCAAATTATCAAACTCTAAGTCTAAATTTTTGATTGCCTTCCAATTTGATTGAAGATATTTTCTTCAATCTGTTCAACTATTGTTTGAATTCAATTTCCAATTTGTACATAATTTTTTTTTCTAATTTCTTTTTCAATAACTCAGTTTTGATATTTTTTTATTTAAACATTTACATTTATTTTCCTTAATCATCAAATAACACAAAATTATATTTTAATAATTTTTCACATTTAAAAGTCTATTCCATTAATTTGAAAATAAAAGCATCATTATTTTTAAGCAATAATAAAATATTGACATAAATAATTCAGTTATTTAAATAAGATCTATTTTCTCACAAAATAATAAAATCGTCATTTAAAGCAACATATTATTTTCACATTTTGGAGAAATCAATTAAACTTAATTTAAAATTTGCAAGCAAAATAATCACAAAGATACATTAAAATAATAACTAAGTGTGTGTGTGAGATTCCATCATCCTCATAAACATCTAATGGCTAAAACGACTCTACCTAATCGATGTTCTAGCCTTCACTCACGTTCACCTGTTCCTGCATTCACTTGCACTCAAATTTTCATCAACAATGACAAACCCCAAATTTAATAAAAATGCATTTCAAATCATTGCAATTGTATTTCAATTTAAATTCACTTTTAGTTTCAATTTAAATAATCATTTAACATAATAATTAACAATATCATGATTAATAATTGTATTTAAATAATCGACAAAGTCAATATGTGACATCCTTCTCCTCTTGGAAGAGACATCGTCTCGATGTCTTATTAATCATTCAATAAGCATAACATCACAATCAATAAAACATACTATCTCAATCAATAAAAACATAGTATCTCAATAGGTAAACATAGTATCTCGATCATAATGAAATAGTAACTAACAACATAGTTCTCAAACATAAGCATTAAATATCATAGTAGCATGCACACTATCAAAGTTCACAACATGTGAATCAAAAACCAGAGTATCAAGTATTTCCACATAAAGAAAATACTAATCTATGAAAGAAAATAAGGAAAATGACAGTCAATCATCTCAGAATCCTCCCATGTAGCACTATCCTCAGTATACTAGTCCCACTGGACCTTGTACTGAGTACTATCCCTGCTACGCAGCTTAATGCTAAATTTTTCTAGGATTCAAATGGGCTCCACTAGCACCACCCCTGGATCCTATACCTGTAATGAACGCCAATCAAGAATATGAGATGCATCATGATGGTATGGTTTCAATAAAGAAATATGGAATACATTATGGAGTCGAGCTAGAGTAGGTGGTAATGCTAGTCTATAAGAAACTGGATTAATAACTTCCAGTACATCAAAGGGTCCCACAAATATCGGTGCCAACTTTGATGATTTCCCAAATGAGATAGAGCTCTTATGAGGCTTAACCCTCAAAAAGACTTTATCTCCCACAAAAAACTACCTGAAAGTCCTATTCCTATCAGCATAGCTCTTCTGTCCATCGGTTGCTTCCTTCAACCTACCCTTGATCAACTTCATTTGCTCATCCATTTCCTTGAACATATCCGGACCAATGATGATCCTATCTTCCATCATGTCCTAACTAATGGGTGTGCGACATTTTCGTCCATAAAGTGCCTCAAAAGGTGCCATACCCAAACATGCATGAAATGAGTTGTTTTAGGAAAACTCAACCAATGGCAAATATTCCTCCCATTTGTACTGCTGATCCATGCAGTACATCCTCAGTAAATCCTCAACAACCTGATTGACCCTTTCAGTTTGGCCATCAGTTTGTGGGTGATAAGAAGAACTAAAATTCAATTTAGTTCCTAAAGCTACATTCAGTTTAGTCCAGAACCTAGATGTCATCCTGGTATCCCTATCAGAAATAATGGTTTCTGGTACACCATGCAATCTAAATATCTCTTGCAAAAATTTCTTCACAAGAGTCAATGATCCATCTTTCAGATTTTTAAGTATGAAATGTGAAACCTTTGTTAGCTTATCAACAACTACTAAGATGGTATCATGCCTATTCCTACTCAAAGGTAATCCTTGGATAAAATCCATATTGATTACTTGCCACTTATACTTAGGTATATCGTGGGGATACAAAAGTCCTGCTGGATGCACATGCTCAACCTTAACCCACTGGCATTCCAAACATCTAGGCACATACTCCATAACATCTTTCTTGAGCTTAGGCCAAAAATACAAAGCCTTCAACTCTGCTACCATCTTCGTAACTCCTGTATGCCCTGAATAAGGTGCATCATGTACTTCCTCTAGAATCAACTTCCTCAAATCTCCACCCTCAAGGATATACATTCTTCCTTGATATCTCACAATACCATCATACTCCATCACATATCCATCAAATCTATGATCTGAAGGATCTTCCTCTAAGGCTAGCTTGACCCTATCATAATGCTCATCTATTGGAAGATATTGCAACACTTGTTGTCTCAAATTTGACCTTGTGGTCAACATAGCAGAGAGATGTCTTCTCCTACTAAGAGCATCTGCAACTCTATTTTCCTTACCTTTGATATACTCAATACCAAAATCATACTCACTTAGGAACTCAAGCCACCTCCTTTGTCTCGCATTGAGGTTCAACTATGTGAAGATGTACTTAAGTCCTAAATAATTTGTCTTAAGCTCAAATGATTCCCTGGGAGATAATGTCTCCACATCTGCAATGCATGAATAATAGCTACAAGCTCAAGATCATGTGGTGCATAATTCAATTCATATTGTTTTAGTTTCTTGGACTCATATGCAACCACTTTCCCTTCTTGCATCAACACAGCTCCTATACCTTCACCTAAAGCATCGGTAATCACTATGAAGTGCCCATTAGGATTTGGTATAGTCAACACTGGTGCCGATGTCAACTTCTATTTGAGAATTTTAAATGCTTCCTCGCACTTCTCAGTGCACTCATATTTCCTTCCCTTCTTCTGAAGAGAAGTTATAGGTGCTGCTATCCTGGAAAATCCTTCCACATACTTCCTGTAGTATCCTGCAAGTCCCATAAAAATACGAACTTTAGTAACACTCTGCAGTGTTGTCCAATCCACTAATGCCTCTATCTTCATAGGATCAACTGAGATTCCCTCAGTAGATATGACATGTCCCAAGTAGTGAAACTTCTTCTGAAAGAAAGTACACTTTGAAAACTTACCGAAAATATTTTGGTCTCTTAGCCATTACAAGACTATTCTCAAGTGCTTCTCATGCTCCTCTTTCTTCTTAGAGTAAATCGGAATATCATCAATGAATATAAGCATGAAATCATCTAAAAAATCTCTAAATATTTTGTTCATAAGATTCATGAATGTCGTTGGAGCATTCATTAGACCAAAAGGTACCACTGTGAACTCGTAGTGTTCATACCGAGTTCTGAAAGTTGTCTTCAGAATGTCCTCATCCTTAATCCTTAACTGGTGGTAACTTGATCTAAGATCAATCTTAGAAAACATTGTGGCCCCTTTCATCTAATCAAACAACTCATCTATCCCAGGTAAAGGATACCCGTTCTTATTGGTAACCTTGTTTAGCATCTTGTAATCAATACACAGTCTCAAGGTTCCATCTTTCTTCTTAACAAAGATTACCGGTGTACCCCATGGGGATACACTTGGTCTAATAAATCACTGCTTTAGTAACTCCTGCAATTGAACCTTCATTTCATATAACTCTGTAGTAGTCATTCAGTATGGAGCCTTGGATTGAGACTCCGTTCCAAGTAAAATTTCAATCGAAAAATAAAATTCTCTCTTCGGTGGTAACTCAGTAAGTTCTTCAGGAAAGATATCCAAGAACTCTCTAAGAACTGGATAGCCCTTTGGACTTTGTTGAAAATTATCCAAGTCACTCACTAATATAGCATATATGGAAAATCCTTTCTGATGTGATTTCTTTAGCTGGATGGCTGAGATATGTCTCAACTCTAGAGGCTCTTGAGATCCTAAAATATCAACTGGATTTCCAAAATCATCCAAACAACTCACAACCTTATCCTCACAGTTCACTATGGATTTATGCTTAGTTAACCAATTGAACCCAACGGTGCTACATATAGGTTAACTTGGGTTTAGAAATTAGGTAGCTCTAAATCTCTACATGGTAGACATGAATCTACCCTCTTCTCTGCTCAATTTCCATACTAAACCATCCATGAATGTGACATAAAACTAGGTCTAATAGGTAATTTTGAAACTAATTTAGGATCAATAAAGCATTCAGTAGCTCTTGTATCTATCAAAATAGAAACTGATTGACCAAAAATCTTACCCAACATCTGAATAGGTGAAGCCTGAAAGTCTGCTTGATGGTTATCAAGCGCTGAATGAATCTGGTGTTGTGGTGATCGCCTATCTTTCCCACCTCATGACCTCCTATACGCTAAGTGCAATTGGAGGCATAGTGATCTCCTCCACAATTGTAACATCCACATCGTGGCCTTGGGTGACCACCTGTCCTGTTCCTGATATTGGAGAAGTTGGTGTTATTATTATTCACTTTCTTGTTCCCACCAAAGTTCCCTTATCCTTTATCTTGAGTGTTTGTTCCTCTATTCAAGTTCTTGATCTTTTGATTGTTATTACCCCTCTGGTTATTGTTGTTATTATTCTGGAACTTCTTGTTTCCAAAAATAGGTTTTGAATTCACTCTCTTCTTGTAGTTTGCCACCTGTTGCAACTTTTTTTTTTTGTTTTATGGCCTTCTCAAAGACCTCATCCATAGTCAATGGATTATGAATATCCACATCATCTCCAATCTGTGGTCTCAATCCTAGGATGAATTTCTGAATACGAAACCGTTCATCCATTTGATACTGTGGTACGTACTTCAGGAGATTAGTGAACCTCTCCCAGTACTGAGTAACTTTCAAACCACCCTGAGTCAGATTCTAGAACTCTGTCATCTTCCTATCAAAGAATAGCTATGGAAGCCACCTCTTCCTGAAGAGTTGCAAGAACACTTCCCAAGTAGTCCCACCTGGTAGTAACTTCTTCTTAGTCTTCTCATTATCCCACCAAGTAGAAGCTTCTCTTGTAAGCTGATATGCAACCCAAACTACCTTGGTTTCATTGGACATATTCCTGAGCTCAAAGTACTTTTCCATTTCAATTACCCAGGCTTTAGCTCCATCACCAATATTCTTACCATCAAACTTGGGTAGTGCTACCCTTTTCAAGTCCTTTGCCAACTCCCCTTCAATCCTAGCTTGAGGATTCGATACTTCTTCAACCCTTGGATTCTCATTATTGGGTTGCTCCTGATTTCGGTGAATTTTGTTTTGAGGGTTTTGTCCAACTCTGACTCCTCAAACTTCCTATTCCAGTTTATCCATTTTGGAACCCTACTAATTCAAAAGATTGAGAATCTGATCCAACTTGTCATTCTCATTACTTGCAGCAGCTCCTTTTCCTCTTGTACCCATTATGTATCAACAATTCCTGCATCAAGGAATGTTTCTTTAGGGTAATGGACAAAGGACCCTAGTGTTCAAACCTAGGGTTCTAATACCAAATGTAAAGAGAAAAACTCTTAATTTCACAACATCAATAATACTTTAAATAAATTCATTTATATTCAAAATAAATTCAACACTTCATTCACTAGACATCATAAAATCCAAATGATTCCAAAACAATGACTTAAAGTCGATAAATAGATTCAATAATATTTCCAGTTAAATTCATACACGTGTCATCTTACATGACATTTATAATAATACAAAATAAGTTGTAATATAAGTTTACAATTCCAAACTTAGGCATTTTGTCGCCTTGAGCTCTACATTACATAATTTAAAGAATACAATAATAATACAATAATACATAAATGAAGATAACATCCTTTGATCTTCAATCCAATAGCATATCTTCAATAACAAAGACGAGAACAAGAATTAGGCGCTTTTTCCGCCCAACCTCGAAGCTTACGCTTCCCCAGAATTCCTTAGTCATTCAAAGAATACCCGACCTTGCACAAATCACTTAGCAAAAAGCAGTCGACAAGCAAGATGGAATCTAGTGTGTGCCTAGTATAACTAGTAAAATCACAAGCATTTTTATTTTTCTAATTCATTTAAGAAACAAGCAAGTTCGATACTAGGATATGGTAGAGAGTTCATTCATTCCATCTATTTCAATGGTCCTTAAGTTACTTGTCCAAGTAAAATGTCATGCACGACAAATAAAAGCAGTTTTGGAAAAGCAAAACTACACTCTCTAATAACCCATATTCGGCACTCATCCCGGAAGGTAACTTTCCAAACACATGACATGCACATTCATTTATCAAGCATGCATGGTTCCATTCAAATAAATACAATCTTTCAAAAACAATTTAACGACAATCTTGTTTCAAGCAAAAATGGTTTAAATGTTGTATTTTTAACTTTTGAAATTATAAACATCATTAAATTAATATTTAAATCAAATAACTTGAATTAACAAAAAGAAGGTGTATCTCAAGTATGTAAATTAAATACATATTTAAACAGGCATAAATGAGCACATGTTCTTTCATTCTATTTACTCATTTAATTTGTTTCCACTTTGAAATAATCCTAATTCGTTTTGTTTTCAAGTAAATCATATTTTTAATTTAATTGATTTATTTTTTGCTTTCACACTTCTAGAAAATAAATAATTACTTTTTCAAAAACAAAATTGAAAATAAATTATTTTCATTTCTGTTTCGAATATTTTGAGTTTTATTTTCAAAATTCACTGATTTTAACTTCTATTTTGAAATCACGTTTAATATTCAACACATATTTTATCACAATCTTTTATGTTTCCTTCTGTTGAGAATTAAAACTATCTACCTGTTTTGGATTTTCTAAAGTTCTTCTAAATTAGAATGAAATAAACGGTTTTTGTTTTGAATCTTTTCTTAAATCTAAAGTTTTCCTAAATTGATAAATCAGTTGTTTTTCATTGTTTTTGGAATCAAATTTGTCCTTCAATTTTCTGTTTCTAACTTGTTTAAAAACATTTCTAGAAAAGCATAGTTTGATGTTTATTATTTATTTGATTCTAAAAGAACAGTGAGGATTTTTTTATAGACTTAAAAACCAAACTAAGAAAGAACTATTCCAATTAAATTCACTGTAATCATGAATTTGTTAACTAAATTTCAATAGATTTTACCTGGTAATCTGGAAATGGTTATTTGTTGCTTCCTCTGTCAATTTTCTCTTCCTGTTGTTGTTGTTGGGAGGGATGAAGTGAAGTAGTTTTCTATTCTTTCTTATCTAATTTATAACCTCTCTCCCTCCATTAACATATAGGAAATAATAAAGATTCTTATTACTATCCTCCCTCTGCCTTTCTTGTGCACCTTCCTTTTGTATTCTTCCTGCTACCTTGTCTTCTTCCTTCCATGTCCACCTATTGCTTTTGGTGCACCCTTACTACCTTCCTATCTTCTCCTGTAGCATGGAAGATTTTGATCCTTTTTATCCCCTTAGTCTTAAGACCTCCTCCCAACCGCGTGTGATGGAAATGGGGAGCCTTGTCCCTTGGCCGTGCGTGGAGAATGGAGGATGTGGAGAGCTAGTGTGTGCCCTTTACCTACTTATTCTCCCTTATCTGCCATGCCTTCACCTGTTGGCTTCCCTTCCTGTGTGCCCACAACCATTCTCCCTTTGTATGGCATGGGTGAAATGAGGGACTTCGATGATCAGTGCTCTCCCTATTCTCTCGCTACGTGGGGATTAGAACAGTCCTCTTCAAAACTCCAAACAATCAACCAATAAATCTCAGACTCCTCTAGCACATGGGAAGAACTCTCAATTTCTTTTCTCAAAAACCAAAAAAAATGGATTTTTTCCTCTCTTTCCAATTTCGAATTTCTTTCTCTGAGTAATCTTTTTTTCATGCATTGGTGGAGTTATTCACAAAGCAAGATCCACCATTTTAGTTTGATCTCTAGTTCAAATTATCAAACTCTAAGTCTAGATTTTTGATTGCCTTCCAATTTGATTGAAGATATTTTCCTCAATCTGTTCAACTGTTGTTTGAATTCAATTTCCAATTTGTACGTAATTTGTTTTTCCAATTTCTTTTTTCAATAGCTCATTTTTTATATTTTTTTATTTAAACATTTACATTTATTTTCCTTATTCCTCAAATGAGAAAAATACCATTACATCAAATAACACAAAATTATATTTTAATAATTTTTCACATTTAAAAGTCTATTCCATTAATTTGAAAATAAAAGCATCATTATTTTTAAACAACAATAAAATTTTGACATAAATAATTTAGTTATTTAAATAAGATCTATTTTCTCACAAAATAATAAAATCGTCATTTAAAGAAACATATTCTTTTCACATTTTGGAGAAATCAATTAAACTTAATTTAAAATTTGCAAGCACAATAATCACAAAGATACATTAAAATAATAACTAAGTGTGTGTGTGAGATTCCATCATCCTCATAAACGTCTAATGGCTAAAACAACTCTACCTAATCGATGTTCTCACCTTCACTCACGTTCACTTGTTCCTGCGTTCACTTGCACTCAAATTTTCATCAGCAATGACAAACCCCAAATTTAATAAAAATGCATTTCAATTTCAATTTCAATTTAAATTCACTTTTAGTTTCAATTTAAATAATCATTTAACATAATAATTAACAATCTCATGATTAATAATTGCATTTAAATAATCAACAAAGTCAATATGTGACATATCTACATCAACACCATCAAAATATTCAAAACAATTAGTAGTCATCCAAAACATCAAGTTGATATCAAAAAAAATCAAAAAAATTGTCACCTTGATGAAAACCAGGAAAACAGCCATCTTGTGTGACATCGAAAAAAAAGAAAAAAAAAAGTAAAGAGAAAAAATTTCGTCCAATATTAAAAACCATTTTATGGCACTTTGGATAAGTACCATAATGAAAACCTGGCAAACAAGCATCATGTGTAAGAGAAATTATCTATGTGGACCATTACACTTGGGGGCAAGTTGTCTCATCTCCCATGTCTTTCTCACAACATTTCCATCTATCCATCCAATCCATATTAGTTCCATCCATTTTCCCACCTACCTTGATCTTAATAATAAATGGGGTACAAACATAAATCATGCTTTGGGAAAATTCTTGACATGTTTATCCTTTGGTCATACACTCCCCATAAAATATTATGTCATTGTCTTCATAGAATTTATCCAAACCCATATCTTGGAGAAAACAAATTATTCCTATACGACATAATCCTTGGAGATCATATGCTAATTCTATTAACCAGTAATCCTCATGTCTCCTATCCTTTGTGAAAATAAATCCATTATCCTTTCATACCTATTTCTCAACTTGGTTTTCCATTGTCATTGGTCTAAGGATTATAATCCACTTATCCAAGTTCCCTCCATAATCCCATCTAGTCCTCAGGTTAGTCATTTAAAATACAACAAACCTAATTCATACAATCTTGCTATGCACTCTAGTGCATCATCCAAAACATTCATTGGATTTGTTCCCAGCATTGTTGCAAACCTTGATCCTTTAGTTACATTATCATCCATGGGATATGTTTTTCCCAATCCTCATGTTGTTTCAGGATGTGTCCTTCCCATATCAAACAATGTTTTCGTCATCATCATCACCTATCAATTGGTTTTCAGCTTGACTAGGGGCAAGATCATGTTTGTCCTTGGATCCTTGTGCATGCCTTCCTAGATGATTGTGGGTATCTTTCACATGCATTTTTCATGATCCCTATAGTTATCATTCATAATAAAGTCTCATTCATCCATAATAAAGTTTCATCATCCTTCCCATGGCCTAAAGACCACTTACATTTAGCATCCTTCGCTTTCATATCCACCATCGCATTCACCACTTCCCCCTTGCACATAGTAAACCAGTCCTATACCTGATCAGGGGAAATTCGTTGACTTACATCTTCATGGGAAATAACACATGGTGCCAACCCTTTAAAACCTTCAAAACCCATCAAAATCATAAAATGTCTTGAAAAAATCCAAAAAAATCACATTTCAAAAATCCAAAAAAATCACAACATTTCAAACATAAAAAAAAAGCACAACATTTCAAAAATCCAAAAAAATCACAACATTCAAAATTTAAAAAAAAATCATAAAATCCTCAAAATTCAAAAACATTGAAAAGCTTCAAAAATCCCAAAAACAAAGTCCGAGTCTGAGTCAATTTTGTTAGAGTGGTCAAATTACATTATCTCTGCATATTTGCTACATAGGCAAGGCTCATCTTAAATGAGCCCTCGAGGCATTAGGTCATTCCCTTTATGTTGTCCAAATAAAATCATAGCTTAGTATTTTGTCGAATAAGACAAAGTCAAGTCATGTCAAACTACATAGGCACAACCATCTTTCGATGACCCCCTGAGGCCCCCTAGGTCAAGTCCTTTAGGGTTCATTGAGTCAGTTCGTGTCCTTGGTCTGGAAGTAATCATCATTCAAACTACATCATGAAACAACAAACAAATGAAATATTTCATCAATCAATTATCTTATCATCCATCAACCTAGTCATTCAGTTGGAATGGGGCATTATGTCATTTGTCTCATTCAATCTTATCTATTATCTTTTATCAGGATGTGTCCATCTTGGGATTAGACTTTCTCAACCTTGTCATTCACCTTAAGTAGGATGTGTCTTTCTTTCAGTTAGGTACCTTGTCAACACTGGTCATTTGGTCAACTTTATTAGATGTGTCCCTTGCCTTAAACAAGATGTGTCTTTCTTTGAATTAGGTATCATCACATTGCTTGGTCATATTCATCAATCTTCATCAAACAAATGATCAATCTTTGTCAACCTATCGATCAAATCAATTTTCTAGCTTTTGTCAATTTGTTAATCAATCTTTGTCAATCTATCGATCGAATCAATTTGTCATCTTTGTCAACCAAATTTCTCACACCAATCGATCTTATTAGCTTGGTCAATCAATCTTTCCTTCATCAAGATGTGTCCTTCCTAAGGCTAGGCATGGTCAATCAGATAAAATTGTCAACCTTTGTTAACTTATCAATTAATTCTTGTCAGACCTATCAATCAACATGGTCATCTTGGTCAACTTAATCAACCAATCAAACACTATCTTGGAAAACACTTTGTTGGTCTGAATTTTCTTATTTTTTCGATTAGTTTTGAGTCATGTTACTAGTCTCCTCGAGGATGTTCGATCAATGGATTTAGAGGGACGATGATGGATCATGGCCTCTTTTCTTTGTTTTTTGTTTGTGGTTTGTCTTGGCAAAAAGACTAGGATAATTGGATCCTTAGTATGAGCTGGGGCATTCCTTGTCTTTTGGCTCTGTCTTTTGAACTTCTTGTCTCTCACAAATGGTCACCTTGCACACCTTGGTTTATGTCATACAATGGTGTTTGTGGTCCATTTGTGACATTTTTGATGCCTAATGATGATAAATATAAAAATGTAAGCATGAAATTTGGTTCCCTTATCATTTCTTGTCTATCTTCTTTCCCCTTTTCGTGCTAACATTCCATCTCCCTTGTCTTTCCCATGCTAACATCCATCTCCTTCATGCTAACATTTCTTCTATCCATCATCCTCTAGTGTTATCTTCCATTTTGAGAGCACATTCATATTCTTTGAACCCGCTTGTCCTCTCAAGGGGGCATACCACAACCCTCCTGGTCATCCTTCCCCTTTCTCTTTACACTGGGGAATATTTCAGAATTAAATTTCTTTGACACAATGCGATGAACTTCATAATGTCAAAGAGGGGAAAAATGTAGACACTAAAAAAATGTCCTAATTCTGCAAGTGTCATTTTTCTTGCTCATCGTCTTTCGATAATTGAATAATGTTTATTCATATTCCTCTATTAATTAAATAGTTTTAAATTAGTTAATTGATTCACCTTCTCATTTATATCCTGATCAATTAAAATTATTTAATTGTGTCGCTAATATATCCCTTTCTCCAATAATTAAATAAATAATTTATTTAATTATTTGACCCTTTATTCTTCTATAATTAAATAATTGACGAAATTATTTAATTATGTGTCATTCCTCCCTTTTGAATAAATAATTAAATAATTTAATTATCCATGTCTAATTTATATCTCCTCCTTTAATTAAATTGATGAATTTAATTAAATATCCTTTTTCATTCCCTCCAAATAAATTATTTATTTTCCACTTGTCCCTCTCCTCCATTTTCGAATAAATAATTTAAAACAAATTATTTATGCACCTCTTTTGGTCAAAGTTGTCATGTTCATGGCCTTTATTTCTATCATAGTTGTCTTTTTCATAAGCCTTCATGGTTTGTCATAACCATCGGGCGTCATAGCCATCGACGTCATAGCCTTCATTTCCCACCTTTTTTTGGTGTATCAATTCTCCACCGTTGATCTAGGCATCTTTCTAGAAACTTGATCTTTGTCATCCCTTTCATAACCTCCCTCTCATGCATCCTCATCCGTTGATCTTAGAATATTTCTAGAAGATCAATCTCGTTTGTCTGTTTGAATGGTTGTCTATAAAAGAGACCATTCTCCATTTTTTATTTAACGGCTAATTGTCTCCAAATTTTTACTTACTATTTTGTAGGTATTTGCACATGTGAAGCAATAAATTTGAGGGAAAAGATTGCAAAAAGGAGAAATAGGAGAGCAAGGGAAGTGATTCAAGATTCAAGCATGGGGAGTATTGTGATTTAATGTTATTTTTTTCTCACACTTTCATTATTTTCTCTTGTTTAGGTGTGGTTAATGGTCTAGAGGTGTTAGTTGTCATTATTCTAGGCTAGGAACTCTTTAACCCCATCTTACACTTCCCAATTAAGGCTTGAAGTTTGTTCCATTCCATTATATCAGATTGGAGCACTTGAAATGATAATTTTTTTGATCTTCCCGTGATCAACTCCCAATTATTTGTGCGTTTGGGTGTGGCCTTAACCATTTTCTCAGACTGGAAGAAGGCTCTAGAAATGAATTCCATTAGTGAATTTGTTGCCCCTTGCTCCATTTTCTTGTGAAAATGTGGCCTAATATTCTTTGGATCAAGCTTGAGGGTTAACATCTCATAATCGGTCATTATTTTGAGGTAATCCTTAGCATCAACCATGTGTTCCTTGGCCCATTTGAGGTCAAGCTCGACCTCATGCAACACTCTCTCCAAAACCTCTTTTTTGTGATCCAGGCCCATTTTCCATGTCTCGACTAGCCAATGATCAGCCTTGGGTAGACTTAGCTCCTTTTCCCATGTCTTATCGAAAATTTTAAGAATAGCTTTGAGCTTAGGATATGTAATCCTATATAGCTTAGTGAAGAGATGGAAAATATTCTCAGTTCCCTCCAACTGCTTCTGCACCTCCTGGAATTTATTGATCATCTAGACAACATGGATTATTCCCATATCACCATTATAGACTACTACCGAAACTAATCTTCAGTAGCTTTGGTCCAATTCTTTCTTCTCTCTGGCTTACTTTTGTGATCCTTGGACAACAACAGTGGCATGGTTTACAATTTTGTGGGTAGCTCCTCAGCAAAAGACCATTGTTGTATGTAGGCAGTGAGGTTTGCCACTTATGCCTTCAATTCCTCCTTGGAGGACTGATCCTTGTTCATTTGGTGCACGTTCATGGCGATAGACCCCTGGAGATGATTAATCTATTGTTCTCTTGTGGTTGTACCTAGGTCGATGGTAGAGATATTATAACTCACCCACTCTTCTTTGTCTAGCACTGGGGTGGCAATTTGTATTGTTCTGGATCCTGATGCATCCATCGTGATATGGGATCTAACTCAACTTTTTTCCTTTTTTCACTCCTATTTGAGCCTATGCTAGGATAACCTATAGTCTCTCCTTGGGATCCATAGGAGTGGGGGTCTTCTTATCTAGTTGCTTTTCCAGCTAATCAAGCATCTGAAATACCTCCCTTAGTGATTCATTATCACCTTCTTCTCTTTGAGCATGTCAGATCTCCCTTTCTTCATGGTATGAAGCTTCCTGCTCTATTTTCTCTTCCTCTTCTTCATTTGAGTCTCGGATGAATATGGTATTTCTTTCTTGTGACTCAGTAGAAACTATGTTTTCTTTGGGGATATCTTCCCCTTCAGATGCTTTTTCTTCTTCCTGCCTGAGCTTTCTATGATTTTCTCCCTCAGGGTTTCTTTTTGTTTCAGCCTCTTCTTCAGGCTTATCTTCTTCTTCAGCCTCATCTTCTTTCTTCTCTTCCTCCCTCTCAGGAGGTACTTTTTTTTGGTTGAGGCCTTCATCTTGTTCCTTGGTCGGAGGCTCTGTAGGTACCTCCATGTCTTCATTTATTCCTTTCTTTTCCTTAGAATATTGCCTCTCAACTTTCTCTCCAATATCCTTGAGTTTTTTAGACAACCCTTCCTCAAGTTCTTGGTCAGAGGACTTTACTATGTACTTGGTGCTAGGGTCCTCAACATCTTCCTTTGAGGATTGTGACCCTTCTTCTTCATATACCACCTCATCAATGACCAAGTTTTGATGTTTTAGATGCTCATTGTAGTCATCCTTGAATGGATCCTCAAGTTCATCATCTCCCCTTTTGGCTGCCTCCCTCTCTTGTCTCTCCAATTCTTCTAAGATTTGCATTGTTGCCTTCATTTTGAGTGGCTCTTTTAGAGGAGGAACATGTTATGCCTTGCATAACCAAACCATCTTTTGCATTGGTCAAAATGGGTCCCCCTTTTTGTTTTCTGTCCTTGGTTGTTTTTCAACAAAGTTTAGAGTTTTTCTTCTTCCAAAGCTTTGTTTTCCTTTCTGTTCTAGCCTCGCTTGTGTCTTCATTGGTCTTTTGGGTTTTTTCTTTGTTGTTTTACTGGAGCAGGAGCCAGAATGGATATTAATTTTGAGATTTATATATAGTCTCGAACTTGTTTCCATCCCGGCTCCACCTTTTGGTTTGTTTGTTTGGACTTGAGATTGGTGATGGTTTTTCTTGTTTTGATCTCGGTGTTTCACTTTTGGTTCTTTCTTTCCTTTTCTTCTTTGTTGTCAGAACCAGAATCAGAACTAGAACAAAACTTGAAACTTGGTCAAAGTTTCCAAATCAACTTCCATTTCATTTTCGGTTCTGCCTTTCTTGTTGCTATTTGACTTTACTTCGGTCACCCAATAGTCTTGTGTCTATTCCCATCGTGATTCCGCATCCGACATGTCGCATTAATGGCATTAATTACAGGCACCTCCCATGTATGAGGTTTAATTTTAACCTTAGTTAAGGTTAACTCGATGGTTATTATCACTGTTTAACAAGTAAAATTGAACTAGAGCTACGGTAGATCATTTGGGAGCGCGATTCAATCGAGGGAAAATCATTTTGCACGTAGGATTCGCATCAAGGGCTGACTTGTTGGATTGCATTTTGAGGTAGGGTTTTTGTTCTTCATTTTCCGTTCATTGTGTTTTATTTGGTTTCTTGTTCTTCACATGGGTTTGTAGCTCTTGCTTGTGCCTTCGGATCCTTGCTATTTGTTTTTCCTGTCTTCTCTTTTGTTCTGATTTGTTTTTCTTGTTTCAATCTCGGTGATTCTCTTTTGGTTATTTCTTTCCTTTTCTTCTTTGTTCTCGGAATCGGAATCGAAATCAAACTCGAAACTTGGACAAAGTTTCCAAATCAACTTCCATTCTATTTTCGGTTCCACCTTTCTTGTTGTTGTTTTGCTTTACTTCGGTCACACAATAGTCTTGTGCCTATTCCCACCATGATTCCGCATCCGACCTGCCACATTAATGGCATTAATTACAGGCACCTCCCACGTACGAGGTTTGATTTTAACATTATTTAAGGTTAACTGGCTGGTTATTATCACTGTTTAACAAGTAAAATCAAACCAGAGCTGCAGTAGAGCATTTGGGAGCATGATTCAATTGAGGGAAAAGCATTTTGTGCATAGGATTTGCATCAAGGGCGGGCCTATTGGATTGTGTTTGGAGGTAGGGTTTTTGTTCTTTATTTTTTGTTCGTTCTATTTTGTTTGGTTTCTTGTTCTTCCCGTGGGTTCGTAGCTCTTTCTTGTGCCTTTGAATCCTTGTTGTTTGTTTTGCTTATCTTCTCTTTTTTTCTACTTTGTTTTTCTTGTTTTGGGTTTATCTTTTATTTTACTGTTTGTCATTTTCTTTTTTTTTTGTTTTTCCACTGTTGTTTTCATGATTTCTTCATGCTCATACTGTGGTGCCTAGGTTTTTTTTTGGAGTGTCAATCATCTGCTACATTATTTTGATGGTGTTCTTTGATTCATTTGTTTACCTACCAATTCTTCTGTGTATCGGCTTGTTGGTTTTGAGTAGGGTTCAGTTTGTGCCCTAATTATTTGAGTCAAGGGTTTTTATAAAATAGGGTTTTTATGCACATCTTTGTCTAAATTAGAAAATGGTTCCCTAGTTGCTAGGTTTCCTCTTGATAATATGGGGGTAGTCTCGTATTGTTATTTATAAGCTCCTCTATTTTGTCAGGTGACCTCATTTTTTAGATTATGATGTCATTCATTACCCGGTTGAAGTTTTTAGTGACGTCACGATTATTTTAAATCGGGGTCGGATCCAGAATTGATTTCAGTCTCAAACCTTGGTCTATAATGGATTTCAGATCGGTCTCTGAGTCTACTTCTGATAAGTTATAGATTTTGCAAAATGTTGTTCACATAGTCGGAAGTCAAAGTGGAACGGGACATAGGTTTGAAATTTCTTCATTATACCCAAATCAATTTCCATTTTGATTATGATCCCGAATACTATTTTGACTCCACCTCTGACCCCGCCATATGGTTTGTTGAGAGCTCAATGCCCATTCTGGCCTCGACCCTGGTGGTGTTTTAAAAAGGATTTTTAGGGATGTCTTCTGCTTGGTCCTGCCTTCGGTGTGTATGAAAGGTAAGATCTCTAGCTAGGTTTTTGTTATACTTCTTGTAAATCTAATTTGGGTTTTTATTGTAGAAACTAAAGAATGTTAGGAGCATCGGGTGAGGCTTCTTAGAGGAGTCAACCTACAAAAATTTCAAAACTAGAAGCTAAGCCTAAAAAGGTTAAACCTGAACAACTCCCTTATACCTTGAGGTATAATCATCGAGGTCCTCTCATCACTGCTAGCAAGGTGGAGTATGATTGGGCAGACATAACTGATAAAAATATGGGTCCGTTCCATTATGAGGAATTGTACTCTAAAATATTTGTTGAAGAGGTGACAAGGAGGACCCAAAGGGTAATTGAATCAAGATTGGCTCATATCACTATTTTTTCCTCTGTCAATTCAATAACCTGAACTAATAATGATAGTAGTTGGAGCCTATAATCCAGCTACTAGATAGTGTGTGGATTCACAAGGCAATTTCATCATTGATTTAACTCCCAAAATGCTCCAATTTATGTTCAATATCCCCAATCCAAGGAATCCTAGCTAGCTCAATGAGGCGGAGGCTTTAAAAATGTATAGTAACCATAAGGAAGCCAACAAAGATCAATTGAATAAGAAATGGATGAGGAATGAGAAGAAGTCTCTAATCAAGCTTCCAAATTAGCCTAAAAGGGTGGAGTTCTATAGGGAGGTTTGGGACATAATAATGATGTTATCTAGAGTCTTTGGAAAGAGGGATTCTTTACATTTTAAAGAATGGATGTTTCCATTCATTCAGACAATCTTAGATGGTAGGCAATAGTTTGATTGGCCCCTGATTGTGTCTGAAAGCATACACAATAAAATGGTTAGAGTCAGAGAAACCAAGAGTTTTTTTATGACCTCTTATGTCATTTATGCAGCAGTAAATATAGACATTTTTTGAAGGTTAAACAGAGTGGGGGTGTTGGGAGAAGCTGATGGACAAAATAAAGTATGGAACCATTATGATCAACTATCCTTGCAGATTTCTGAATTGCATTATAGAAGAGTTAATGATGCATTTATGTATATTATTATTAACAAGCTTAATGGAGATGCAGGGTATAGATTGAGCCAAGAGGCCATGGCGTTCATTACAGAGTGGGGATACTGGTTTATCCAATACCCCAATTTTACTTATTTTAGGCTGGTTGGGTTTGATGGTCATCCTCACTTACTCCCTTGATGTTGTAGCAACAAGATGGTCTTCATGGATTTTGTTTACCAAGCCTTGGGGGTTAATGCTAAATTTGGTATAAAGCATAAGACCGGTTGTCATAAGTTCCCCATGCACTTTTGTGAATATAGATGCCCACAACTTGTGGGAGCTAGAGTTGTTTGCGATGAATTAATGCATGTGAAATTGGGCCTATATACCGCTAGGAAGCATTTTGATCCAAAGAAGAAGATGAATGCCTTTCTTGCTTCCATTTTTATAGACATTTCAATTTGTTGGAAGACTTCTAGAGTCATCTTCAGGATGAATATGACTTGAGGAAGATGAATTATGAAATATTGCCTATCCCTCTCATGGTGGAATATGGGTTTAAAGTGTACATTCCTTAAACACTATCAAATGATGGTGTAGTTTTGGATCCCTTATATGAGGCACATGATGTAGGTACCAAGATTTTAGATCATGTAGATTGGGATGCGGAGGAGACAATAGATATTAAGCAAATAGCAAGACTAGTGTTGCAAAGTAGTATCCAATGGGTCGTGCTAAGAACCAAGGAGCCTGGGGGTCAAACCTCCAAGAAAAGAAAAGGTGCAAGTACCGCACAAGGGTACAAGAGAATGAAGAGAAGAATGCCTCCAAACAAGCCCTTGGAATTCTTCCCTCCTGACATAGAGGAATTTGAACTTGAAGCTTTGGCTCAAGATTTTCCTGAGGCACAAGAAGAAGAAGTTCCAATAGGACCTATGGCCTCAACATCGGTTATGGGTGAGTTTCCTACTCAACTCCCTCCTACAGAGCAACCAGGTGGAGAAGTGCCTAGGGGAACCCTTCATAGGGAAGTTGAGACTTTAAAGGGAAAGGAAGTTGAGATGGAAATTCATGATATAGAAACGAACTCTGAGGGTACTTTTTCAGATAAGGAGACACAAGAGGAGATGCCTCTTGATGAAACCGAGCATGTTTTGACAGAAGAGGATCAATGGGCTCTATTTGAAGAAGCTAAGAAAGCATTAGATGCCAAAGCACAAGCCGAAGCTTTGGAAAAATAACAGGAATTAGATGCCAAGGCACATGCTGAAGCTTTTGAAAAATAAAAAGAATTGGATACAAAGGCACAAGCTAATGCAGTACACTAGCAACAACAGTTAGAGGCTAAGAAGAAAGTTGATGAATTGATCAAGCAGTAGCAAAAAAGGAGCATGAGGTTAGAGTAAAGGAGGAAAATGACAGATTGGATATGTTGCAAAAGATTCATGAGCTAGAGGAAGAGAAGGCCAAACAGAGAAGAGAAAGGGAGGCCCTTGAGGCTAAGTTTAAAATGATTGAAGAGGCCTATACGAAAAGAGAGGAAGAAAAACCCTTGTAGAAAGAAAAGTATGTTGAAGAGCTTGCTAAGCAACAAAAAATGGAGAAGGAAGCATGAGACAAGCTCAAGGACTTGGAAGGAGAAAGAGATAAATTTCTTGAAGAGAAGAGGTTGGAGGAAGAATGACTGAAAAAAGGAACGAGAGAATAAAAGGCTACAGGAGCAGAAGAATAGGTAAGAGGCTGAGAAGGTTGCACAAGAGAATGCGGAAAAAGAACAAAAAAATGTGCAGGAGCTTGATTCTCAACCTAAAGTTAATTTATTGCTGCCACCATCTTCTACAATTGTTGCCTCTTCCTTTGCAATAATGGTTACCACTCCTAGTGCTCCTACCTAGTTAAAGCTTGATCTTAAAAGAAACACATAGCTCCACCACAACCTCTTAATTGGGAAGAAATGATGAAGGAGATAGAAAAGGAGAGACCCAAGAAGAAGGAAAAAGTTCTTATTTCCACAAGGCTCACCAAGGTAGGGGAGATCATTGTAGAATGTGCCATTCTGGTGGTGGACAAGGATAGAGGAGATTTGAAAATAACTGATTATCAATTGGGCGTGGTCAATTTAGGGAAACCTACAAGGAATCAATAGATGAATCTGATTGATGTTTTAGCTTCATCCACAAAATCTAGAATGATCAAAGACAAACAAAGAAAGGATGAGCTTAAGGCTCATTTTTATTAGTTGCATACTTTCTTAAGAGATGTTTCCACCCCCAGGTCACAAAAAGTTGTTGCCTTGGAAATGCCATTCTTACTTAGCAAAAGAGAAGTTGATGATCTGGTGTAAATGAAGAGTAAGTTTGGGATGATAGATAGATAAGCTTAACCAGGAAGTGGATGAGGTGTTGGTAAGCAGTTTTGAAATTTATAAGATAGCGTTGGAATTGATAGACGAAATGAGTCACCACACTGAAGCTTTAAGAAAGTAGGAGGAATATAGGGGTATATTCAGAAAATAAAGGATATCAATAAATTACCAAAGTCAACTCTTCTTGAGAAATCAATCCTTGAGGAAGACAATGCAGATTTCTTCGAAAAAGCCTCAAGCATAATCCAATTTAGATTTTATTTTATATACAAGCATAGGAATGAAATTCAAAATGCTAGTAAGGACTTGAATGAGAAGCTTGATGAACTAGAATCTATTGTAGCCATTCTAGTTAAAATGGATATACCGGTTAAGGAGGGCATGCCTTTGAATCAATTAAAGGAGAAATGGGACAATAGGTTTCAAGAGGTTATGCAAAAAGAGGATGATGGAGAGGATTTATTATTAGATAGACTAATGAATGTTAAGGAAGAAGTGAAATTTGTAAGGAGGGAGTTGACGAAATTAAAAGATATGAAGGGATTTGCCTCTATAGAGTTGAAGAGAATTAAATTTGAGGACAACTAGATTGATGGGCCTGATGTGGATATTCTTCAACAAGTCTTATCCAGTTATGATGAATACATTCTTGAGAAAACTACATAGGAATGAGTTGGCAAGGATGATCTATTTTGGGCACATTACTTGCCCCCTTTTTCTCTCCTATTTCATGAGGAAATCAATGTTGGAACTAGAGATCAATCAGTCTAAGTTTTTGAGGAGGTTTTGGTTGCATTTGTGCTTGGCATGCCTATATGTATTTTTGAACTTCATATTGTAAAGGTCAGCTGATAAAAGTAGAATTAGCCACCTGATGATAGAAGATAGGAATTTTATAGATTTTAGTAAAGATACCTTGTTTTAAGTTCAGTTGAATTTAGATACACTTTTATACAATGTTATGTTGGAATTGAGTTTCTTGGATGAGGTTAATGAACCATAATCGGTCTATATGCCAGTGAGTTTTTTGTGCATAAATGTTTCTTATTTGATGTGAATCAATAGGGGAAACCAAATTTCAAATATTATTTCATTGAATTAAATATGGATGGAATTTTTACATTTTTGTTGATCTATGTTATTGGCAATGAATGAAGAATTTGTTCTTTTAAATCTTAAGGTATTGTGATGAATGATTGTGATGGTTAAACTAAGCATTGTAAATGTATGCAATGGTATGGATTATTCTGTGAATTATTTCATGTTATGGTTTTCTTGATTTGTTAAGAAGCATTTGTTGTTAAGAATATATGTCTAGATGTTAGAGAATTTTGTTCATATTTTACTGATCTATGCCTTGATCTATCTTTTTCTATTTATTTAAACCCCCCATTAAACATAGATTGATGAATCCATTGTTGTTTGTATTCCTTATCACCAGCAAAGGCCCCTTGAATATTATAGTTGCATTGGCCAATTGAGTGACATCAGACAGTTGAGAATCAACTACCAGGAACTTGGGAGTTAGGCTACTATATGTTGTCTTTCTTTTTCAGGAGAAATAGAGTAGAAATATTTTGTTTTATGTTGTTTGTGTCATTTTTACAATCAATGGATCCAGCGCTAGAAGGAGGGCCTAAAGGAAAAAGCTAGCTTGAATTGGGTCATTCTGACCAGAAAAGTATGGGAGGATTCTCAGATCCTCTACTGACCCTGAACCATTAATTGAAATTCAAACCTCGATTAGACATAGACCCCAAGCTCATAGAATTTTTATCCCACCATTGTCACCACCACTTACTCCACCTAGATTTTGGCCAAATCCATCTTTACCGCCCTCACAACCTAATCTACCAGTCCAACCAGTGTCACCACCGGTTTGGCCTGTATCACCACCAGTCCAACCTGATCATCCAATCCCATCACCACCCATGTCTTACTTCATGAATAACCCTTCTCTGCTATGGACTATTCTAGGAGGTATCCATCATCTACCAAAGAATTCAAAAATGTTTTTCCCCAAGTATATGCATGGAGAATCAAGGAGCACCGAGGAACATATACAAGCATTCAAGGATGCATGTACCCATGCTCAGGTGGCTCACTGGGACGTTGTATGTAGGTTATTTCCTTATTGTTTGGGGGACATGGCATACAACTGGTATCTAAATCTGCCCTAGGCATCTATTCTAAGTTGGGCAGATTTAGAAAATGCCTTTATTAATCAATTTCGGGTCTATGAAGACTCGGCCATCTTGTATCATCAATTCACTACCATAAGAAAGGAACATCATGAACCATTGCCAATATTCAACACTAGATTCCAAAGAATGTTCCACAGGTTACAAGACCCCTACTTAGTGGCTGAAAAAATTGCCATTCTAGCATATTCAAGAGTGTTTGATCCCTTGATTGGCCTATTCTTGTAGAGAACTTATGCTACCAATGAGATTGACTCTTTGTCTAAGGTTTATCATCTAGCCATTAAATTGCAAAAACAGATAAGTCTGCAATCACGAAGTTTAGGAGCAGCTCTCCCTCCCATGGGTTATCAAATGCCTAACCCATCATTGTTCAACACGGTCCCATGGATTTCTTACTCCCAATATGGACCTGTTTATGAGTTACAAGCCTCACCTACCATGCCTTTTTTTGCTAATGGCATGCAGGATTCTTCCCAACAGTCTCAAAACCACCAACAGCAAGGGGGAGGGTCAACTCATGTTCATTCTCCATCTGTAGGTCAAATTATGCAAAATGAGCAAACTATTCAACTAACCAATGAGGTAGAGACTCTCAAAAATATTCTATCCCAAATGTCTAATGACATGGCACAAATTAGACATAACCCCCCTCAGAACCAAAACTAGAATTATCAAAATCAGGGAGGTTATAACAACTAGGGTAGTTACTCTAACCAAAATGCAAATATGAACACCAATAGGAACTTCCAGAACCAAAACTTCTCTAACCAAAATTATCAAAATCAGAATAGAGGATATAATCAGAGGTCCAACAATAACAATAGGCAGTGGAACACTACACCCAACAATGGGGGAGTTCCCCATAACTATCAATTTGGTGAGGATAAACCACACATTGCTAATGTGGCAGATCTCAATTTCATGACTAATTGGTGTAGGCTACACGATATTGCAACACATTCTAAGGTCAATTACCCAGAGATGGAAAAAATGGTGAAGATTGTGCAAGCTAATTCCCAACCTCCACAAGGAAATTCCAATCAAAATGGTGGGTCAGTAAGTACTCCTATGACTTATGAGACCATTGAGGAAAAATATCAATTTCCCATGTAGGGAGATAATGAACAAGAAGAAGATGTGGATGATGGCCAAGCCTTCTAGTCCAAAGGTGGTCACTTCTTGAGAAATCAAAATAAGGGCCCATTCACTACATCTGCACCCACAAATAGCTAGGTCCCACCTAATCTGAATGTAGATAATAACCCACCAACACCAAAGGGACCTTCTGACTCTCATAATAAAGGTAATCCACCTTATTTTCCTAAATATCAAGTTAGGAATGATTCAAAGTTTTATTTTATTGTAGAACTGCAGAGACAAAAGACATCATTGTCATTCTTTGACATTATGAAGTGGTGCCCGACCCAATGGGATGTTGTGTTGAAAGCCCTGGAGGAGGCGGATCATTCAAAAGGAAAAGGTAAAGTGACACCAATGAAGGAGATGAATGCGGCCATCTATAAAGGTAATACTAGTATGTCGCCTTTCCTTTTAAGTTTAAGGATCTTTGGAAAGAATTTGCATAACTACCTACTAGACTTCAGAGCATCAGGTAATGTTATGCCCTTTTCAATTTGCAATAAGCTAGGATTAAGTCCTACCCAGACTAATAAGAAATTAATTCAGTTTGAAAAAACTGAGGTTAATGTGGTGGGAGAATTAAAAAATATGCATGTACAAGTTGGATTGGATCCAAGGATCCAAACTTACATAGATATCCAAGTGGCTGATATCCTAGAAACATATGGTATGCTCCTAATTCTGGAGCTAACGAAGAGTATTGGGGGGTATTTGTCTTTGGATTTCTCTCACATGTGGCTACGCTAGAAAGGGATAGCAACACATATTAGAATTGAGAGTGAGCCTAGGCTCAAACACATGATTACTGAATATGATTCTCCTAATGAAGTAGCATATTTTGAGACTGAAATAGGTGTTTACAAGCAAGAGGAGGTCATGACCTTCTCAATACTTAATCCTAATGATGTGCTACCCCTAGAACAAAATGACCCAATGATCTCGGTCAACCAACAAGTTCTATTAAAACAATTGCAACAAGATAAGTTGGTATTGGGAGAAGAGAATAGTTTGTGTAGTTTGTTGCTTCCTAATTGGTGTAGGATACATTATTAGAATCATTCTGAATTGACATGTCAACCCTTCCTAGAAATCTTAAACCATATAGGCCAACCTCAACTGATTGGCCAAGATCAACCTCAAGCACCCATCAATGAATTCTAATTTGAAGCTAAGGATGCTACCATCCTCACTAGAACCAGTCTTTTTGAAGGGGAAGATCCACCACCATTAGAGCAGACTCAGGTTCTATGCTCTGAGTTTCAGGAGGAGATTGAGGTATCTCAGTCATTCTCCACTACACCCACCCCAAATACTCTTCCAATGCCCAAGATATTGATAAAGAATGAATTGGATTGCAATTTGATCCAAGAAGTTGTTCAGGGAGTGATTCTTGAACAAAATTTAAATATAGAAGAATATTTAAGTGAACCGGGCCCCCAGTCACTTTCAACTCTTGATGGCCAACAAAAGTCTAAGCTGCCACCCAGCTCAAGCAAGTCATCTCCTGTTATCAAAAACAAGAAAGATCTCCTAGCTAAAGATCAATTATGTAGTCTTAAATTTTATGGCTCTAATTCCAAAGAAAGAAGTGGATCAGGGATTGAACTAACCAACCCGAAAGGGAAGACTTACATTTCATCTTACAAGTTGTAGTTTGGCTGCACGAACAATGTGGCTGAATATGAAGCACTCGCTCATGGACTTATGTTTTACCATCAAAAGGAGGTCACTGCTCTCATGGTAATGGGGGATTCTGGAGTAATTGTAAAGAAGGTACATAACCAGTATACTTGTCATAAAAATAGATTGGTTGTATACAGAAATAGAATTTGGAATTTGATTGAAGACTTTGATGCTTTTGGGCTCACTCTGATTCCTAGAGAAGCTAATCAGATTGCAGATGCCCTTGCCATCACTGCTAGCACCTTGGAGCCTATGCAAAACTCTAAGCTAAAAATATTTTCAGTTGAATTAGTCTCAGTCCCAGTTGTCTCAGATAATGTCCGAAATTTTAAGGTATTCAATGATGATCAGTATATATTGGCCTTCTTGGCAAGTTCTAATGTCTTTGAAGGATAGATAATAGATGAATCTGAGAGAGATTAGGGAGATTGGGATCCTGAGAATGGTGATGCAGAAGGGATACTGGAGTTGAAAAGCAATAGTATTCCAAAGGGGATGGTAGCTTTAGAAAGAATCTTTGACTCTGACCCATGGGCTCATCAAAGGGTGCCCACAGAGAGTGATGGGGGGAAGTATGAATCTGTTAATCTGACTCACTCAGGTCCTAAAAGGAATGTTCTCATAGGAAAGACTTGTCCTCAAGAAATTAAGGAAAAAATAGTTAAAGTTTTGGAGAAGAACATTGTAGCCATAGCTTGGGGTTATGATGACTTAAAGACCTTTGACAATTCAGTGATCACACATGCCATACCTCTTAAGCTAGAAGCCTAGCCCTTCTGTCAAAAACAATGCCCAGTCAATGCTTTGATTGAGCCCCTGATTTAGAAGGAGGTGCAAAAACTCCTATCTGCAATAATAATCTTTCCAGTCAGACATTCCACTTGGGTTGCAAATTTAGTTCCTGTGCACAAGAAAAGTGGCAAAATTAGGTTATGTGTTGATTTCAGGAATTTAAATAAGGCCTTCAAGAAGGATAATTACACACTATCTTCTCTTGATGAGGTATTACAAATAGTCAATGGGTCCTAGATGATGTCATTTCTGGATGGCTATTCTAGGTATAATCAGGTCCTTGTCAGTCATGGTGATAGAATGAAAATTGCTTTCACAACCAAGTGGGGCACATTTTCCTATCGGAGGGTGCCATTAGTCCTTATCAATGTTGGAGCAACCTTTTAGGATGTAATGGAAGTAGCATTCAAGGATCTAATAGGTAAGTGTATCATTATTTATGTGGATAACTTAACTATCTTCTCCAAGAGTCGGATAGACAATGTTGTAGATCTAGAAAAGGTCCTCAAAAAGTGTAAAAGCTATGATGTCTCCCTCAATCTAAAAAAGTGTGTGTTTGGAGTGTCTAAAGGGAAAATACTAGGCCACATCATATCAGAAGAAGGGATATCCATAGATCCTGATAGAGTAGAGGCTATCTTAAAGATGACAAGGCTACGAAATAAGAAAGAAATGAGATCCTTCCTCAAAAGGATTAATTTTGTCAGAAAATTCATAACATGGTTTTCAAAAATTGCCAAACCCCTTAATGACATGATGAAAAAATATGTGAAAATAGAATGGAGTAATGAGGCCAAATCTGCTTTCTCGCAGATTAAACAATCAATATCTAAGGCCCCTATCTTGACCAACCCATATTATCTAAAGCCCTTCTATATCTATTCTTTCACATTTGACCATTCATGTGTAGTTGTTTTAACACAACGAAGAGGTGAGGGAGAGGAAAGACCTATCGCCTTCATGAGCTCTCCATTTAAGAATGCAAAAGTCAGATACCTGCCCCTTGAGAAGTAGGCCTTTGCATTACTATGAGCAGTAAATAAATTCAGGCATTACATTCTTTGAAGTCAGGTAATTACCATAGTTCCTGATCTAGTTGTAAAATACCCCCTGATGCAAAGCGAACTGGGAGAGTGAAGAGGAAAGTGGATGGCTATTTTGCAAGAGTTTGACTTAGAGATTCATCCAATGAAATTCGTTTGAGGGTAGGGTTTATCAAAGGCAATGGAAGATGTGGAAAAGAATATCACATGTCAGCAGTATACCGTATAGTCATTTACTAAAAATCCCTGGTATATAGATTTGATCTTCTTCCTCCTCAACAACAGATGTCCAGAAGGGATGAATGCTACTCAAAGGAGAGCATTGAGGATGAAGAGTGCTCATTATATGCTCAAGGGCAGATCTATATATAGAAGAAATTTTCAAGGAATTTACTTGTGTTGTTTGGATCAGCAAGAGGTTAAGCATGCCATTACTGAGTTTCATGGAAGAAATGGTACAAGACATGGATCTATAGATGCTCTGGCCCATCAAATTCTTAGATCGGACTATTACTAGCCTTACGTATTTTGAGATGCACAACATGTCTGGACATGCCATGTATGCCAGACCTTTGCACCCAAGGAAATAAATCCAACAATGCCTTTGCAACCAATGTACGAGGTAAGACCGTTCGCTCAATGGGCACTAGACTTTATAGGTGTCATTAATCCAAAATATTTTGTAGGTCACAAGTTCATCTTGACTACAACTAACTACTGTACATGCTGGACTGAGGCTCATCCCTGCAAAAACATCACCACAGATGTGGTTATCAAGTTTCTAACTGAGAATATCACCACCAGGTTTGGAGTACCATTCGCCCTGGTATGTGATAATGGCCCTACTTTTTCTTCAGCTGAATTTATTCAATGGTCTTATGAACATAAAATCATTTTGAAATATTTGTCTAATTACTACCCTCAGGGAAATGGAGTGGTTGAGTCCACTAATAAAAATCTGTTGTAAGTAATAAGAATATTGTTAGAAAACAATCCTAGAGATTGGCACACCCAGCTGCGATTTTTCCTATGGGTAGATCGAACTTGAATCAAAGCTACCCTAGGAAATTCAGCATTCAAATTAATCTATGGCCAAGATCCAATCTTCCTGATCCATTTGCAAATACTTGTCCTCAAGTTTATGCAGGAATTTTATACAAAGGATGATAGGATCGAGGTCAGAATAACCAACTTGCTCAACATGGAAGAATAGAGAGATGCTACTTTGCAACAATTCTCTAAGCATCAGGCTGTCGTCAAACGCTAGTTTGACAAAAGGGCCAAGTTAAAGGCCTTTATAAAATCTGATCTTGTGTTACTATGAGACAAATCTAAAGAGAAGAAGGGACATCACCAGAAATTCGATAGACTCTGGTTAGGTCTGTATCAAGTAGCTGGGATACTAGGCGAGAATTCTTTTCATTTGAGTACCTTGATAGGAGAACCTATTCCAATACCAATTAATGGTTAGTTTCTCAAGCACTACTTTGTCTCATGAAGGTCTGATGTTTTGAATAATAGTACTATACCGTATCATATGTAATTATATGTTTTTTTTTTTTTTTGTTGTTGTTCTTTTCTTTTGCTTTGTTTATTTTTTCTTTGTTTTCTTTTGTTTTGTCTTGTCTTGTTCATTGGGGATCTTCATTTCTATCCATTCCAAGAAAAGGGGTTGTTATGCAAAGTATGCTATATGCAGTAGGTGAGAAATCGATTTAGGTATTTTCAACGAGCATCTATTGAAGGATTTCGGTCTAAAACTCATGTCTTATGACCATTCTAATCTTGGTTAGAAAATTTATTAAGGTTAAAGGGTACATTGTGAATATCTAATGAATTATGATAAAAATTTCTCACAAAATAGATAAACATTTGCCTAAGTAAATACCTATTTATTTTAGGGTGGCTTTATCTCTGATTCAAGTGAAAAATCCTATTGCAAGACTATCATTAAATTCATTGTAGTTCTCAACCCATATTTTAGACCAATTGTATCTGAGTATTGAGAAAATTTCATAAAAGGTTTCTACAAGTGAAGCTTAAGTAAAGAAAAAAGAGAAGAAAAAGAGAGAAAAGGAAAACTCAATATCAAATGGGTGAATCAAGTGTCTCTATTGGGGCTATGGATGCCTGTCTGGTAGTAGAGAAATTCTTTGAAAGAACTAGAGGTATCTCTACTAGGGCTATGGACGCCTATCTGGTAGCGAAGCAATAACCAGGATTTCATTGCATGATAGTTAAAGGACTCAACCTATGTAGCTTGGATCTTAGTTATATTTGTTCAAGAGTGGAGAAAGTATCTATAAAGAATGATGCACAGTATACGCACACACTCAGATTCGAAAAAAAAAATCACGAGCCCATACATCTGAGATTCCAGCTCAACCTTATTCTATATATCTGATCTTATTCAAGTTAGCATGCTTCATCAGCCAAGTAGTTTTTGGGTGACTGAATTCTTTGATGTCATGAAAATGAGTAAACCATTTTCCCAGCCGAGTCGCCATTTGTTATGCCTTGCATAACCACTCCATTTTTTGCCTTGGTAAAAATGGATCTCCCTTTTTGTTTTATGTCCTTGGTTGTTTTTAAACAAAGTTTAGAGTTTTTTTTTTTCCAAAGCTTTGTTTTCCTTTCTGTTCTGGCCCCACTTGTCTCTTCGTTGGTCTTTTGGGTTTTTTCTTTGTTTTTTTGCTGAAGCCAGAGCCGGAATGGATATTAAGTCTGAGATTTATATATAATCTCGAACTTGTTTCCATAACGCCTTCGCCTCCACCTTTTGGTTTGTTTATTTGGACTTGAGATTGTTGATGGTTTTTCTTGTTTTGATCTCGGTGTTTCTCTTTTGGTTCTTTCTTTCCTTTTCTTCTTTTTTGTCGAAACCAAAACCGGAACCAAACTCAAAACTTGGAAAAAAATTTCAAATCAACTTCCATTTTGTTTTCGGTTCCACCTTTCTTATTGCTGTTTGACTTTATTGAGGGTTGCACAATAGTCTTGTGCCTATTCTCGCTGTGATTTTGTGTCTGACCTTCTGCATTAATGACATTAATTACAGGCACCTCCCATGTATGAGGTTTGATTTTAACCTTAATTAAGGTTAACTCACTGGTCATTATCACTGTTTAACAAGTAAAATCAAACTAGAGCTGTGATAGAGCATTTGGGAGCATGATTCAATCGAGGGAAAAGCATTTTGCGCATAGTATTCGCATCAAGGGCTGACCTGTTGGATTGCATTTGGAGGTAGGGTTTTTTTTCTTCATTTTATGTTCGTTGTGTTTTGTTTGGTTTCTTGTTCTTTGCGTGGGTTTGTAGCTCTTGCTTGTGCCTTTGAATCCTTGTTATTTGTTTTGCTTGTCTTCTCTTTTGTTCTGCTTTGTTTATCTTGTTTCGATCTCGGTGTTTCTCTTTTGGTTATTTCTTTCCTTTTCTTATTTATTTTCATAACTAGAATCAGAACCGAAACCAAACTCAAAACTTGGACAAAGTGTCCAAATCAACTTCCATTCCATTTCAGTTCTACCTTTCTTGTTGTTTGACTTTACTAAGGGTCGCACAATAGTCCTGTGCCTGTTCCCACTGCGATTCCACGTCTGACATACCGTATTAATGGCATTAATTACAAGAACCTCCCATGTATGAGGTTCAATTTTAACCTTAATTAAGGTTAACTCGCTGGTTATTATCACTGTTTAAAAAGTAAAATTGAACCAGAGCTACGGTAGAGCATTTGGGAGTGTGATTCAATCGAGGGCAAAGCATTTTGCACGTAGGATTCACATCAAGGGTTGGCTTGTTGGATTGCATTTGGAGGTAGGGTTTTTGTTCTTCATTTTCTATTAGTTGTGTTTTGTTTGGTTTCTTCTTCTTCACGTGGGTTCGTAGCTCTTGCTTGTGCCTTCGAATCCTTGATGTTTTTTTTCCTATCTTCTCTTTTGCTCTGCTTTGTTTTTCTTGTTTTCGGTTTGTCTTTTATTTTACTGTTTGTCATTTTCTTGTTTGTTTGTTTTTCCACAGTCATTTTCATGTTTTCTTCATTCCCATACCATGGTGCCCTAGGTTTTTTGGGGTGTTGATCATCTGCTACATTATTTTGATGGTGTTCTTTCACTCATTTGTTTACCTACCAATTCTTCTGCGTATCGGCTTGTTGGTTTCGAGTAGGGTTAAGTATGTGCCCTAATTATTTGAGTCAAGGGTTTTTATAAACTAGGGTTTTTATGCATGTCTTTGATTAAATTAGAAAATGGTTCCTAGTTGCTAGGTTTCCTTTTAGCCATATGGGGATAGTCTCGTAATGTTATTTTTAAGCTCCTCTATTTTGTTAGGTAACCTCACTTTTTAGATTATGATGTCATTCGTTACCTGGTTGAAGTTTCTAGTGACATCATGTTTTCTTTAAACTAGGGTTGTATCTAGAATTGATTTCAGTCTCAAACCTTGGTTTGTAATGGATGTCAGATTGATCTCCGATTCTGCTTCCTATAAGTTATAGATTTTTCATAATATTGTTCACACAGTTAGAACCGGAAGCGAAATGGGACATAGGATTGAAATCTGTTCATTGTACCCAAATCAATTTCCATTCTGATTCTGATCCCGAATACTATTCTACCTCTGCCTCTGACCCCACCATATAGTTTGTTGAGAGCTCAATGCCCATTCTAGTCCCGACCCCGACGATGTTTTAAAAATTCTTTTTAGTGATGTCTTTTGCCTGGTCCCACCTCCGGTGTGTATGAAGGTTAAGATCTCTAACCGGTTTTTTGTTATACTTATCATAAATATAATATGGGGTTTTTATTGTAGAAAATAAATAATTTCAAGAGCATCGAGTGAGGACTCTTAGAGGATTCAACCTGCAGAAACTTCAAAACCAATAGCTAAGCCTAAAAAGGTTAAACCTAAACAACTCCCTTATACCTTGAGGTATAATCATCGGGGTCCTATCATCACTGCTAGCAAGGTGGAGTCCGATTGGGCAGACATAACTGATACAAATATGGGTCTACTCCATTATGAGGAATTGTACTCTTAAATATTTTTTGAAGAGGTGATAGGGAGGACCCAAAGGGTAGTTGAATCAGGATTGGCTCATATCACTATTTTTCCTCTGTCAATTCAATGCCCTGAACTAATAATGACAGCAGCTGGAGCCTATAATCCGGTAACAATAAGGAAGCCAACAAACCTCATTTGAATAAGAAATGGATGAGGACTGAGAAGAAGTCTCTAATCAAGCTTCTAGATCAGCGTAAAAGGCCAGAGTTCTATAAGGAGGTTGGGGACATAATAATGATTTTATCTAGATTCTTTGGAAAGAGGGATGCTTTTCATTTTAAAGAATGGATGTTTCCATTCA
This sequence comes from Sequoiadendron giganteum, assembly GCA_007115665.2. NCBI lineage: Eukaryota > Viridiplantae > Streptophyta > Pinopsida > Cupressales > Cupressaceae > Sequoiadendron > Sequoiadendron giganteum. The sequence goes on along the minus strand of CM021103.1, from coordinate 343,398,903 downwards.
TTCAAACAATCTTAGATGGTAGGCAATAGTTTGATTGCCCCTGATTGTGTTTGAAATCATACACAATCGAATGGTTAGAGTGAGAGAAACCAAGAGTTTCTTTATAACCTCTTATGTCATTTATGCAGCAGCAAGGAGAGGCATTTTTCAAGGCTTAAATAGAGTGGGGGTGTTGGGGAGAAGCTGATGGACATAATAAAGTATGGAACCATTATGATAAGCTATCCTTGTATATTTCTAAACTGCATTATAGAAGAGTTAATGAGGAATTTTTGTATGTTATTATTAAAAATCTTAATGGAGATGCATGGTATAGGTTGAGCCAGGAGGCCATGGCATTCATTATAAAGTGGGGATACTTGTTTATCCAATACCCCAAGTTTACTTATTTACAGTTGGCTGGGTTTGATGGTCATCCTCACTTACTCCCTAGATGTTGCAGCAATAGGATGGTCTTAATGGAGTTTTTTTACCAAGCCTTGGGGGTTAATGCTAAATTTGGTATAAAGCATAAGACTAGTTGTCATAATTTCCCCATGTAGTTGGGTGAATATAGCTGCCCACACCTTGTGGGAGTTAAGGTTGTTTGCAATGAATTAATGCATCTGAAATTGGGCCTATATAACACTATGAATCATTTTGATCCAAAGAAGAAGATGAATGCCTTGCTTGCTTCCATTTTTTATAGACATTTCAATCTATTGGAGGACTTCTGGAGGGATCTTAAGGATGAATATGACTTGAGGAAGAGGAATTATGAAATATTTCATATCCCTCTCATGTTGTAATATGGGGTTAAAGTGGACATTCCTGAAACACTATCAGATGATGGTGTAGTTTTGAATCCCTTATATGAGGCACAAGATGCAAGTACCAAGAGTTTAGATTTTGTAGATTGGGATGTGGAGAAGACAATAGGTATTAAGCAAATAGCAAGACCAGTGTTGGATAGAATTATCCAATGGGTCATGCTAAGAACCAAGGAGCCTGAGGGAAAACCTCCAAGAAAAGAAAAGGTGCAAGTACCACACAAGGGTATAGGAGAATGAAGAGAAGAATGACTCCAAAGAAGCCCTTGGAATTCTTCCCTCCTGACATAGAGGAATTTGAACTTGAAACTCCAGCTCAATATTTGCCTGAAGCACAAGAAAAAGAAGTCCCAATAAGACCTGTGGCCTCAGCATCATTTATGGGTGAGTTGCCTACTCAACTCCCTCCTATAGAGCAGCCAGGTGGAGAAGTTCCTAGGGGAACCCTTCATATGGAAGCTGAGACTTTAAAGGGCAAGGAAGTTGAGATGGAAATTCATGATATAGAAATAGACTTTGAGGGTACTTTGTTAGATATGGAGATACAAGAGGATATGCCTCTTGATGAAACCGAGCATGTTTTGACAGTAGAGGATCAATGGGCACTATTTGAAGAAGCTAAGAAAGCATCAGATGCCAAAGCACAAGCTGAAGCTTTAGAAAACAACAAGAATTAGATGCCAATGCACATGTTGAAGCTTTGGAAAAACAAAAAGAAAAGGATACAAAGGCACAAGTTGATGCAGTACTCCAACAACAGGAGTTAGAGGCTAAGCAAAAAGCTGATGAATTGATTAAGCAGCAATAGGAAATGGAGCATGAGGTTAGAGTAAAGGAGGAAAATGACAGATTGAAATTGCTACAAAAGATTCATGAGTTGGAGGAAGAGAAGGCCAAACAAAGAAGAGAAAGGGAGGCCCTTGAGCCTAAGTTTAAAATGATTGAAGAGGCCTATAAGAAAAGAGAGGAAGCAAAACGCTTGCAGAAAGGAAAGGATGTTGAAGAGCTTGCTAAGCAACAACAAAAGGAGAAGGAAGTGTGGTACAAGCTCAAGGACTTAGAAGGAGAAAGAGATAAATTGCTTGAAGAGAAGAGGTTGGAGGAAGAATGATTGAAAAAGGAACGAGAGAATAAAAGGCTACAGGAGTAGAAGGATAGGGAAGAGGCTGAGAAGGTTGCACAAGATAATGTGGAAAAAGAACACTAAAATGTGCAGGAGCTTGATTCTCAACCTAAAGTTGATTGATTCCAGCCACCATCTTCTACAACTACTACCTCTTCCTCTATAGTAATGGCTACCACTCTTAGTGCTCCTACCTGGTTAAAGCTGGATCTTGGAAAGAAACAAATAGCTCCACCACATCTCTTAATTGGGAAGAAATGATGAAGGAGATAGAAAAAGAGAGACCCAAGAAGAAGGCCAGAGTTCTTCATTCCACAAGGCTCATCGAGGTAGGGGAGATCATTGTAGAATGTGCCATTCTGATGGTGGACAAGGACAGAGGAGATGTGCAAATAACTGATTATCAATTAGGCACAGTCAATTTAGGGAAACCTACAAGGAATCAACAGATGAATCTGATTGATGTTTTAGCTTCATCCACAAAATCTAGAATTATCAGAGACAAAGAAAGAAAGGATGAGCTTAAGGCTCAATTGGATAATCTGCATACTTTCTTAAGAGATTTTTCCACCCCCAGGTCACAACAAGTTGTTGCCTTGAAAACGCCAATCTTACTCAGCAAAAGAGAAGTTGATGATTTGGTGCAAATGAAGAGTATGTTTGGGATGACGGATAGATAAGCTTAAGCAGGAAGTGGTGAGGTGTTGGAAAGCAGTTATGAAATTCATAAGACTGTGCTGGAGTTGATAGAGGAAATGAGTCACCACACTAAAGCTTTAGGAAAGCAGGAGGAGGAATACAAAAGGTATATTTAGAAAATAAAGGATATCAATAAATTACCAAAGTCAGCTCTTCTTGACCAATCAATCCTTATGTCTTCCCATAAAAATAAGGTCACCACTCTCATAGTAATGGGGGATTCTGAAGTAATTGTAAAGCAGGTACATAGCTATTATACTTGTCATAACAAAAGATTGGCTACATACAGAAATAGAATTTGGAAGCTGATTGAAGACTTTGATGCTTTTGGGATCAATCCGATTCTTAGAGAAGCTAATTAGATTGTAGATGCCCTTGCTATCACTGCTAGCACCTTGGATCCTATGCAAGACTCTAAGCTAAAAATATTTTTAGTTGAATTAGTCTTAGTCCCAGCTATCCCAGATAATGTCCATAATTTTAAGGTATTCGATGATGACCAGCATATATTGGCCTTCTTGGAAAGTTTGGATGTCTTTGAAGGATAAATAATAGATGAATCTGAGAGAGATCGGGGAGCTTAGGATCCTGAGAATGATGATGCAGAAGGGATACTGGAGTTGAAAAGCAATAGTATTCCAAAGGGGATGGTAGCTTTGGAAAGAATCTTTTACTCTGAACTACGGGCTCGTCAAACGGTGCCCACAAAGAGCGATGGGGCGAAGTATGAATCTATTAATTTGACTCACTCGGGTCCTAAAAGGAATGTTCTCATAGGAAATACTTGTCCTCAAGAAATTGAGAACAAGATAGTTAAATTATTGGAGAAGAACATTGCAGCCATTGCTTGGGGTTATGATGACTTAAAGACCTTTGACACTTTAGTGATCACACATACCATACCTCTTAAGCCAGAAGCCAAGCCCTTCTATCAAAAACAATGCCTGGTCAATGCTTTGATTGAGCCCCTAATTCAAAAGGAGGTCCAAAAGCTCCTATCTACAAGAATAATCTTCCCAATTAGACATTCCACTTGGGTTGCAAATTTAGTTCCTATGCGCAAGAAAATTGGTGAAATCAGGTTATGTGTTGATTTCAAGAATTTAAATAAGGCCTCCAAGAAGGATAATTACCCACCGCCTTCTGTTGATGAGGCATTACAAATAGTCAATGGGTCCAAGATAATGTCATTTATGGATGGCTATTCTAGGTATAATCAAGTCCTTGTCAGTGATGAGGACAGAATGAAAACTGCCTTCACAACCAAGTGGGGCACATTTTCCTATCGGAGGATGCCATTTGGCCTTATCAATGTTGGAGCAACCTTTCAACATGTAATGGATGTAGCATTCATGGATATAATAGGTAATTGTACCATTATTTATGTGGATGACTTAACTATATTCTCTAAGAGTCAGGAGACCATACTGTAGATCTGGAAAAGGTCCTCAAAAAGTGTATAAGCTATGGTGTCTCCCTCAATCCGGAAAAGTGTGTGTTTGGAGTATCTAAAGGGAAACTGGTAGGCCACATTATATCATAAGAAGAGATATCCATAGATCCTGATAGAGTAGAGGCCATCTTAAAGCCGACAAGGCCAGAAAGTAAGAAAGAAATTAGATCCTTCTTCGGAAGGATTAAATTTATCAGAAAATTCATAACAAGGTTTGTAGAATTCATCAAACCCCTTAATGAGATGATGAAAAAAGATGCGAAAATAGAATGGAGCAATGAGGCCAAATCTGATTTCTTGTAGATTAAACAATCAATATTTGAGGCCCCTGTCTTGACCATCCTAGATTATCTAAAGCCCTTCTATATCTATTCTTTCACATCTGACCATTCCTGTGCAGCTATTTTAACACAACGAAGAGGTGAGGGAGAGGAAATACCTATCTCCTTCATGAGCTCTCCATTTAAGAATGCATAAGTGAGATACCCACCCCTTGAGAAGAAGACCTTTGCATTAGATCAAGGAGTAAACAAATTCAAGCATTATATTCTTTGAAGTTAGGTAATTGCCATAGTTCCTTATCCAGCTATAAAATCCCTCCTAATGCAAAGCAAATTGGGAGAGTGAAGAGTAAAGTGGATGGCTATTTTGCAAGAGTTTGACTTAGAGATTCATCCAATGAAACTCATCTGAGGGGAGGGTTTATCAAAGGAAATGGAAGATGTGGACAAGAATATCACATGTCAGCAGTACACTGTATAGTCATTTACTAAGGATCCCTGGTACATAGATTTGATCTTCTTCCTCCTCAACAACAGATGTCCAAAAGGGATGAATGCTACTCAGAGGAGAGCATTGAGGATGAAGAGTGCTCATTATATTCTCAAGGGGGGATATATATACAGAAGAAATTTTCAAGGAATTTACTTACGTTTTTTGGATCAAAAAGAGGCTAAGCCTACCATTATTGAGTTTCATGGAAGACATGGTACATGACATGGATTTGCAGATGCTCTGGCCCATCAAATTTTTAGATCGGGCTATTATTGGCCTTATGTATTTTGAGATGCACACCAACATGTTTGGACATTCCATGTATTCCAGACCTCTACACCAAGGGGAAGAAATCCAGCAATGCCTTTGCAACCAGTGTATGAGGTAAGACCCTTCGCTCAATGGGCACTAGACTTTATAGGTGTCATTAATCCAAACTCTTCTGTAGGTCACAAGTTCATCTTGACTGCAACTGACTACTGCACATTTTGGACCGAGGCTCAGCCCTACAAAAACAACACCACAGAGGTGGTTATCAAGTTTCTAACAGAGAACATCACCACCAGGTTTGGAGTACCATTCTCCCCGGTATGCGATAATGGCCTTGCTTTTTCTTCAACTAAATTTATTCAATGGTCTTATGAACATAAAATCATTTTGAAATATTTGCTAATTACTACCCTCGGGGAAATGGAGTGGCTGAGTACACTAATAAAAATCTGTTGGAATTAATAAGAAAATTGCTAGAAAACAATCCTAGAGACTGGCACACCTAGCTGTGATTTGCCCTATGAGCAAATCAAACTCGAATCAAAGTCACCCTAGGAAATTCACCATTCAAATTAGTCTATGGCCAAGAACCAGTCTTCTCGATCCATTTGAAAATACCTGTCCTCAATTTTATGCGGGAATTTTATACAAAGGATGATAGGATCAAGGTTAGACTAACCAACTTGCTCAACATGGAAGAATAGAGAGATGCTGATTTGCAGCAGTTCTCTAAGCATCAGGCTGTCGTCAAATACTGGTTTGACAAAAGAGCCATGGTAAAGGCCTTTAGGATATCATATCTTGTGTTACTATGGGAAAAATCTAAAGAGAAGAAGGGATATCACCAAAAATTCGATAGACTCTGGTTAGGTCTATATCAAGTAGCTGAGATACTAGGCAAGAATGCTTTTTGTTTGAATACCTCGACAGGAGAACCTTTTCCATTGCCAATTAATGGTCAATTTCTCAAGCACTAATTTGGCTCATGAAGGTCTAATGTTTTGAATAATAGTACTATACTGTATCATATGTAATTATGTTCTTTTTTTCTTTTTTTTTTTGTTATTTTTTGTTGTTCTTTTCTTTTTATTTATTTCGGTTTTCTTTGTTTTTTTTTTTTTTTCTTGTCTTGTTCATTGGGGATCTTCATTTCTATCCATTCCAAGAAAAGGGGTTGTTATGCAAAGTATGCTACAGGCACTAGGAGATAAATCTATTTAGGTATTTTCAACGAGCATCTGTTGAAGGATTTCATTCTAAAACTCATGTTTTATGACCATTCTAATGTTTGTGGGAAAATTTATTAAGGGTAAAGGGTACATTGTGAATATCTCTTGAATTATGATCAAAATATGTCACAAAATAGATAAACATATGCCTAAGTAAATACCTATTTATTTCAGGGTGGCTTTATCTTCGATTCAAGTGAAAAATCTGATTCCAAGACTATCATGACATTCATTGTAGTTCTCAACCCATATTTTAGACCAATTGCATCTAAGTATTGAGAAAATTTCATAAAAGGTTTCTACAAGTGAAGCTTAAGTAAAAAAAAAAAAAGAGAGAGAAAGAGAGAAAAGGAAAACTCAATATCAAATGGGTGAATCAAGTATCTCTATCGGAGCTATGGACGCCTGTCTGGCAGTAGAGCAATTCTTTGAGAGAACTAGAGGTATCTCCGTCGGGGCTATGGATGCTTGTCTAACAGTGGAGCAATTCCTAGTATTTCATTGCACGATAGTTAAAGGAATCAACCTATGTAGCTTGGATCTTAGGTGTATTTGTTCAAGAGTGAAGAAAGTATCTATAAATAATGATGCACAATATACGCACACACTTAGATTCGAAAAAAATTCATGAGCACATACATCTTAGATTCCAGCTCAACCTTATTCTATATATTTGATCTTATTCAAGTTACCATGCTTCATTAGCCAAGTAGTTTTTGGGTGACTGAATTCTTTGATGTCTTGAAAATGGGTAAACCATTTTCCCAGCCGAGTCACCATTTGTTATGCCTTGCATAACCACCCCATCTTTTGCCTTGGTCAAAATGGGTCCCCCTTTTTGTTTTTTGTCCTTGGTTATTTTTCAACAAAGTTAGGAGTTTTTCTTCTTCCAAAGCTTTGTTTTCCTTTCTGTTCTGGTCCTGCTTGTCTCTTCATTGGTCTTTTGGGTTTTTTCTTTGTTGTTTTCCCGGAGCTAGAGCTAGAATGGATATTAAGTCCGAGATTTATATATAGTCTCAAACTTGTTTCCATCCCACCTCTGCCTTTTGGATTGTTTTTTTGGACTTGAGATCGGTGATGGTTTTCATTATTTCAATCTCAGTGTTTCTCTTTTGTTTCTTTCTTTCCTTTTCTTCTTTGTTTTTGGGACCGGAATTGGAAGCAAAACCAAACTCAAAACTTGGACAAATTTTCCAAATCAACTTCCATTCCATTTCTGATTCTGCCTTTATTGTTGTTGTTTGAATTTATTTCGGTCACACAATAGTCTTGTGCCTTTTCCCACCGTGATTCCGCATCTGACCAGCCGCATTAATGGATTTAAGTACAAGAACCTCCCAGTATAAGGTTTAATTTTAACCTTAATTAAGGTTAACTCGCTGGTTATTATCACTTTTTAACAAGTAAAATTGAACCAGAGCTGTGGTAGAGCATTTGGGAGTGTGATTCAATCGAGGGAAAAGCATTTTGCGTGTAGGATTCGCATCAAGGGCCAGCCTGTTGGATTGCATTTGGAGGTAGGTTTTTTGTTCTTCATTTTATGTTCATTTTGTTTTGTTTGGTTTCTTGTTCTTCACATGGGTTCATAGCTCTTGCTTGTCCCATCAAATCCGTGTTGTTTATTTTGCCTGTCTTCTCTTTTTTTCTGCTTTATTTTTCTTGTTTCGATCTTGGTGTTTCTCTTTTGGTTCTTTCTTTCCTTTTCTTCTTTGTTGTCGAAACTGGAATTGGAACCAGAACCAAACTTGAAACTTGAACAAAGTTTCCAAATCAACTTCCATTCTATTTTTGGTTCTGCCTTTCTTGTTGTTGTTTGACTTTACTGAGGGTCACACAATAGTCTTGTGCTTATTCCCACCATGATTCCACGTCCGACCTGTCATATTAATGGCATTAATTACAGGCACCTCCCACATATGAGGTTCGATTTTAACCTTAATTTAGGTTAACTCGCTAGTTATTATCACTATTTAACAAGTAAAATTGAACCAGAGCTACGATAGAGCATTTGGGAGTGCGATTCAATCGAGGGAAAAGCATTTAGCGTGCAGGTATCGCATCAAGGGTCAGCTTGTTGCATTGCATTTGGAGGTAGGGTTTATGTTCTTCATTTTATGTTCATTTTATTTTTTTGGTTTCTGTTTCTTCATGTGGGTTTGTATCTGCTGCTTGTGCCTTTGAATCCTTGCTATTTGTTTTTCATTTCTTCTCTTTTGTTCTGCTTTATTTTTCTTATTTTCGATTTGTCTTTTATTTTACTATTTCTAATTTTCTTGTTTGTTTATTTTTCCACAGTCATTTTCACATTTTCTTTGTTCCTATACCATGGTGCCCTAGGTTTTTTTTTGGGGTGTCGATCATCTGCTACATTATTTTGATAGTATTCTTTGATTCATTTGTTTACCTATTGATTCTTCTGTGTATCAGCTTGTTGGTTTCGAGTAGGGTTAAGTTTGTGCCCTAATTATTTGAGTTGAGGGTTTTTATAAACTAGGGTTTTTAACATCTCTGTTTAAATTAGAAAATGGTGCCCTAGTTGCTAGGTTTCCTCTCAATCATATGGGGACAGTCTCGTACTATTATTTTTAAGCTCCTTGGTTTTGTCAGGTGACCTCATTTTTTAGATTATGATGGAATTTGTTACCCGAATGAAGGTTCTAGTGACATCACGATTGTTTTAAACTGGGGTGAGATCCGGAATTGATTTTGGTCTCAAACCTTGGTCTATAATGGATGTCGGATCGATCTTCAAGTCCACTTCTGATAAGTTATAGATTTTGCAAAATTTTGTTCACATAGTCAAAATCGGAAGCAGAATGGGACATAGGTTTGAAATTTATTCGTTGTACCCAAATCAATTTCCATTCCGATTTTGATCCCGAATACTATTCTGACTCCGTCTTTGACCTCGCCATATGGTTTGTTGAGAGCTCAAAGCCCATTCCAGTCCTGACCCTGGTGGTGTTTTAAAAAGGATTTTTAGAGATGTCTTCTGCTTGGTCCCACCTCTGGTGTGTATGAAGGGTAAGATCTCTAACCGGGTTTTTGTTATAATTCTTGTAAATCTAATCTAGGATTTTTATTGTAGAAACTAAAGAATGTCAAAAGCATCGGGTGAGGTTTCTTAGAGGATTCAACCTAAAGAAACTTAAAAACCAATAGCTGAGCCTAAAAAGGTTAAACCTGAACAACTCCCTTATACCTTGAGGTATAATCATCGAGGTCCTATCATCACTTCTAGCAAGGTGGAGTTTGATTGGGAAAACATAACTAATACAAATATGGGTTTGTTCCATTATGAGGAATTTTACTCTAAAATATTTGTTGAAGAGGTGATAGGGAGGACCCAAAGGGTAGTTGAATCAGGATTGGATCATATCACTTTTTTTCCTCTATCAATTCAATGCCTTGAACTAATAATGACAACAACTAGAGCCTATAATTCGGCTACTAGACAGTGCATGGATTCACAAGGCGATCCATCATTGATTTAACTCCACAAATGTTCCAATTTATGTTCAATATTCCCAATCCAAGGAATCCTAGCCATCTCAATGAGGCAGAGGCTTTGAGAATGTATAGTAACCATAAGGAAGCCAACAAAGCTCATTTGAATAAGAAATGGATGAGGATTGAGAAGAAGTCTCTAATCAAGCTTCTAGATCAGCCTAAAAGGGAAGAGTTCTATAAGGAGGTTGGGGACATAATAATGATGTTATCCAGAGTCTTTGGAAAGAGGGATGCTTTTCATTTTAAAGAATGGATGTTTCCATTCATTCAGACAATCTTAGATGGTAGGAAATGGTTTGATTGGCCCCTGATTGTGTCTAAAAGCATACACAATCAAATGGTTAGAGTGAGAGAAACTAAGAGTTTCTTTATGACCTCTTATGTTATTTATGTAGTAGCAAGGATAGGCATTTTTCCAGGGTTAAACAGAGTGGGGTTGCAGGGAGAAGCTCAAGGACAAAATAAAGTATGGAACCATTATGATCAGGTATCCTTGCAGATTTCTGAACTGTATTATAAAGAGTTAATGATGCATTTTTGTATGTTATTATTAACCAACTTAATGGAGATGCAGGGTATAGATTGAGCCAGGAGGCCATGGCATTCATTACAGAGTGGGGATATTGGTTTATCCAATACCCCAAGTTTACTTATTTCAAACTAGTTGGGTTTGATGGTCATCCTCACTTACTCCCTAGATGTTGCAGCAAGAGGATGGTCTTAATGGAATTTTCTTACCTAGCCTTGGGGGTTAATGCTAAATTTTCTATAAAGCATAATACCGGTTGTCATAAGTTCCCCATGCAGTTGGGTGAATATAGTTGCCCACACCTTGTGGGAGCTAAGATTGTTTGCAATGAATTAATGCATCTGAAATTGGACCTATATACTACTAGGAAGCATTTTGATCCAAAGAAGAAGATGGATGCCTTTCTTGCTTCCATTTTTTATAGACATTTCAATCTGTTGGAGGACTTCTAGAGTGATCTTTAGGATGAATATGAATTGAGGAAGAGGAATTATGAAAGATTGCCTATCCCTCTCATGGTGGAATATGGCGTTAAAGTGGAAATTCTTGAAACACTATCAGATGATGGTGTAGTTTTGGATCCCTTATATGAGTTATAGGATGTAGGTACCAAGATTTTAGATCTTATAGATTGGGATGCGGAGGAGACAATATATATTAAGCAAATAGCAAGACTAGTGTTGGATAGAAGTATCCAATGGGTAGTGCTAAGAACCAAGGAGCCTGGGGGTCAAACCTCAAAGAAAAGAAAAGGTGAAAGTACCACACAAGGGTATAGGAGAATGAAGAGAAGAATGCCTCCAAAGTAGCCCTTGAAATTCTTCCCTCCTTACATAGAGTAATTTGAACTTGAAGCTCCGGCTCAAGATTTTCGTGAAGCACAATAAGAAAAGTCCCAACAGGACCTATGGCATCAACATCAATTATGGGTGAGTTTCCTACTCAAGTCCCTCCTACATAGCAGCTAGGTGGAGAAGTGCCTAAGGGAACCCTTCATATGGAAGCTAAGACTTTAAAGGGAAAGGAAGTTGAGATGGAAATTCACGATATAGAAACAGACTTTGAGGGTACTTTGTCAGATAAGTAGACACAAGAGGAGATGCCTCTTGATGAAACCAATCATTTTTTGACAATAAAGGATCAATGGGCACTATTTGAAGAAGCTAAGAAAGCATAAGATGCCAAAGAACAAGCTGAAGCTTTGGAAAAATAACAGGAATTAGAAGCCAAGGAACATGCTGAAGCTTTAGAAAAACAAAAGGAAATGGATACAGAGGCATAGGCTGATGCAGTACTCTAGCAATAGAAGTTAGAGGCTAAGCATAAATTTGATGAATTGATCAGCAACAGCAGGAAAAGGAGCATGAGGTCAGAGTAAAGGAGGAAAATGACAGATTGGAGATGTTGCAAAAGATTCATGATATGGAGGAAGAGAAGGCCAAACAAAGAAGAGAAATGGAGGCCCTTTAGGCTAAGTTTAAAATTATTGAAGAGGCCTATAAGAAAAGAAAGGAAGCAGAACACTTGCTAAGAAACAACAAAAGGAGAAGGAATCGTGAGACAAATTCAAGAAATTGGAAGGAGAAAGAGAGAAACTACTTGAATAGAAGAGGTTGGAGGAAGAACGATTGAAAAAGGAACAAGAGAAGAAAAGGCTACAAGAGCAAAAGGATAGGGCAGAGGCTGAGAAGGTCTCACAAGAGAATGCGGAAAAAGAACAGCAAAATGTGCAGGAGCTTGATTCTCAACCTAAAGTTAATTTATTTCAGCCACCATCTTCTACAACTACTGCATCTTCCTTTGCAGTAATGGTTACCACTCCTAGTGCTCCTACCTAGTTAAAGCTGGATCTTGAAAAGAAACAAATAGTTCCATGACAGCATCTTGATTGGGAAGAAATGATGAAGGAGATAGAAAATGAGAGACCCAAGAAGAAGGCCAAAGTTCTTCATTCCACAAGGCTCACCGAGGTAGGGGATATCATTGTAGAATGTGCCATTCTGATGGTGGACAAGGACAGAGGAGATGTGCAAATTACTGATTATCAATTGGGAACAGTCAATTTAGGGAAGCCTACAAGGAATCAAGAGATGAATTTGATTGATGTTGTAGCTTCATCCACAAAATCAAGAATGATCAAAGACAAACAAAGAAAGGATGAGCTTAAGCCTCAATCGGATCAGCTGCATACTTTCTTAAGATATTTTTACACCCCCAAGTCACAAAAAATTGCTTCGTTGGAAATGCCAATCTTACTCAGCAAAAGAGAAGTTGATGATCTGGTGCAAATGAAGAGTAAGTCTGGGATGATGGATAGATAAGCTTAACCAGGAAGTGGTTGAGGTGTTGGTAAGAATTTTTGAAATTCATAACATAGCCCTGGATTTGATAGATGAAATGAGTCGCCACACTGAAGCTTTAGGAAAGCAGGAGGAGGAATATAGGGGGTATATTCAAAAAATAAAGGATATCAATAAATTACCGAAGTCAACTCTTCTTGAGAAATCAATCTTCGAGGAAGACAATGCATATTTCTTTGAAAAAGCCTCAAGCATAATCTGGTTTAGATCTGATTTTATATACAAGAATAGGAATGAAATTCAAAATGCTAGTAAGGACTTGAATGAGAAGCTTGATGAACTAGAAGCTATTGTAGCCATTCTAGTTAATGTGGATGTACCAGTTAAGGAGGGCATGCCTCTGAATCAATTAAAGGAGAAATGGGACAATAGGTTTCAAGAGGTTATGTAGAAAGAGGATGATGGAGAGGATTTATTATTAGATAGACTAATGGAAATTAAGGAAGAAGTGAAAGTTGTAAGGAGAGAGTTGACAAAATTAAAAGATATGAAGGGATTTGCCTCTATAGAGTTGAAGAGAATTAAATTTGAGGATAGTTGGATTGATGGGCCTCGTGTGGATATTCTTCAACAAGTCTTCTCCAGTTATGATGAATACCTTCTTAAGAAAACTACGAAGGAATGAGTTAGCATTAGGATGATCTATTTTGGGCACATGACTTCCCCCCCTTTTTCTCTTCTATTTCACGAGGCAATCAATGTTGGAACTAGAGATCAGCCAGTCTAAGTTTTTGAGGAGGTTTTGATTCTTTGATTACTAGATCTCAATTTTGATTCACAGGGATTTGTGCTTGGAACGCTTATATATATTTTTGAACTTCATATTGTAAAGGTTGGCTGATAAAAGTAGAATTAGCCACCTAATGATAGCAGATAGGAATTTTATAGCTTTTAGTAAAGATACATTGTTTTAAGTTTAGTTGAATTTAGATACACTTTTATACAGTGTTATGTTGGAATTGATTTTCTTGGATGAGGTTAATGAACCATAATCGATCTGTATGCCAGTGAGTTTTTTGTGCATAAATCTTTCTTATTTGGTGTGAATCAATAGGGGAAACCAGATTTCAAAGATTATTTCATTAAATTTTCTATGGATGGAATTGTTACATATCTTTTGATCTATGTTATTGGCAATGAATTTAGAGTTTGTTCTTTGAAATCTTAAGGTATTGTGATGGTTAAACTAAGCACTATAAATTTATGCAATGGTATGGATTTTTCTGTGAGTTGCGTCATGTTATGGTTTTCTTGATCTGTTAAGAAGCATTCATTGTTAAGAATATATGTCTGGATGTTAGATAATTTTGTTCATATTTTACCGATCTATGCCTTGATCTATCTTTCTCTATTTATTTAAACCCACCCCATTAAACATAGATTGATGAATCCATTGTTGTTTGTATTCCTTATCACCAGCAAAGGCCCCTTGAATATTATAGTTGCATTGGCCAATTGAGTGACATTAGATAGTTGAGAACCAATTGCTAGGACCTTGGGAGTTAGGCTACTATATGTTGTCTTTCTTTTTCAGGAGAAAGAGAGTAGAAATATTTTGTTTTACATTGTTCGTGTAATTTTTACTATCAACTAGACAAGGAGACCAAAAATAGCTTGATCTAAAGTAGCCTATATTGTGGGGTTCATTAGTACTTTAGAGAGCTCCATGGGGATATTCTACATGTGTCAAGCAAAGGCCTCTGGAAGAGTGAGGGTAGGCATTGTCATCATGGAGGGTAGAGGAACTATAGTATATGGGGACATTGAGGAGGATGAAAGTGGGGAGGTTGTTGTAGAGGAGGAATCCCTCACCATAATAGGTGTAGTGGGCAAGGTGGAGGCACAGTGAATTGAGATGTCCACCACAGGCATTGAGGAGATGGGTAATGCTTGAGATGCTAAAGGAGGAGTAATAGTAGTGGCGGTGGTGGAGGAAGCAAGAGTAGAGGTGGAAGGTGGTGACTTAGGTTGCTCAGACTCTTCTTCTTCTCCTTCTAGCAATGGATCATCTTGGATCATGGGTATCTTAGAGAATTCACCTGACTTCTTTGCTTTCTTTTAGGTCTCTCCCTCTAAAGCCTTCCTCGAGTACACTTTATGCTTTGGTTGGTGTTTTGATACTTACTTTATTTTCCTTGACCTGGTGGTGAGAGGAGATTTTGGAGCCTCTTCAATTGGGCCCGTAACAGTCCCACTATCTATTTATCTCTCGAGCTCATCTTTGATCTCGCCATAGGTTAGAGTAACTCCTTGAAGCTTTAACTGAGTAATTTACGTGTCGATCCATTGCCTTATCCTGTGCTCCACTGGCTTCATTAGGATATCAAGGTTGTTGACCTCTTCTTCATTCCAATCTATAAGGGGCAAAGACAAGTTGGCAACAACATCAAATTTTGGATCTATAACAATGTTCTCATCTTCGACAATCTGATCTAGCACTAGGAATAGTTTGACTGTCTCGACAAAGTAAGCAGTCATACACATATAGTATCTCATGCATACCTCCTTTTCATCCTGGCAGTTGTCCCAAAAATCTTCAATGTTATGCAAATGGGTGTATTCCTTCCCAACAAACCTTTTCAACTTATCGTATGGTTCCATCCTTGGTCGGGGAGTGTGGAGGCACAAATTGTACTTAATGGTCTCCTTCTTAGAATATTTAGCACATTGGGTACTTGGGAGAGCATACATTCCCTGCCCGAATGTTAGAGGATATGGTATTCTTACCCAATGTTTTCTAGCAAGGAGAGTATGGGCATTTTGTAGCTGCCTTGAAACTTCCAAGAAGATTAACCAGTCATTTGGATACCAGGGCAGCTTCTATGGCCTTTCAGTGAAGCCTTCAGTTTGAATGTAGGTGAATTTGGGGAACTGAATGAATAGGAATTTGAACCTATGAATGAATGTATAGGCATTGTGCATGAATCTTCTCTTCAAATCCCCTTTGAGAAGTCTGATAATGTGCCCAATAAAGGCATCATTCACCCTACAGTAGTTGGTTGTCACCCACAAAAGGATATAAAAGTCACAAAAAATCCTAACTTGGGAATTGGACATTCCAGCAAGTGACTAACATCTTCTCATGTTCATTCATTTACTTTGTCAAACCAGGGAACGCATACTTGAAATGGAGTGGCACTGTATGTGCACTAAGAACTGATTTTAGCCACAACCTACTAGAAATAAATGCATGAAAGGAATTCTACTTCTGATGTAGGAACGTAAGGCAAAGTCTTATCAACTTAAGCATAACTTAGTTAAAGCAAAAATCATGAAAACTATTACTAAGAAACAAACCATGAATTGGTCTTATGCTGCAGGAACAGACACGGGGATGGATTCCTTATGCTACAGGAACAATATAAGACTGAGTTTGCACTGAAACTTCCTGGAAAGAAATTCTAACTGATAAACAATAGGAAATAAACAACTAACTACAAATACTTACTAATTGGGCCTCCTTAGCAAGCATCAACAAAAATATGCAAGAATTGAACTCAAAACTTCATCAACTTTTATTCATAAACTCGGAATCATATACATGGTTGTTCTGCTTATAAGAAAACTAACACAAAACTCTGTTTATCATTATAATACTAACTTGAACATACTCTCTTCTATTCTCTTATTTCTAATCCAGTCTTTTTCTCTTCTCTACTTGCTCACTCATGTAGGAGGAACATTTATTTATAGAAAAATAACTAACTAACTAGCTTAACAGAGAAAGATGCAGACATAGATGCTTCCTAATTCCGAGGAACAGACTTCCATAAATGAAAGCATATCTATTCAATTGATTTAGAGAGAATCTAGCATTCCACTCTACCTAGATTGATGACCATTTAGATCTCCTCCCAATGACCCGGACAGAGAGTCTTCGCTAGAACAACTTCCTCAATGTCGTGGTGGAAATGGTCTTCACTGCAGGACCGAGGTTTGCTATGCATTGACTCGTTCATGGAAACTTCAACAACCTGTGAAACACATGGCAACAAAGGTGAAATAAGGCATGCATATAATAAAACAATACTCATTCATTAATCATACACATTAAATTCATCTCATTTATCCAAAAACCACATGCATCATATCATTCAATTGGGAGGTCAAATAGGGCGATGAATATAGACATACGGAGATATTAAGCTGTAGGAATATAGGAATCTGTTGTCAGAGGATACTACCCAATTTAAGATAAAATTTTATAATCACAAAGTTTAAAACAACCATTAAAAAGAGTAAGGGTATTAAAAATACATTATGATATTCAAATTACGAGCATATTTTGGGCTCATCAGTAGTCTTTCTTGAAAATTTTGTATTGGAGTTGTGGATGCCTATCATATACTTTCAGTGCTCTTCCTGGAGTTGTGCTTTGTGCAAAAAATAGACCCCTATAAGGAAATGGATCGGCTAGAAGGTAGACCAAATAGGAGGTCATATAAAACTAAGCAATCTTCTTGACCTCTAGGATCTGCTCGTGCAAGTTGTTATTGATCATCCCAACCCAATTAAACTTAGTTGTTACTTTGATAATCTCTTCTATAAAGTAGAACATCTTATCTTGGAAGTAGGTTGTAGTTGGGATGCCCATGACTCTACTTAGCAAGGTTACCAAGTCATGGTATTCTTCACAAAAATCACTCCAGAGAAACTCCTAAGGCACCTTGTTTGTGTTGCCCCTCTTCTCTTTTAACCAGTAATGGTTGATCAATTTATTACAATTTACGGGATCTACTTTCCACATACTCTCTGTATATTCCATTGTTGTTTTCTCTATGGGTTCAAAGGTAGGGATGTGGAACATTTTCCCTATGGACCTAGTAGACAGGTCAGCCAACACTTTACCATCACAGTCCATAATACTTTTGCTTTTCTCCTGATAGGCTTCTCTGCAAGCCATTACCAATTCAGGGGCCACAAGACCTAGTGGGAAATCAACTTCCTTAGCCAAACCACTCTTTCTGATTTTCTTTGCATTTTCCATAGTAGGGTTGGTGATGACGCTCTATCTGAATTCATCTATATCGATCTATCCAAGGTTGGTGTCTATAACAATATCCCACTCAGTAGTGACCTTGGAGGTGACCTCTACTCCCTGAAACTGATACTTCATTTGATCTTTGTCTTCCTTTCCTCCCAGGACTTTGGTAGATTTCTTCCCCTTTTCCTTCTCTGCAGATGCCCCTGATGGTCCTACAGCTGATTCCATAAATCTTGCAAGAAAAGTCACAATAAGTATATTCATGTATAAAATAAGGGGATTAGTGAAAACCTACAAAATAGATGTTAGATCAAGTAATTCATCCTTCAAAGATCATAATATCCATTAAAAATCATCGTTTTCCTTTCATTTGGGGGAGATAGAGCATTGCGGGCTCAAGGATGCGGGTTTCCCTGGGTTGGCAGCCATTTTGGAGGAGGCAGAGGGTAGATGACAAAGAGGGCATGACAGCCTGCATGTAGCCACATGCATTGATGTCTCCACACTATTAGTGGGGCCCACCAAGGTGCTAGGTCATTTGGATATGTGGGTTTGATTGTTCTTGAAGTTTTGGGGAATATTAGTTCAGTCACTTTGGCATGTGGGTCCAGAGATTGCGGGAGCAGAGGTCATCAAGGAAATTTAGAGCTTCACCATTTCAAAATGGCCTTGGCATGGCCAAAACCCATAGATGGAGTCCCGTAATGCAAGACCCATAGGCAAGAAGGATGGCATCATTAAGCTTCAAATTTCAAGTCCTTCAAAAAGTTGTGGGTAGGAACCCGTAGGATGTAGTTAGGTGGCAGTCGTTTGGGGACAGTGGAGATGGGACGGGGGTCTGCACTGCCAAGTCCACACAAAGCATCGACATGCAAAATTTACTCGAAGAGATTCAAATGGCCACAAAAGGTTCAAACCCCACAAGGCGGAAGGCATATTAGGCTTGGATGTTTGAAAATGGAGGTCGAAGGTTGACAGCCCACAGACGGTCACCCGCAATAGAGTGCATGCTCCAAATCTTTAGTTAGCGATTTTTCGTGTGAAGGAAACCGAAGGGAGATGGATGGCTTGGAGTCCACAAAGTGAATGTGCAAGAGTAGTCAGTCATTTAGAAATAGAAAAGAGCATGGGGTAGTCCATAGATGGACCCCTGTAGTACTTCATCCGCAATGAAGTCTAGCCTTAGGGAAATTCTAGGCGATTGGGACAGTGACAGAGGAAGCAGGGTCTACGAGGTGGATGGAAGTAATGCTTTCACCATTGGGGATGGTCATTGAAACAATGGAAAAATGGTGGCATAAACCTACATCAAATGTCTCATATTCAAAGGTTTAATGATTCATTGGAGTGAAGGACAAGGGTCTCACAGAACCCGCTAGGCAGAAGGTCGGGGTCAAATAGTCGTTGAGAAATGACCAGAGGAAGGGGGCCATCCACATGTAGAAACCCACACTCATGGACTCCCAGGGGTCATGAGGATCCTCTCTTAACTTAGAATTTTCATTTGGTTCAATGGTGACAGAGAGGAGGTGAAATCTACCCGCATGCACGGGCCCAACAAGGGTGATGATTGCAATTTGAAGTTTTTCATTTAGAAAGCTAAGGAAACATTGGTGGGTGACCCATGAGTTGCAAGGCCATGAAGGCCCTAGTCAAGAATGATGGCTAAGGTGCTAGGTTCCGCATGGATTGAAATGGTTGAATTTCAAAATGTGGGTTTTGTGCGGAATTTAGTATTCTAGCCGGTTTTAAGGTTTTCCTTTTCAAGATTTTAACAATTTTGCAAAACACAACAAAAAAACATATGACTAGGGTGGTGGCATAAAACCTACCTAGATATCTTGCAAGAACCTATGAAGAATCTGAAGGCTATGACATTTGAATGGCAACAGGATCACGTGGGCGTGGAGGCGACATCGAAAGGTAGAGCTCTGATAGGTTTAGAAGGAATATCGAGGAAAATGACATGTCAACTTTGTTATTTATAAGATTTTAGCCATTAAATTCCCACATTTAATGCCAGTACAGTAGCTAGAAGGTTTGGTGAGTGCGAGTTTCAAAACAGTCAGTGGCGGGAAAGGTGGAGCCTGCGTGATGAGTGGCAGTTAGGAGTTCGTCGTTTGGAAGATCGGCAAAGCGAATAGCAATGAAGGATGTGGGTCCCGCAGTGAGGGTGGATGCACCAACTTGGCCGTCATGGGGATGGTGAAAGATAAATGAAATTTCATAGATGGAAACTTACAATGGTAGACCCGCACTAGGAAAAAGACAACAATTTTGAGGACTTAAGGAAAACTGCCAAAGGAACTCCGTGAAGGTAGAAGACCTAAAAAATTAAAGAGTGGTGAAACTTCATCCACTTAATATGGTAGCTGTAGGACTCATTGACCACTTGGGACTCAAAATAGGGGGCACACAAAATGAGATGGAGGCAAAAGCAACCTAGAAAAAGTGAAAAAGAGAGGGTCCCCGTTTCAAATGGGGCATGTGTGTTGTAGGCACAACACCTTTCAATTTTCACCTATAGACTTTTTTTCCTTTATTTCTTTTATTTTATGATTGGAAGGCAGGGTCAAATCCCTGTAGTATGTATTCATGTCAAGATCAATGGTGAATCCAACCTTGTGATCCCCACTTGATATACCTTCTCTGAGTCCCATTAACTTAGTGATTGCTTCATGATTTTTGAAGAGGTCCAAGCTTGGTGGAACTTGTTGGTCCCAATTGATTAATGGGTTGTGAAGTAATGACATGTTATCGTTAGTATCAACAAATTTGAAGGATGAGATAGATAGGGTGAAGATGGAGGAATTATTAGGATCTCAAAAGGTATTGATCCAGGCATGGCCTTTAGTGTTGTTAATAAGTGATTCAGGTTCAGGACCTATCATATATGTCTCAAAAAATTCAAATGTGTTAATGAATTTCTTTCAAAATACCATATTACTAGGTGTATACTTGAAAAAATGGTCTGGAGCACTATATTAATTAAATAATTGCTATTTGATTAATATTCTTAATTCCTCTACTATTCTAAATAAATTGTTAAATTTATTTATATGATTCATATTCTAAATTCTCCTTTTCCAAAATTCACCTTCTTTCTGAAATTAATTAGATGGAAAAATTAATCAATTTTTTATTTAATTGGTTTTCCCTCTCCCTCTTAAATTTGAATTTTTAAATTCAAATTGGCATATTCTTCTTAAATTGATTAAAATGTACAAATGAATTAATTTGGCATTTTGCAAATTTACCATATTCTTTTAAATTGAATTTTTAATTCAATTTGAGCATGTTTCTGCATATTTCCTGTAACTTCCTCTAACTCACTTGCCACCTCATCATGTGTCTCACAAAATGATTTTTTATAAATTGGAAAATATGAAATATCTTCAACAAATTTGCAACCAATTTGGAACTGAGACACATGGCTCCTCCTTCCCTATGATTCCTTTTAACACTTGGCAATTTGTCTTGTTGAAGGGAACCATCTCCCTGATTTCCTCTAACCTCCTGTTGCTCTGCCATTGATGCCACAGGATCACAATCTTGATCATCTTTTGTAGCCACATCACCTTGAGGATTAGAAAATCTAAAAATAGAGCCCTTTGCTACAGCTTTTCAACATGAAGATTTGGATAAGTTTATGTTGCTGAATTTTAGTGCATTTGTGAAAGAATTTGGAGAGAATTTTAGATTAGTTTTGTATTTTTAGCTCATTTTAGTGCTATAATGGCATTTTCATTTTGATAGTTTAGTTCATTCCATCTTCTATTTAGCATTTAGCATTTACATTTGATCATCATCATCATTTTTAGCACTTAGATTTTCATATCATTCCATCCTAGGATCATCTAGTTTTTATGCATCAAATATTGAGAATCCAAAAAACATAGGCATGTAGATTTTATTGTAGCATCTCGTATCTTGAGTTGTCAATCTTTGTAGGTTAATGTGCAGCAATAATAAGATCTAAGAGCATAATTTGTAAGATTCCTTGAGATTAGAGAACCATGGAATGAATTAGAGGGATAGCTATAACTTTTACTAGTTTTTTATTTAGATTTCCTTTTAATTAATACGTTTCATGAAGGTGTCTTATACTGACATTATAGGACATATTAAATACCACACATAAATTGGCACCCACCATGGGGCCTAGACCCGTGATTTAATCAATTTTCTATTGAGTTTTATTTTGCAGGTTCCATCAAAATATCTGAAATAGCACATACGAATTTTTCTTCAACGCGTCTGGCTCCTATTTCGGTGCATTTGGTTACCTATTTCAGCACATTTGGTTGTTATTTCAGCATGTCTAGCTCCTGTTCCGGTGTGTTTGGAGTTTCCTTCAGCACTTTCAGATATTGTTTCGGTGCATCAGGGATTTTAACTTTAATCCTGTCATTTTTCAGTTTCAATGCATTCAATTTATATTTTAGCGCATTTGGTTGTTCTTTTAGCACATTCAATATTTAAGCGTATTTGGTTTGATTTTTAGCGCATCTCATTGTTGTAATGGTGCATCTGGTTTTATTGTGATTTTTCAAGATTCCTAAAACTGATTCTGTGTTTTTCTATTTTCAGGTACCTTTTTCGTAGTCAAGGACCTTGTTGAAACACCTAAAAGACTACTATCAAAGAAAGATGGACTAAAACTACTAACATTTGTCTACAAGGTTAAATCTAGTTGTTATTTTCCTTTGGCTAAAATAGGAATCTAGCATACCTAGGAGGGTTAATTTACAACCATGTCTATTGTATTTGGAATGGTAGGTGAGTATGCTCTCCCCTTAACTGGGTGATTAGAAAACTAGACCCATCCACTTTCTTTTCATTTTTAACCTTAGAGGGCCTACGTCCCCACTTCGAAAGGAGGGAATGACCCAACTGGTAACATTCTCTAAGTCGAGCGACTTTCAACTGGGATATAAATGTGGATGCTCAAGGAAATTTTGAGTATCACGATCACCACTCTAACAAGAAGGGCAGCAATGGCATTTTTCTAAATGGATGGTACCCCACGAATGGAAAGTCCTTACTAAAACCCCTTTGTTGTATTTTTCCAAAAATTACCCTATCTATTCTTTGGTGTAGTAACGGTCGTTGTGAAGGCACCCACATCTTTGTAGTTTTTAGTAGAAATGATCAAATTTCCATGGGAGATTCATGGGAGTTGGAAGCTTGGTTGGCCTGAGAAGTGAGTGCATTGTAAGGGGGAGCCTGTGCAATGAAGCTTCTGAATTCATTCACTAAGAATATGCGATTGGAGTAAAATCTATGTGGCATCCAAAAGAATACAGTCTTACACAGCCTAGGAAACATGTTTGTTTGATGTGTTTTACCAAAAAAAATTTAAATTGATTTCAAAAACAAATGTCACACAAACCTATCCAATCATTGATTCAGAAGAAAATTCAGCCCAAACAATCCAAATTCACTATCAAAAACTTGAAAATTTTGTCAAGCTATCAAAAACCAAAAAGCACTTTCTTATTCGTGCATATGGTGCCTATTCTAGCACATTCATACCATTCCTCAGTGCATTCATTTGTTGTTTCATTGCATCCTGCTTACACATTCTCAGCATATACTCTTGTAGTGCATCCATACCCTATTTTGGTGCGTTCAGACCATTCCTCAGTGCATCCATACCCTATTCTGGTGCATCCAAAACTTTTTGCAGTGCATATGAACCATTCTATAACGCATTTGAGTTTTGGCACATCCATACACTGTTTCAACACATCAAGTGACTTTTCAAATAGAAACCTGAATTTGACCTCCTTTTTGCCAATCAATATCTAGTTCAGATTTTCCCTCTCAAATGATATCTTTTCATTCTCCTAAAGTCTATGTCAATGGATTAGAAATCAACCAAATTTGTCAAGAAATCCCTTACCAAAAGGATCAAGAAACCAAAGAAACACCTAGGATTTAAGAAACTTTTCAAAAAGAGACGCTTCTTGTACCAAAGTAGGAAAGTCTTGCTCAATTATCGAACCTTTATCCATAGGTATCATGACTTTGATAGAGGATATACTGATGATTTTGATTTAGAGCCTTTAGCCTCACAATATTATTATCAACAAAGAGCTCTATTCCAAAGGAATAATCATAGTCAGCCCATTCTTCATTCTCACATTCCTCAACCAGTCATCCAATACTCTAACCGCCCAAATCAATTCCTACAATAGAAAAATCATAGCCTCAAACTTGTTGAAACCAGCTTTATCAATTGAAAATCTTTTATTCTAAGTTTTTGATCAAACATTCAAAAGTGCCTCCTCATCATCCCATTTTATAATTTAGTAGTTGCATTTCACCATCAAGATTTATCATCCTTCATCAAGATTCATCATCCCTCATCTCAAAATAACGCTTGCTCAACCAGATTTCAACCAATTCTTTTGGCATTCCCTAAACTTTGGTCAAACTTGTAGAAAAGTTTCATCACTTGTATGCCCTTCTTAACAAGGTTGCAAAAGCGAAAACTGGATCAAAAGGAAATTGGAAACTAAGAAACTGGAAGCCAAGAAACTATGACAGAAAGAAAAGAAAATCCCTTTTATGGAATTTGTTCAAACGAGGTTGAAGAGATAACAGAGGAAAAAATAGCCAACAAGACCCAAATTTCCATAAGTTCATGGAGAATATTTTTGAGAAGGAAGGGGAGAAATACCTTTTAATGTTGGCAAATAAAGGAGTCAAATTACCCAATGATTTTGATATCACGAAATTGCAAAAGACTCCTAGGAAAATAGAAATAGAAATACCAACAGAAACAAGGAAGGAAACAAAGACTAATGATCCCATGGATGCCTTAGCACAATAGATACAAGCCCTTCAATCTCTAAAATGCAGAACATGCAAACGGGGGCTACTAAGAGGTATTTCATACAAGATATATGCCTTACCCATTTGATCCAAGTGTAAAATGATACCATTTCCTAAACACTGTGAATTCCCAAAATTCGATAAGTATAACGGAAAAACAGATCCCATTGATCATGTAAGGGAATTTAGAACCATGAGCTTAGAATTTTCTCTTGAAGACACTTATTTAATAAGGTTATTCCCATGCAGCTTGGACAGTGTATGCAGTGGCTTTCACAACTACCTTTGTGGATTAAAACTTTTGAGGAATTAGTTAACAAGTTTATCACGCAGTATTCATATAACATCCAACACGAAATCACAATGAAATATCTTTGCAACATTAAACAGAAGAAAGGAGAATCATTCCTAATATTCTTGCAAAGGTGGAGAAGGCTATTCGTGAGATATCCTCGCCCCATACCAGAAAAGGAAAAGATGCAGGTTTTTATTGATAACCTAAATGATGACATGACCTATAGGCTTGAATTACAATGTCCTCCCACTTTTGAAAAGCTAATTGAGAATGGGATTAAAATCGAGGAAGCCTTAGTCAAGAGGGGCATCTTGAAAATCTATAATGATAAACCAAAGTTTTGGCACAAATACAAGAACAATAACAGTGACAATTCAACGGAAACACATAATGCTAAACCAATTTTTAATCTATTAGGAGTTACACCCAAAGCAAACCCAACTCCCAATCCTAACACAAATCAGAACGTTGCCAATCAGAACATGAACCAGGGCAATAATCAAATAAATAACAATCCTCCATCTAGGTTGTCGTATCAAACTGGGAATAACCGCAAAAATTTTACTCCTTTAGGTCAATCCTATGAATCTGCATTGAAAGAGCTTATAGCAAAAAATCTCATCACTCTCCCTAATACTCAAGGATTTTAACCTAAAGTGAAGTCATCATGGTGGAATGAGGCCCATTTTTATGAATTCCATCGATGAAAAGGTCACTTGATAAATAGTTGCATGCAATTGAAACATAAAATACAAGACTTGATCGACAACAAGGTCATACACATTGAAGAACCCCAAACAAATAATGATCATGGGATATTCAAAAATCCTTTGCCAAACTCTGAGAAAGGGGAGTCTTCCAGCACAAATGACAAGGGAAAAGGAGTGAATTATGTTTATGATGGTAGCATCTACCATATTTCAGCCATTGAAAACCATGCAAATGACTTTGACATCAATAACACACCAGACCCTGTCGCAACCAATCCACCAATCAATGATACCAACATTTCCCCTCATCAGATCAATAATCTTCAACAAGACATGGTTGTGATAAATAATCAAATAAATGTCATCAAGATCAAGGGAAAACAAGACAATTTCCCCATAAACATGACCACAAGGGCTCAAACCAAATATGTTTTGAAAGGAAGCATCGTTAAAACACCTGACACTCCATCTCATAAATACAACATTGTTGATCAACTTCAGAAAATTCCCACACAAATACCAATACTGGAGCTTCTTAAGATCTCACCCGCTCATAAGGAAATCTTGGAAAAATCCTTACTGGCTATAACAGTACCCAATAATCTGGAAGTATGCACTTTCTAGGCCATGGTGGGACACCTAGTTTCACCTCACTACTTATCTTTTTTCTAAAAATGGCGATGTATGTTCCACTCATCTAAATAACACCACACTTCATATTGAGGTCTTCATCCATAAGAGTCATGTCAAATGTGTCCTAATAGATGGAGGAGTCAGTCTTAATATTTGTACTTTAAAACTTGTTTGTGCACTAGGGTTCTCTAACAATGCAATTGATCCAAGGAATAAAATCACCATTAAGGCCTATGATGTTGAGGGAAGAGCTTCAAAGGGATTGATCATATTGCCAATTCAGGTGGGTCCAATTCATAGAGATGTGGTTTGTCAAGTCTTGGACAAAGATCTGACATATAATATACTCTTGGGTCATCCTTGGATCCATGAGATGCAAGTTGTCCAATTGACATACCACCAATCTCTCAAATTTCTATGCAATGGGTAGGATATTATCATTCATACTGACTCTAATGGTCCTCAATAGTGCAATACCCTTAAAGTTTTTAAAGATCTATTTGTGCCATACAATCGTGAAGCTCCTAGTTCTACATCTAATACCCTCGGTATTTCAAGTTTATCATCCAATCAGACAGAAAAAGAAGAAAGAACCACCCCTTCTACATCAGCCAGTCCTAAAGTCTAGCTTAATACCTCGGCCAAACTATTTGAAAATAAATTTCAAGTCAAAGACAAGGGTGTTGGTGAATATTCCATTGAACAATCCCTTTGTATTTCATAGCTAACTTCACCTAAATCATATGGTAAACTATCAACCTCATCATCCTCCTAGTCGGTCACCATTTTTGATGGTCGGTTCATAAAATGAAGCACTCAAGAGGAGGAATCCGAAGACAAAGATATCTTGAACTGGCTCTACAAAGATGAATTTGATTCCCAAGCACCAATGACAAATATCCAAACCGCTCAGTATGGTAAAGGATCCTTAATCCTAGAAAAAATGGGATATGAAGGACAAGGACCTGTTGGAAAAAGAAAAGAAGGCATTGTTGAACCCATCCAACCCATCATAGCCAATCCAAGGGACAAAACAGGATTGAGATATAAAGAATAACAGAAGGAAGAGGAGACAAAAGAGGACCTAAAATAGAAATTTTGTGAATGGATTCTATAACTATAAGAAAGTGACCAATATGAGTTTGATTCCAATAAATTGAGTGGGATTCCCTATCATAAGAGTCCTACCACAAAAAATAGATTGATGTGATCCATAAGTACGCTCCCACACTCGAGGAGGGACAAGGTTCAAGACTTAGACCACTTGAAGTAGGATCACAAAATATCGATGACTTGAGTGAATACGGTCAAAATATTAATGATACGGATCATTCAAAAGAGAATGACATCATAGACCTTTATCTTTCCTTAGTTCTGTGTGATAATAATACAACCATTAGGACTCTTATAGCATTTAACCTGAACCCATCCGATGACCCCCTACCACTGCGACATCCTAAACTCATAGATTGGGACCAAGTTGAGCCTATTGATATCCACACCTTTCCAAGTGACGAGGTCATCATAAATTTCCTCTACCCTATAAACCCTGAAATGGGTTCCACTATTGAAGATCATAACAAAGGTTCCCAATGGGGGAGTGCCAAATTTCCCAACTACAAAATAAATGAAACAAAAGAAAGATCTGATGGTGAAAACCATTCCATGGTAGTATCAGATCCAGAAAGAGTAATAATAAAGAGTGCATTCGATGGTGAAAACCTCCTAGAGGCACCAAAGGATGGGAAATTTGAAACTCTCCCTGAGCATTTCCATGAAAGATCCAAAGTCCTGATTCAACCAACATAGGCCATCAATGTCGACAGTGCAAAAACAATAAAGACTCTCTACCTGGAAGAATCATTGACAAAACATGAAAAGCCCAACTTTATCAAATTCTTTGAGAAGCACCAAGTCAATTTTGCTTGGTCCTATACCGACATGCCAGGGATTGATCTAGATCTCATCATGCATCATTTTTATCTTCCTTTAGGAATCAAACCAGTTAAACAAAAATTGAGAAAATGCATCCTCATATTGCATTACTGGTGAAGTTGGAATTAAAGAAGTTATTGGATGTAGGATTCATCAGACCCATTGACTATGCATAATGGATATCTAATATTGGACCTGTCTCCAAGCCTGATGGAATTATAAGGATTTATATTAACTTCAGAGACCTCAACAAGGCTTTCCCTAAAGATGATTTCTCTTTGCCAAATATCGACATCATTATGGAATTGACAGCAGGACATGGTATGTTATCACTAATGGATGGCTTTTCTGGCTATAACCAAATCAAGATTGCTCCTGAAGACCAGGATAAGATATCCTTCACGTGTCCATGGGGAACCTTATGTTGGAACGTCATGCCCTTCGGGTTGAAGAATTTTGGGGCCACATACCAAAGAGCTATGACAACTATTTTCCATGACATGATGCATACTTTCATGGAGGACTATGTAGATGAATTGTTGGAAAAATTCCACACTAGAGAAGGACATCTAGAGATACTAGACAAAATCTTCACCTATCTAGAGAAATTCAATGTTCATCTAAACCCAAAGAAATGTGTATTTGGGGTAACGTCAGCAAAACTCCTTGGTTACATAGTGTCAAAGAAAGGTATTGAAGTAGACCTCACAAAGGTAAAATATATAATGGAGATGCCTCCCCCAAAAAACATCAGCCAGCTAAGATCCCTCCATGGTAAATTCCAATCAATCAGAAGATTTATCTCACAATTAGCTGACAAGACTCGTCCTTTCACTCATCTCCTGCATAAGAATGTTTCTTTCTGATGGGATGAGAAGTGTGAAGAAACTTTCAACCAACTAAAACAATACCTAATGAGTCCACCAGTTCTAGCACCTCTAGAAAAATGGAAACGTCTTTTATTGTACATCACCACTACTGACTGATCAATGGGAGCGTTGTTGGCATAGGAAGATTCAACAGGGTAAGAAAGATAAATTT
This sequence comes from Sequoiadendron giganteum, assembly GCA_007115665.2. NCBI lineage: Eukaryota > Viridiplantae > Streptophyta > Pinopsida > Cupressales > Cupressaceae > Sequoiadendron > Sequoiadendron giganteum. The sequence goes on along the minus strand of CM021103.1, from coordinate 343,369,709 downwards.
GTTATATCAGTAAAACCTTGAATGGATATGAGATCAATTACAGTTCCATTGAGAAACCTTGTCTAGTTGTATTTTTTGCTACCCAACAATTGCAACATTATATGTTGACTCATATAGTCAAACTTATCACTAAAATAGATCCTTTGAAATACCTCCTAGGCAAAGAAAACCTAACAAGAAGGTTGGCCAAATGGGTGATGATACTCTATGAATTTGACATACAGTATGTTGACAGAAAAGCAATAAAAGGGAAAGCCATTGTTGATCAAATAGGTAAGGCACCACTTCATAATGATCATCCCTTACATGTTGAATTTCCTGATGCAGATGTCCTAACACTAACAATAAAGAAGTGGGTGTTATACTTTGATGGGTCCTATAATCAACATGGATCAAGAGCCGAAATTTTATTTATCACTCCCCTAGGGCACACCATTTCAAAGTCATATCACCTAATGTTTCCTTACACCAACAACACAGCAAAATATGAAGCACTTATCATCAGGATCAAAATCATTGTTGAATGGAAAATTAGAGAGTTGTAGGTCTACGAGGACTCTCAACTAGTCATCAATCAAGTCAACAATGATTACCAAACCAAGGATGATAAACTAATTCCCTATAAAAGAATGATTGATGACTTCAAGTAATATTTTGTTAACATCAAATTTGGTCAAATCCCAAGGGTTGACAACAAAGTTGTTGATGCCATGGCCACTATTTCTTCCTTGCAACAAATTCTAGAAAAACGAGGTCACTATGAGTTCATGGTGGAACAACTATTTACCCCTACATATGATAACCCTGAATCCCAATTCATATGCCATTTAGACGATACTGATACCTCCATTTATGGGAAGATCTACACTTATCTGAAAGAAAATACCCTACCTCCCAATCTCTCTTGTAATCAAAAGTGAAACTTTATTCACCAAGCTGCTCACCACATCCTTATAGTTGAAGTCCTATACCGACAAGGTCTTGATGGCACTCTCTTATGATGTCTAGAAAGCAATGGATATGACAAGGTTTTACAAGAAGTCCATGAGGGTATTTGTGTCATTCATTAAAGTGGTCTAACCCTCACCAAGAAACTCCTCTGTTTGGGATACTATTGATTGACTATGGAGAGAGAAGCCTTCCAATTTGTCAAAACATTTAGGAAGTGTCAGATACATAGTAATCTGATTCATGCACCTGTGCAAGAGTTACAACCCTTTGCATCAACATGACCATTCTATCAGTGGAGGTTAGATTAAGTGTGAAAAATTCACCCTTCATCAAATGGACACAAGTTCATTATCACAGCCACAGAGTATTTCATGAAGTGGGTTGAAGCAGTGCCTCTAATCACCATCACTGGGAAGCATATCTCCTTATTCATTCTGAACTACATCATCTGTAGATATGGTATCCCTCAATCCATTGTCATTGACAATGGCAATCCTTTTAAGAACCTGGACATGCAAGAACTTTGTGAGAGATTCCATATCCAGCATCAGCTTTCTATGCCTTATTACCCTTAATGGAATGGCCAAGCAGAGGCCTCTAACAAAACCATCCTGAAGATCCTAAAGAAAATCATCAACGATGTTGGACATGACTAGCATAATCAACTGAATCTTGTTGTGTGGGCCTATCATACAAGTATATGTACCCCCAGAGGGGCCACACCATATGCCCTCATCTATGGATCTAAGGTCATCTTGCCCATTGAGGTGGAGATACCATCAAATTCATGTGTCTTTTAAAGGCATCATCTTGGTTGAAGATTACCATGTGTCTAGGGTGCAAGAGCTAGAATTTCTAGGTGAACATCGCCAACTTGCAGTAGATCACCTAAAATCACATCAGCAGTGAATGTCCTGAAGCTACAATAAAAAGGTCAAACCAAGGAAATTTCAAATAGGTGATCTAGTACTCAAGGAAAATCCTCAGAATCAATAGGACCGAGAGAAGAAGGGGAATTTTGAGCAAAATTGGTTAGGTCCTTTTGTTGTTATTTCAGTATTTGGATCGGGGGCATACTAATTGTCAACACCATAGGGGGATTTATTTGAGGAACCGATGAACAACCTTCACTTGAAGAAGTTCTATACCTGATGCAGCCAGTGCATGTTTAAAAGTCTTGAAAAATCTAAAAAGCAAAAAAAGTCCTAAAAAAATCTAAAACGCATAAAAAGTCCTGAAAAAATCTAAAAAGCAGAAAAAGTCTTGAAAAAATCTAAAAAGTAGAAAAGGTCCTCAAAAATCTAAAAAGCAGAAAATGTCCTAAAAAAATGGTCGCCCTAATGAAAACCTGGAAAATAGGCATCTTGGTGACAACAAAAAAAAAAATCAAAAATCAAAAAGATCAAAAAAATCAAAAAAATCGAAAAAATAGAAAAATATAAAAAAAATCAAAAAATGGTTGCCCTAATGAAAACCTGGCAAACAAACATCTTGGTAATAGCAAAAAAAATCATAAAATCTGAAAAGTGCAATTAAAACAAGGGGTGAAAATCTGTAAAGAGGCGCTATTTCTGATTGGGTCGACTTCTCTGTCTATTTTGAGCGTGTGTTGACCATTCGCTTCTTCCACCACTGCACATTCATGCTTATATTATAGAGAGCTTCATGTCCATATCTGGCTAACATGGTTGTCCCACTCTGGCTTGGTTTTCATTGTACATATCCATAATAAATTTTTCTTTGTTCTCACTAGGGGCAAAATCCTTATCTCACTGGGGGAAAATCACCGTTGAGATTTAAACAACAGCTAAGCAATCAACAAGTCAACCTTGGCAAAAACAACAATCACTATAATCATTAGCTTGAACATCAAACATCAACCAATCAACCAATCAACCAATCAATCATCCAAATCAACTCAAGCATCAAACCAATCACATTAGTCCATATTGTAGGATGATCTTCTGAATCATGATTGGATCATTTTAACACACATGTTCAATTACTTATATTTTGATTTTTGTTATCATTTCTTGATTACCTCGATGATGTCGTGCACTAGAGGCGTTGTGATTGAAAATGATATTTTTATTTATCTAATGTTTGTGAGTCAATCATTATTACTGTGAAAATTGTCGCGGGACATGCTCTACAAAGTATCATTGATGACATTTTTAATTTGCATAGGAACATGATTAACTCTTGTCTATTTACATAGGTGATGCTTAGGTCATCTTGGTCCAATTATACCTTGATGCTTGTATTATCTTGCATTATCAAACCTCAACAGAAGTTGTATGGAAGTTATACTCAGGTCATCATGGTCTAATTATGCCATTGATGTTTGTACTAACTTTCAACATAATAAAATGCTCAATGATGACAATATGCACAACGAATAAGATTGACAACATTGCATAGATAGTATTGCATATCATGTTTCTGCATTTGCATTATAGATTTTCTAAGCTGGTCATTCTCAAGGTTGATGTTATTTCTCTCTATAGGATTTTGTATACTTGAAATAACAAAAATCATTCATTTGCATTACATTCCATCACCATCACAAATCATTCATGCATTCATTATAATATTTGCATCTAAAAATTTCCAAAAAAATAAAACATACCATTATCATTCATATCATCACATCAAGGTCATAATATATGCATTCATCATTCATCCATGGTCATCCATAATAACATCATAAATTCATTCCACATCATAATCCATTTTTATTCATGATCATCATTCATTTCACATACTTGCATAGAAAATACCAAAAACATAGAAAAGTGTATTACATTTCATTTGCATCATAACGTTCATCATAATCATAACATAAAATCATGAATCCATACATCTGCATGTATCACATTTGAATCCATAAATCATCCATATTCATATTTTATCATCCATTTGCAGTTCATAATAAAACCTTTTACATCCATACATCGATATATGCACATACAATTTTTTACAAAAATAAAATAAAATCACATTTCATGTCATTTGCATCCATATCATCCATCTCATAGATACATCATTCATAAAAATAATAAAAACAATGCATCATCATCCATACATGCATCCATAACATAATCATATAAAACATGGCATAATGACATCATAATATAAGCATATTGCATCCATCCATAATAAACCATCAACACATAGAATCATTGAATGACGTTGCATATCATATAACCTCATAATAATCTGTCAAGTATACAATGATATTGACTAAGAAAGAGATACATCAAAAATTTGGCACAAGGTCGGGTCTCTGAAATAAAGTATAAATCAACCATGTCCCTGGGATCCAGTAGTGATGCCACCTGATGTGGCAGGCCTCTATCCAACACCCATGTCCCTGGTGGCCCTATCCCTGATGGTCCTGCCCCTTATGTCCGTGTTGCTAGTGGAGTTTCACCTAGCGGAAGTAGTTGTGTGACCCCTCTGTTGGTGGTGTGTGAATGTGTGCGATCGGATTTGGATCTAGCATAGCTGACCCACTGCTCAGTTGGTACAACCTCGTAGTACCTACCCCTATATAATTCCACCTCCTTGGTGGATGCTCTAAGCTCTCTAACCAAATTGGTGGTACTTGTACCCTAAGCTACAGTTTGTACCATGTCAACCACTGCCACTGCCTTCTTTGCCTATCTCCTAGAAGCATATCTCTATGTAGTAAGTGTAGCTACCTGGGCTTGTAGCTATACCATTTGTCCCTGGATCTGCACCTGTGCTGGAGCTTGTGCCTGAATTTGTGCCTAGGGCTAGGCCAGTTTTCCCTGAAGTGTCTGGACCTGTGCCTGCAAAGTTTGAACCTGCCCTTGTAACCCATAAATTTGTGCATGTTGTCTCTATGAGGGAATTTGCACTATCAATGATCGTTGCTCGCCTGTTCCTGATCTCCGCCTCTTGGGGATAACCCCAAAGTCTGGCACACCACCTCCTCCTCCACCATCATCCCCTCCTCCTCCCCATATTCTCCACCACCATCCCCTCCTCCATCAACACCATCATCTCCACCTCCCCCATCATCCCCTCCACCATCTCCTCCCCTCGGGTGCACAAACAGCCCTACTCTCCTCCCACCTCCAAAATCAGTTTCAGCTCATAAGGACTGGATATCCATGGAAACAAATATGTATGGAAGTACTCTACATAATCCGTTGTCATTTGAGCATCTACAATCTCTAGATGGTATTGCCTAAAAATTGGTTGTAGGTCATAATACTCAGCGTAAGCTACATCATAATCAATCAACGGCCCCACTCTGGTATATCTTGTCACCATCATGCATAATGCGCTACCCCCTGTGGCATCCTCTGGATGTGACCATACTATTTGTGCACCCTACCAAACATGAATCTCTCTAGAATGTACGGTGTCTACCCTATCAGATATTTGTTGCAAAAAGTAAAAGTTAACTTTGCACCATCCAATGTCCATGGCTCATAATCCAAATAGGGTTGCCATATCACAGTATCAAGGTCATCCCAGACTTGCCTCTAGTACTCTAACTTTCCCAGCTTATGTTGGAAAAGTGACCCTGATATCCAAAAATGTATGGTCATCTTGCTTCCTGCAGCCTATCTCCAACTGGTTGTATGATGGCTATATGCTCCCAGGCCTAGAGTTGTACAAGTGTACATCCTACCAATAAACTGCCTGCCCAAAGATACACTACCTAATGTAGATCATGTTATAGGTGTTCCAACATGCACAAACCCCAAGCATATATCATGTCATGAGCAATCATGATCTCTAACAATCATCCCCAACCAACTAAAAGGCCCTTTGACCTACGGTCGGGGTAGAGAAATCCTCCAATGAAGCCTACTAAGACACAAAGTAATGGTTGTTGAGTCACCATCAACTCCTACTAGGATATCTCATAACCAGTAATTCCATCATCATGAAACATCAATTGTAGGGCATCTATCCCTCCCTGCTCCTCAACATCATACATAACCAATGTCCCCATAACTGGTATCTTGAGTATCCGATATACGTCCTCCATGGTCACTGTCATCTCTCTTGTTGGCAAGTGAAATGTGTTGTGGTCACTATGTCACCTCTCTATAAGTGTTGTCAGTAGCCCCCAGTTAATCTGGTACTAGGACATGTCAATCAATGAACTAAATCCACACAGGTCTATAATGGAAAGATCTATTGGATTCAGCTATGGGATCATGTCCCACGTCCCAAGAAAGCACTCATGAACTTGAAGGTTCCCTAAGCTACCCTCCTAGAATAAAATCAAAACATCAAGTCAGAAAATCATTCAATCACCTTATAAATCAAACACATCATCTAATCAAATCAGCTCACGTGATATTTTGATCAAATCTTGAGGAGCACCTAACCTATCATTCAATTCTAATTTGTCATAATATTGATCAACATCAACCTATCTTGTCATCGTTCCTCACCTATCATGAGGATGATATCAATCAATCAACCTATCCTATTCATCATTTTCCCCCTATCATGAGGATTATCATCAACCTATCAATCAACATCATCCTATCATCATCTCACATGATCAAAAATCATCAAAATCTAGGAGGAATTCATCAAAAACATCAATTTTGGCTGAATGCACTAAAATAGGGCTTTTATGTGCCAATCTACCGGATGTTCTAGAAAACCTACAAGATGTGTTGGAGCAGAGCCCTTATGCACCATTTCATCAAGGTGTTGGCAAATGGGTTTGATGCGTCGGAACAGAGTCTCGATGCGTCATCTCTTGGATGCACTACTTGATCAACCCTATGCACGAATCTATCACATGTATGTGTTATTTGCCGAATGCGCTAATGTTTTGACCTAATGCGCTAAAGTGGAATCTGAATGCACTAAACTAATTTGGGGATCCTAACCTAATGGTATGAGCTATTATAGCCTACCTATGCACTGAAGCAAGTTCCCTATACGCTATTTTCATGGAATTTTCATTTTGATAGTTTAGTTCATTTCATCTTCCATTTAGCATTTACATTTGATCATCATCATTGTTTTTAGCACTTAGATTTTAATATAATTCCATCCTAGGATCATCTAGTTTTTATGCATCAAATATCAAGAATCCAAAAAACATAGGCATGTAGATTTAATTGTAGCATCTCGTATCTTGAGTTGTCAATATTTGCAGGTTAATGTGCAATAATAATAAGATTTGAGAGCATAATTTGTAAGATTCCTTGAGATTAGGGAACCATGGAATGAATTAGAAGGATAGTTGTAACTTTTAATAGTTTGTTATTTATATTTCCTTTTAAGTAATACATTTCATGAAGGTGTGTTATACTGACATTGCAGGACATATTAAATACCACACACTAGGAGCTTTCACTTTTAGCGATTCATATCCCAACCCTTTGTTTCATGACCATTTTCTTTCTAGGATAGGTTTAGTCATTACCTGTTTCTACAATCCAAGGCCATTGTGACCATTGTAGCCTTTCTTTTCCATTATGTCAAAAACCTTTCCATATTTTTCCACAGGTACATCCACATGTATCTCATCCTCTTCATCTCTATATATCCATTTAGAAAGGTCTTCATCGATACATTCCTTTCCCAATTTTCCTCACTTGGTCAAGGTTGTGGGTGGGTGATGCTAAATCATCACCTTGGGATCTTTCTTGATGTGATGGGTTTTTCCATATTGTTTTGGTGCAAAAGGTAGTTTCCTCATGTAGAACAAAATTACAATATTATATTCTTCAACTCCATTGTCCTGGACCTAGACCTTGGTTTTGGGGAATTTTATTTGTAATGGCAAAGCTTTTGATGGAGAATTTGGGTCAATGTAGTGTGATTAGGAATGGGTAGCTCAGCTCTGCCTATGGTTAGGTACCTAATGCTTAGGTGTTCCTCTTAGGTTATTACAATATTGAAAGGAGTTAGGATCATCGGAAATAGTATTCTTTGCACTATTTTATCAAAACTTCAAACATTGATGATATGTGGAAGGTAAAACCTTTATGGAGTGAATTCATGGATGTCCAAGCAAAAGGTTATAGGGTAGGTTCAGATTCAATACCTGACACACCATGCCCTTATAGCAAGACCCACTTTGATTGGTAGAACTATGACACCCTCCGAGGAGCGTTCCATATCGTAATATTTATGTATCATGATCCTCTTTGACTCATTTATACAATCCTCAGATAATTTCATGGTAGTTACAAGTTTTAACGTGCATATATTCAACCCAACTCCACCATCTATCATAACTCATCTAATTTTGTGTTCGTTAACATAAACTTTGAGTTGTAATGGTTCATTATGATTTGGTTTCTACGAAGTATAGTTGTGCTCAATGAATTTTATATGATGGGTGGTAGCTAAAAACCATACCATAGCCTAGAATTGATTCACATTTAAGTCTATGAGGATGGATGAATCTTGCAATGTTTTGTCTAGAATAGCCTTATGCTCGGGAGAGGTGCATAGCAACTCAAGAATTAAGATTTGAGCTGGTGTTTTTCCTAGATGGTTGAGTAAGTTATACTCGTGTGTCATTCAAGGTTTGAAAGGAGATCCTTTTAGAGTCACCTTTGTTCACTTGGTGGCAACCACACATTCAAGATTTTTATTTTTGGTGGTGATGGTGGATATGTTATGATCTGATGATCGAATGTGGTTTACTATGTACTCATAGGTGACACTCATATAATTTGGATTATCTTTCTTACATGTTCTCAAACATGAGGCTTTTTCCTTCCCATGGTTTTATAAAGGGTCTTTGAAGATCGTGTGATATTTTTTATAGGTTTCTAGTTGGTTATCTATTTGGATATCACCCTGTTGTATGTGGTCTTTTATGATGTTCTTTAATTTGAAGTAGGTGGAGATTTTATGCCCTTTAGTTCTTTGATAGTCACATAAATCATTATCGTTCCACCAAGTTGGTTTGAATGGACCTAGCTCATAATGTTTAATCCTTGATAATTGGATGACATTATTTTGTAGCGATTTCTTCAAAATTGCCTCGATTGGTTCCCCTAAGGGAGGGTAATTTTTTCTCAATTGGGGGGCCATAGGAGGACCATGTGGTGTGTTGCTTTGCACCACATTAGTAGTTTTCTCCTACTTTTGTGGAGTTTTATTAGTGTTCATCATTATGGGTCCTTTTAGATTTAGAACGAGATGAGGTTTATTTATGAGCTTTGCGTCTACATTGCCATCATTTTTCACATTTTTGTTCCATGACCAAAATTATTTTTCATTTGGTTTAGAATTATGAGAAGAATAATTATTATTCTCCATAAAAAAATTCACAATCCCTTTTGTGATGAGGGATTTCTTAATGGACAATCCTTTCTCTATCACCTCCCCAAACGTGTTAGAGCAATGGATTTGTAAGTGGAATATTACCTCCTTGTTGAGGTTCTCCATAAAAAATTGGACCAATTGCTTCTCTAGTATATGGCAAGCACACTTATTAGCTAAGATTCACCATCTTTGTAGGAATGATGAGAAGGTATCACCATCCTTTTTCTTTCTAGCACATAGATGGGTAATGTTGATATTAGTTGATATGTTGTAGGGAAAGTGTGTGATGAACTTGCCCATTAGTTCACTCCAAGTTTGTATACCTAGAGGTAAGGGTACAAACCATTCGAGGGCTTATCCTCCTATACTCCATGGAAAAGTATCATGAGGTATGTATGCTCATGTGTCATGTCTAAAGTGGCTATATGGAACTCTTGTATGTGTTCAACTAGGTCTCTCTTTCCCTTATATTTTTCAAAATTAGGGATTATGAAATTTGTGGGAAAGGGGGGCATGTGAATGTTCCTATCGAAAGGGTAGGGCCATAGGTCCTCCACCAAGTATGTTTTCATACTCCTAGTTATGTGCATATTGGTCATTTGGTGTTGCAACATCTATAACTACTAGGCAATCAGATCCATGGGTGATGGTGTCTCTAGAACTATGGTGAATTGGATGTATTGTGGGGAACCTTGTGAGGGGTTCTCAAATGGGTTAGTGTTGTGGTGAAGATTGAATCCATGCATATTTTTATGTTGATGCATGTGTGGAATATGTTGGTTAAATTGTAATGTGTATGCAGTATTTTGAGTAAATGATAATGGTGAGGGTGAAACATTAACACCAGCTATGAATGATGTACCAAGATTGTTTGGTCTCTATGGAGGGGGTTGAGTAAATCCAGTTGTGTATGTAGAACCATGATAGTTTGGTCGTTGTGAAGGGGTTTGAGAAAACCCAAATGTGGAGTGTGAACTAAGATTTTTTGGTTGTTGTGGATGTGGTGGTTAATTAGACCCAAATTTATATGTTGAACCATGATTTTTTGGTTGTTGCAGAGGTGGGGGTGATTATACCCAAATGATGATGATGAACCTAGATTGTTAGGTTGTTGTGGAGGGGGTTGAGAAAACCCAAATGTAGATTGTGAACCAAGATTTTTTGGTTGTTTTATGCCTTGCATATCCACCCCATATTTTTCCTTGGTCAAAATGGGTCCCCCTTTTGTTCTCTTTTTTTATGTCCTTGGGTCTTTTTCAACAAAATTTGGAGTTGTTCTTTCCTCCAACACTTTGTTTTTGTGCCCTTTGTTCTGGTGGAACCAAAACCGGAACTGAATCTAGACATGAAACTCATTCTTAGTTTCATTAACTCTTTCTGATTTTTATTCCTTGAATCCTTCTTGATCTTCTTTTATTTGTTTCTTTGATCCGTCTTGTTTTCTTTTCCCATGGTCAGAACTAGAATGCATATTAAGTGCGGGACTTATACAAAGTTCTAAAAAAAAAATTCATCCCACCTCTGCCTCTGTCTTTGTTGTCTATTTGTTTTGACTTGGGATCAATGTTGTCAATCTTCCTTCAATCTAGGTGTCTTCTTTTGTTTGTTTTTTTTCTCTTTTTTGTCATGTTTGGAACCGGAACCGGATCTGGAACCAAACTCAGAACTTAGAAAAAGTTTCAAACTTGATTTCCACTCCACTTCCACTTTCGCCTTTCTTGCGTGTTGCTTTTTGTATTTTACTTCAGTTGTGTGATGGCTTTGTTCCTATTCTCACCGTGATTCTGTGCCCGACCTACTACATTAATGGCATTTATTACGGACCTCTCACACACATAAAATCAATTTTTAACCTTAATTACGGTTAATTAGTTATTTATTATTATCATTTTTGAGCAGTAATATCGAACCAGAGTCAAGATAGAACAAGAGAGGCACGATTTCATCAAAGGTCAAGCATTTTCTCATGGATTTGCATCAGGAGCCAGCTTGTTGGATTGCATTTTGAGGTAGGGTTTCTTTTCTTTGTTTCCATTCTTGTTTTCATGTGGTTTGTTTTTGGTCTATCGTTCTTCGTGGGGTTCGTGAGTATTTCTTTTGAATCCTTGTTTGCTTTTCTTTTCTTTTCTTTTCTTTTGTCTTGTTTTTTTTTCTTCATCTTTGGTTCTTTCCTCTATTTTTGTTTTACTTTATTTTTATCATTTTCTCATTTTTTTTGTTTTGCAAAGGTCATTTTTGCATTTTCTCATGCTCGTACCATTGTGCCCTAGGTTTTAGGGTGTCGTGTTCATCTGTTTCATGGTTTCATTGGGGTTTGTGATCCATCGCCTTGCCTTCCTGTCCTTTCACGTGCCAACTCATTAATTTTGAGTAGGGTTAATGGATGCCCTAATTTCCTAAGTTGATAGGTTAGTGTAGGCTAGTTTTTTTTTTCCGTTTTCATACTTATTTGGGGTTGTGCCCTAATTTCTAGTTTCCCCTCGGTCATATGAGGGATGGTTTAGTTACTGTTGCTTTAAGCCTCCTTTCGGCTTATTTGGGTTGAAGAATCTTGTTTGGTACTTAGGATTTGTTTGGGGAAATGCTGGCATCATCAATAGTCGCAACTAGAATCGGATCCAATGTTGGTTATGTTTGTGGATCTCAATTTGCAACATGTTTCAAATCTATTTCCGATCCCGTGTCTAATGCACTCTAGACTATTGATAATTTTTACCTTGGTAGATTCGAAAGTAGAATGAATTATGGATATGGAACTTCTCCATCTAACAAATTTGGTTCCTATTCTAGTCTCAATCCTGGTAACCATTTCAACTCTTTTCCCAACTCCTCTATTAGGGTTTGTCCCAATCCCGATCCCAATTATACTTAAGGGGTTTTCCAGTAATGTTTCTATTCTAGATCTCACCTTTAATGAATATGTGATTTTGCTAAGTATAAGGAGGCTACATAAAGAGGTACACAGTACTAATAAAATTTGATTCTCCAATGCTAATTTATGCACTCCATAGATCTAATATTGAGTTCTCCATGCAGGATCTAAAAAATGTTAGGAACCTCTACAGGAACTTCACAAGTGGAGGGTCAAATGGCTGAGAGTTCCAAATAGGTCAAGCCTAAGAGGGTGAAGGTAGAAAAACTACCTTATACAATGAGGTATAAGCACCAGATGATCACTCCCATAGCTAGCAAGTTAGACTCTAGGTTGGAAGATATTACAGACACCAACCTAGGGGCATTTGATTGCAAGGAGATATTAGAAGAAACCTTCTCAGAGCAAGTCACTGGAAGAATGGAGAGGATAGTCCAGTCAGTAATTTCTCATGTTACTCTCTTTCCTCTATTTTTCCAATGCCCAGAGCTGATCCTAGCTGCAATAGGAGCTTATAATGCAATCTCAAGACAATTCATGGATCAACAAGGGAATGTTATCATTGACTTGTCCCCATAAATGATGAGACTACTTTTCAATACACCTACTCCACAGATTCCAAGGTAGTTGACAAAGGCTGATGCATTAAAAATATTTAATGAAAGAAAGGATGTCAACAGGGGCCACATGAACAAAAGGTGGTTGATAGCTGAAAAGAAATCCATACTTAAGATGCTTGACCAGCCCAAAAGGGGTCATTTCAAAGGAAATTAGTGGCTTAATTATGATGCTCTCTAGGGTGTTTGGCAAAAAGGATGTTGCATACTTCAAGGAGTTGATGTTCCAATTCATTGAAGCTATCTTGGATGGTAGACATAAATTTGATTGGTGTATGATTTTTTCTGATACTCTGCATAATCAAATTATAAATGTAAGGATAACCAAGACCTTCTATATGACATCTTGTGTCATTTATGCATTAGCAAGGATGGGCATCTTCCCAGGACTGAATGTAGTAGGAGTGATGGGGGAGGCTTTGGGATAACAGAAGGTGTGGAATCACTATGATCAATTGACCTTGCAGACATCAGAGGAACATTATAGGAGAGTTAATGATGCATTTGTATATGTCATCATTAATAGGCTAACTGGTGATGCAGGTTTCAGACTAAGTGCAAGGGCCATGGCATTTATAGCTCAATGGGGACACTGGTATATCTAGTATCCCAAGTTCACCTAATTTTGACTCTCTGGATTTGATGGACATCCCCACTTGCTCCCTAGGTGTTGTACTGATAGAATGATCTTAATGGAATTTATATATCACGCATTGGGATTCAATACAAGATTTCTTATCAAGCATAAAATATGGTGCCATAAATTCCCCATGAAGCTGGGAGAGTACTTTTTTCTTCACAATAGAGCTACAAAATAAATATGTGAAGAGTTGAGAAACTACAAGTTGGGACTCTATACAACTCAAAAGCACTTTGATCCTGAGAGTAAGATGAATAAGTTACTTCCCTCCATGTTTGAAAAGCATTATAATTTACTAGAGGATTTCTGGTGTGACTTGCAGGTTGATTTTGATGTGAGGAAAAGGAACTATGAAAGGCTGGCCATCTCCTAGATGATTGAGTCTGGGGTGCAAGAGGATATTCCTGACACACTATCAGATGATGGTGTGACTCTAGACCCAGGATATGAGGTAGCAAACATAGCCATCCAAGGCTTGGATCCAATCAATTGGTAGGAAGAAGAATTTATTGATATTAAATAGATTTCTATAACAATAATGGATAGGAGTATCTAGTGAGTAGTATTGAAAATAAAGGATCCATCTGCTCAAGATTCAAAGAAAAGAAAAGTTGGTGCAACCAAGGTATACCAAAGAAATAAAAGGAGAGTGGTCCCTAAGGAACAATTGGAGTATCTTCCTCTCATCACTGGAGGGGATGTTGTTCCTGAGATACCTATAGAAGAAGCTCAGGAAGCACAAGGTGGTGGGACTATAGTGTTAGAAGAAGGTTCTTCTTCTCAACTTCCTCCCCCTCAAGAACCTAGGGAGGATATACCTATAGGTAGCTTACATGAAGAAGTAGACACATTGAAAGGGAAAGAAATTAAAGTGGAGATCCATGATATTGACACAGATTTAGAAAGGACCCATTCTGATGATGATGTGGAAAGAAATGCAGCTTCCCAAAACATTGAGGAAGAACATGTTCTTACCCCTAACGAGCAGTGGAAGTTGTTTGAGGAAGCCAAGGCACAAGCTGAAACATTGGCAAAAAAACAAGAATTAGAAGCCAAACAGAAAGTTGATGAGATGGCTCAACAAAAGGAAAAGGAGGCAAAATCCCAAGTTGATGCACTACTCCAGCAACAAGAATTAGAGGCCAAACAAAAAAATTATCAATTGGCTAGATAGTATCAATAGAAGGAGCAAGAATTCAAGACCAAGGAGGAGAATGACAAGCTGGAAATGTTGCAAAAGATCCATGATCTTGAAGAAGAAAAAGCTAGGCAGAGGAGAGAAAAAGAAGCCCTTGAGGCTAAATTTAAGGTTGCCAAAGAGGCCTATAAGAGAAAGGAAGAAGAGGAATGCTTAAAGGGAGAAAAAGAGGCTGAAGATCTTATCAAGCATCAACAAAAGGAGAAATAAATATGGGTCAAGCTCAAGAAGTTGGAAGAGCAAAGAGATCAAATGTTTGACGAGAAGTGTTTAGAAGAAGAGTGTTTAAAGGATTAAGAAGATAAAAGGCTGCAGGAACAAAGGGATAGGGAAGAAGCTAAAAGGGTTGCACAAGAGAATGCACAAAAGGAACAATAGAATGTACAAGAAGTTTCTTCTCAGCCTAAAGCTACCATGTTACAACCATTATCTTCTGCCATGGCTACCTCTTCCTCAGCACAAGTGGTTACTACTCCCAATGCTCCTACATGACTAAAACTTGATCTAGGAAAGAAACAAATAGTGTAGCCTCAGCCATTAAATTGGGATGAAATGATGGAGATAGAAAAGGAAATACCTAAGAAAAAGGCCAGGGTTCTACATTCTACCAAGCTTACAAATGTAGGATAAATCATTGTGGAATGTGCAATACCAGCGGTAGATAAGGACAAGGAAGACATGCAAGTGATTGATTACCAATTGGGCATAGTTAACGTAGCGAGGCCTACAAGGAATAAACAAATGAATCTCATTGATATTGTAGCTTCCTCCACAAATTCCAAGATGATCAAGGATAAACAAATAAAGGATGACCTTAAGGCTCAATTGGATAAATTGCATAAATTCTTAAAATATGTCTCCACTCCCATGTCCCAACAAGTTGTTTCCTTCGAAACCCCAGTCTTACTAAGCAAGAGAGAGGTTGGTGATTTAGTACAAATGAGGAGTAAGTCTAGGATGCTTGACAAATGGGTCAATAGGCTTAATCAAGAGGTTGGTGAAGTGTTGGTAAATAGTTTTGGCATTCATGGAGGAGCACTAGATTTGATAGAAGAAATGAATCAGTATGCTGAAGTCCTAGGGAAATAGGAAGAATAATATAGGGGATATATTTAGAGATTGAAGGATATAATCAAGCTGCCAAAATCAACTCTCTTGGAGCAATCAATTCTTGAAGAAGGAAATGCTAGTTTTTTGGAAAAGACAGTTAGTATAATTCAATTTAGGTCTGACTTCATATATAAGCATAGAAATTAAGTTCAAGATTCCAGTAAAGACTTGAATGAGAAAATTGATGAATTGGAAGTTGTAATATCCATTCTAGTCAATGTGGACATACTGATTAAGGAAGGCATGCCTTTGGATAAGTTAAAAGAGAAATGGAATGATAGATTTTAAGAAGTAATGCAGAAGAAAGATAATGAAGAAGGTTTGTTGTTGGAAAAATCAATGAATATTAAAGAAGAATTCAAAGCTGCTATTAGGGAGTTGATCAAACTAAAATATATGCAAGGGTTTTCCTTAGCAGAGTTGAAAAGAATCAAGTTTGAAGATGATTGGGTGGATGGACCTGATGAAAACATTCTTCACCAAGTATTCTCTAGTTATGATGAGTATCTCATGGAGCATGCAACAAATGGGTGAGCTGGTAGTGTGGAATTCTCTCAACGACATTCAACTTCCTCTTCTCTTCTATATTACAGGAGCCTTGATAGTAGGGAAATCGGATTTTTTGTTTGATTTTGGGACAGCAGGGAAACCACCTTTCCTTCACCAATCCATTTCCTTCATTAGTTATGATTCCTTGATTTGTGGATATGGATCTTTGATTGAGAGATACTTATGCTTGGAAAGCCTATATGTACTTTAAGACTCTATTTTGTAAAGGTTGGTTGATTAAAGTAGGATTAGCCACCTGATGATAGCATATAGGATTTTATAGATTTGAGAAAAGATACTTTTAAGTTCATGTTTAATTTAGATACACTTTATATACAGTTTTTATGTTGGAGTTGAAATTTTTGGATGAGGTTAATGAACCATAATCAATTTGTATGTCAGTGAATTTTTGAGCCTAAATGTTTTCTCCTTGATGCAAATCAACAAAGAAAGCCAGATTTTTAAGATTATTTCATTATATTGTCTATGAATGAAATTACTGTTATGTCTGTTTGATCTATACTATTGACAACGAATGAGGAGTTTGTTTTGAATCTTGTAGTATTTTGATGAATGGTTGTGATGATTAAATTAAGCACTGTGAATGTATGCAATGGTATAGATTGTTTTGTGGGTTGCATCATGTTATGGTTTTCATCTGTTGAGAAACACTCATTGTTGAGAATATATGTCTGGATGTTAAGGAATTTTGTTCATGCTTATTGTACTGTGTTTTGATCTATCTATTTTCATTTATTTTACAGCCCCCTTTTTATATTAGAATGATTTATATCCTACATTTTGTATCCTTAACCAGTAAAGGTCCCTTGAATATTACAGTTACATTGGCCATTAAAATTAGCATAGTTGAGAACCAACTACCAGGACCTTGGAAGTTAGATTACTACATGTTGTCTTTCTTTTTCAGGAGAAATAGGATAGAGATATTATTTTTTATGTTGTTGTGCTATTTTGACCATCAACAAGTTGTTGGGGGTGGAGTGATTTTTGGAACTATTACGAAAAAGGATCAAGTCCTTGCCAAAGGTGTATTTACGTTTTGTGAAGTGGATGTGGTACCTACTTGTGGTCCTAGATACAAAGGTTCAATCTTTCATATTTGAATGGGTGGAAGTTTGGGCTGCAACCATAGAGTGGGTTGGTGTTGCAATAGTAGATATGGAGGAAACTGGATTTTCCATGGGTTTGGTGAATGTTGGCAGTGGTGGAATGTTCACAATTGATGAAAAATGAGACACTTGTGTAGGTGACATACCTGTGTTCAATTGTGATGTGGGTGGTGATATAGTAGGTGTAAATTATGGTGGAGGTCTTTTTGTGGCACCTAATCCTAGTTTCATAGTATTAGGACTCTCCCCTATGATGTAGTTTATGTCAAAGTTAGATGGTAGCCTAGCTCCATGTTGTTCCAATTGCATTAAATATCGTTGGGGTCTACTAATATGATTTCATCAATGATTCTCAAGATCCTTGGCTATTGAGGTGCATTTTGTATTTCTTCAAGTGTGAGCCCTTGGTTTACCTCTTTCAAAGTGTAACACTCAAAAGGGGGAAGAGTCTAATTTTGTTTGTGTGACTACAAGGATTTTCACCAAAGTTTATTTCACTAGTTGGGTTGTAAATTCGATTAGATGATCAGTCCATCTCTTTTATTTTGATTTGTGATTGTGTGACAACCATGAAAGTGATGGTGTTTTGACTATATTTTTCTAGATTTTGATTTTTTTGGATTTTTTGTGAAATATTTTGGTATGGATGCAACTAAGATGAATCTGTATACACCTAAAATTGGTTAGGATAATTGATTAATTAAATACAAGGTATTTAATTAATAAATCCTCTTAATCCATCTACATATAAATAAATTGGAAAATTAATTTATATAATTCATCTTCTAATTTCTTCTTATCTCAAAATCATTTTCTTCATGATTTAATCAAATAAACAAGTCTAACTAATTTTTTTTATTTGATTAATTCCCTCTCATTAAAATTCAATTTTTAAATTCAATTTTGTCACATTTCTACATAACTCTCTAACCTCCTTCCACCACATCATCAAGTGTCTCATGAATTTAAATAACTCTAATTTTTAAATGGAATTATGCTCAACAAATTTGAAACAACCTTGGACACTTGGCTCCTCCATTTCATTTATTCTTCTAAACACTTGGAAAAATTCTCTTTTAAAGGGAACCATCTCCATGATTATCTCTAACTTCTCCATCCTCCATCCTTCATCTTTTCAGCTGAAATCTTGACCATTGGTTGCTGTCACATCACAATATTCCTTGGAAATCCTATAAATAAAGCATCATTTTCTAGCTTTTCATAACACATCTTTGAGAAAAATTAATTTGCATAAATAATTTGAGAGAATTTAGAGCATTTTATAGAATTAGAGAATTCAACATTTAGCATAGTATTTGCATATTAATTTAGAATCATGGCTTAGTTGTTAGCTGCATTTCCAATATCACAATAGTTTTACACAAAATTTGCATCATAATCTTTAGCATCATATCACTATTATCATTTACAGTAAATCACTTAGCCTATCAAATCATGTAGGAATTAGGATTCTTGCATTTTTATAGCATCCATTCTCTAGGTTGTCATTCTAAAAATCATAGTGCATACATAAAATCTGAGAGCCACCATGATTTAAGGAATCCTTGGAGATAGGAAGCAATGGAAAAAATTTAGGGAGTTTGTTGTGTTTCAATTCGGTTAGATTTGTGATTTCAATTCTCTAATATAATACGTTTCATTGGTTGTGTTGATTATTCACTTTATGTATATTCACACGACACATTTTGGCACCCACCGTGGGGCATAGCCCATGTTTTTAATGTTTTCTGGAAAGTGTGTATACAGGTTTCGGATGAGAAATCTTTTAGTGTGACTGTGAGTTCTTTCAATGCATACGAACCATCCTCTAGTGCATCCAGTCCCTCTTTTGGCACATCCAGCCTTTAGTTCAGTGCATCTAGACTATCTGTAGACATTGAAAAGTGTCCTAAAGTCTACAAGCAACATTTTTCCTAATCATCTTTTAATAATTGAATAATTTTAATTATTCTATTATGTTCAATCATATTCCTTTATTAATTAAATAGTTTTTAATTATTTAATTGATTCACCTTTTCATTTCTATCTTGATCAATTAAAATTATTTAATTGCGTCACTAATATCCCTTTCTTCAATAATTAAATAAATCATTATTTATTTAATTATTTATCTTTTATCACATGTCTATAGTCAGATAATAATTATTATTTGACCTTTTATTTTTCTATAATTAAATAATTAACGAAATTATTTAATTATGTGTCATTCTTCTCCTTAAAATAATTGATCCTAATCAATTATCCGTATTTAATTTATATCTCCTCCTTTAATTAAATTTATGAATTTAATCAAATCTTCTTTTTCATTTCCTCCAAATAAATGATTTAAAATAAATTATTTATTTGCCACTTGTCCTTCTCCTCCATTTTTGAATAAATAATTTAAAATAAATTATTTATTTTCCAATTGTCATCCCCTTCCATTTTCGAATAAATAATTTAAAATAAATTATTTATGCATCTATTTTGGTCAAAGATCCCCTGTCATTATTTCATGTCATAGTCTGCATGTCCTGCATGTATGTCATAGCCGTCAGGCATCATAGCCGTCGACGTCATATCTTTTCCATGCATGGCATATTCTGGTTGCATCAATTCTCAACCGTAGATCTTGGCATCTTTCTAGAAACTAGATCTTAGCCATCCATTTCGTAACTTCCCTCTCATGAATCTCATCCATTGATCTTAGAATCTTTCTAGAAGATCAATCTCGTCCGTCCATTCGAATGGTTGTCTATAAAAGCAACCCTTCCCCTCCATTTTCAATTTAACAGCTAATTATCTCCAACTTTTTTGCTTACTATTTACAGGTATTTGCACAACTTCAACAACAAATCTGAGGGCAATATTGGCATAAGAAGAAATAGGAGAGACAAGAGAAAGAATCAACTTCAAAGGAGACTGTTTTATTTCATTTGCTTTTATTTTGATTGCTCTCTTTGTTTGTATTCTCTTGTTTAGATTGGGATAATAGTTTAGAAGTGTTGGCTGTCACTTTATCTAATACTATTTGATTTTCCCCATCTTGCATTGGTGAACCTAGCGTGAATTGAATAATATTGCAAAAAATTGTTTGTTTTCTTGTTTGTTTGGTTGTTTTGTAGGTTATAGCCAAGAATTCATACGAAATCACGTCATCTTCTTTTGAGCACAGAAAAATGGGCGCATAAATTCTTTAAAAATTATCATCTAGGTTTTTTAGCCCTCATTTTCAGCTTTCCGAAACTTCAAACAGTTTAAAATTTCATTAAGATTTGAGAAAGTTATGGCTATTTTAGCATTTGTTATTTTTTTAGTTTAGTTGTTAAAACCCACGTTTTCTTTTGCTTATAACATTTTTTTCATGTAGAATCTTGGAAAAATAATTTATGGGTTTTTGAAGGTTTGAGTTTTAGCTTTCCATGGATATAACCAATTGAAATTTTGTTAAGTTTTGAGAAAGTTATGATTATTTTAATTCGCTGGTGTCATTTTCTTTTGAGTTACTAATCTCTTATTTTTAGCATGTGGCACAGCTTAGAGGGAGTCTAAAAAAATTGTTTCTTTAGAAACAAAAATCGAGCTTTTAATTTTTTTAGGCATATCAATTTTGTTTGTTTTCAACAACTACAACAAATTGCATTTACACTCATCGGTTAAAATGAATATGCATTTCATGTCATGAGCTTAAAATGAACACAAATTGCATTTCCACTCATTGATTAAAATGAACATGCATTTCATTTCATAGAATTAAAACGAACACAAATTGCATGCACACTCATGGGTTAAAATGAACATGCATTTCATGTCATTGGCTTAAAATGAACTTTGTTTGTTTCACATCAAGTTAAATTTTTAAAATGAACAAATCATCTTGTGTGTCCTCCTCACATTATCATTCGGTAATTAAAATTTATAAGTGTCTTCAATTTTGTGTTACCCTTTGATGCAATAATCGAAGTATCCTCTCCCCTTACGCATTTATGTGATCCTAGGTGTAAGAGAAATGGTTATTGCCTCTAGAACTTGGGCCTTCCTTGGTGGGAAAAAGTACTCACCCCAAGGCGACTCAGACTGGCAACGAAGCTCTTTGGCCGAGCTACCCTCGACCAGTATATAAATGTGAATCCTAAGGGAAAACCTAGGATTACGAATGTGGATGTGTCGTACGGACCAAGTAGTACTCCCCAAAACCCTGTTGAGCATAACCTCTTCAGGCTGGAGTGCCTCCTAAACGGAGCTTAATCTTGTGCCCCATGTATGGCCACTCGAACGGGGGTCCCGAACTAAAAACCTTTGTGTAGTTGCCAAAATCCTTCTATTTGCTGGCGCAGCAATGGTCGTTGTGAAGGCATCCACATTCTCGCAGTTCTTAGTAGAGGTGATCAACCTGCCATGGGAGTTTTATGGGGGTTGGAAGCTTGGTTGGCCTGAGAAGTGAGTGAAATGTAAGGGGGAGCCCGTGTGGCCAAGCTTCTGGATTCACACGCTAAGAATAAGTGCGGTTGGGGAAACCCACGTGGAATCTAGCGAATATTGTCCTTGCTTAACCTAGGGTTGTGCTTATCTTCATTGTGCATGTTTTCAAATTTTCAAAGACAAGATATTGTGTTTGCCAAGTGTTTTTCTAAGACATTGAGACAAATAAACACCTTTCACAAACTTGGAAACAAACATTCAACTTGAAACAATTCCAAATTTTGCAACCCAAGACAAAACTTGTCCAATTTGATATCAAACAACCTCTATCAAAAACCAAAAAAAAAATAAATTGCTCAAATCTTCCATTAGTGACCTCTTTAGTTTGCATTCACCCATAGGTTCATCCTTGCATATCATATCCTTGGTAATAGGGTCATTATCATTCCACCATTCCTTAATATTGGTCTTAGGTACATTGGCACTTTGCATCCTTATATCCTTGAAAATCTCCAAAATAAAAATTAAAAAATAGCATAGTTTCATATCCATTTTGCATTAGAACCTTGCATTGCCATCCAAAGGTCACAAATTTTTTTTATGGTCTTCACTAAGTTTTCCTTATCCATCATAATCCAAATTCATGACCATGTCTTCACTTTACCTTGATCTTCTTCGTAGTCAAGCTGAATACCAATCAATCCTCAATCATCAATACCAACCACTCACATACCCTTCATACCAAAAATCCATAAGCTTCAGTCCTTCATCCATCTACCCTCACTATCAAGAGTCACTTGACACAATCCGTACCATTAATCCCCCAAAAATGTCCATTAATCATCCTTATCCTAGCATTGACAAGGGAAACCAACCTTCCACTAGTCCACTCCACATCCTATCATAATCCATCATCCACTAGTCCATTCCAATCCTCCACATCTTATTCTAATCCATCATCCACTAACCTATTTTCATCCACTCCATCCCAAACTACAATACCATCTAATAAAAGCACATTAATTAATGCTCTCCAAGGACAACTAGCAAAGGAACTTGTTCAACTCCTAAATGAAAACAAACTTAGGAAATCCAATCACATTGTTGATCCTACACCATCCAACCATTTGTCACCATCATGTCCTCCATTGCCTACCAATACTAAAAAACATCTTGCTATTGAAACTCCATTATTACCATGTCAAAATCTCGGGTCTATCAAAGAAAATCATATCCTTGTCCAAAATCAAATTCCATTGCCTAAACTTGAGGATACATGTCAAAAAGAAAGTCCAAAGCATGACATCACAACTTCACTTTCATATCAAGATCGAAGCAGTCCATTTCATGATCCCATCCTTAAGTCCATCCAAGAAGTCCTTCTAGATAATCATGTCATCCAAAATACACCTATTTTTGACCAAGATCCTACCATTGAACAAGAAATCCAAAATGATCCTCTCAGCAACCTTTACACCATCCATGATCAAAAATTTGAAGATGATCCCATCCAAACACAAAACACCTCCATTTCCCAAAATGAGACACTTGCCTCCTTTGGACACATAGATAATCAAATGAGTGATATGGATAACATCAAACAAGAGCATAAAGAAACTACTATTGATCAAGTCAAAGCAGAACACAAAGAAGCTACTATGGATCAAGTCAAAGAAGAAGATACAAAATCTACGACAAATCAAATTGATATCCCAAATGATCGAGAAGAAACAAGCATGACGAATGATAAAGCCAAAACATCCTATCAATTAGGAGCATCCACCTTTGTCAAAGCGGGATTTCTTGTAGATGAGGAGATTCCAAGTAACAATTTTCACGTACAAAATGATGGGTTAGCATCTTGTTTTCAAAATAAGAAATACCTCATCAGAAACAAAATTTGTCAGAGCATACAGTATCAAGGAAGAGGACTAGGTCTACATGAGCAAGGCATTATATAACCAATACAATTTTATGCAAATCCTAGACATCAAGGTCTTGGTTATTCTTCAATCAAATAATCAAATGATGTTAGTGGTACCTCCTTGATATTGGGGGCAACTTTATCTGATATAAACATCAAAATGGGGGCCATGAGTAGTCCTTGTCATAAGGTTGTTGCCAACACTCCTTCCATCCACACCATAAACCATCATTCCAACATGAATAAATCTTCCATTTGGAACCAACAAAAAGAAAATTATTATAAATCCAAAATTCAAAATCAAATGTCAAAGGCCATTGAATCAAACAAAAATTCAAGTGGACAAATGAAGTTAAAATGGATCCCAAAGAAAAATGGATCAAACAAAGAAAATATTTCAAATCCAAAAGTCAATCAAAATATGGAGCCACAAAAAAAGAGGACTCCCACATATAGTAAATGTCCACCTCCTTTAAAATGGTCATCAAGAAAGGCATATAAAAATGTTGGTTCCAAACACTATCCTAATCAAAATTCCAAACTCCATCATCCACCATCCCAAGTTTGGAAAATAAAAATTGCTACATCCAAAACACCAAATAGTCCATCCACACCTACCATCATCCATCATAATCTTGCATCTCACCTAAAGTCTAAAAATCCTACTTCACAAATCCATCGCATCTTGGCAACAACCCTTTATCATAAGGACTCCCATGGTACTCTATCACGATGTGCGTATTTTGATAAGGCCAACACTAGTATCAGAGAGGATCACAATGACATCGATCAGTTGTATGCAAGTGCTATGATCTTGACAAGACAATTACTCCATAAAGGTCACTATTGGCATATCATGACACCAGTATCTACATCAACACCATCAAAAGATTCAGAACAATCAACAGTCATCCAAACTATCAAATCGATATAAAAAGTCAAAAAATATGTCACCTTGATGAAAACCTGGCAAGCAGGCGTCTTGTGTGACATCATCAAAATGAAAGAAAAAAAAAATAGTAAAGAGAAAAATTTTGTCCAATAGTGAAAACCATTTTTATGGCGCTTTGGATAAGTACCATGATGAAAACCTGGACAAACAGGCATCATGTGTAAGAGAAATTATCTATGTGGATTATTACACTTGGGGGCAAGTTGTCTCATCTCCCATGCCTTTCTCATAGCATTTCCATCTATATATCCATCCATATCTTTTCCATCCATTTTCCCACCTACCTTGATCTTGATAAGAAATGGGGCACAAACATAAATCATGCTTTGGAAAATTTTTGGACATGTCTATCCTTTGGTCATACACTACCCATGAAATATCATGTCATTTCCTTCATAGAATTTATCCAAACCCATATCTTGGAGAAAACAAATTGTTCCTATGCGAAATAGTCCTTGGAGATCATATCCTAATTCTTCCATCCAATAATCCTCATGTCTCTTATCCTTTGCCAAAAGCAATCCATTATCTTTTCATACCTATTGTTGGACTTGGTTTCCCTTGTTATTGTTTTAAGGATTATAACTCACTTATCCAAGTGCCCTCCATAATCCCATCTGGTCCTAGGGTTAGTCATTCCAAATGCAATGAGTCTAATCCATACAATCTTGCTATGCAACCTACCACATCATCCAAAACATTCCTTGGATTTGTTCCTAGCCTTGCTGCAAACTTTGATCCTTTAGTCACATAATCATCATCCTCATGTTGTTTCGGGATGTGTCCTTCCCCTATCAAACAACATTGTCATCATCATCATCACCTATCAATTGGTTTTCAGCTTGACTAGGGGTAAGATCATGTTTGTCCTTGGATTCGTGTGCATGCCTTCCTAGTTGATTGTGGGTATCTTTCACATGCATTTTTCATGATCGCTATAGTTATCATCCATAATAAAGCTTCATCATTCTTCCATGGCCTAAAGACCATCGACATTTAGCATCCTTCGCTTCCATATCCACCTGTCGCATTCGCCGCTTCTCCTCGCGCCTAGTAAATTGGTCCTATACTTGACTGGGGAATTCCTTGACTTGCATCTTCATGGGAAATAATACATGGTATTCTTGAAACCTTGAAAAATCAAAATATTTCAAAATCCAAAAAAATCAAAATATTTCAAAATAAAAAAAAATCAAAGAGATTCAAAAATCCCAAAAATAGAGTCTGAGTTTGAATCAATTTGGTTAGAATGGTCGAACTACATTGCCTCTGCATGTTTGCTATATAGGCAAGGGCTCATCTTAAATGATCCCCCGAGGCATTAGGTTAGTCCCTTTAGGTTGTCCAAGTACAATCATGACTCAATATTTGGTTGAATAAGACAAAGTCAAGTCATGTCGAACTATGAGGTCTCTGTGCTTTGCTACATAGGCAAGGCCATCTATCGATGAGCCCCCGAGGCCCGCTAGGTCAAGCCCTTTAGGGTTCATCGAGTTGGGTCACGTCCTTGGTCTGAAAGCAATCATCATTCAAACTACTTCAAGAAACAACAAACAAATTAAATCTTTCATCAATCAATTATCTTATCATCAACTCAATCAAGTCACTAGTCTTATATTGGAATGGGGCATTATGTCGTTTGTCTCATTCGGTCTTATCTCTTGTCTTTTATCAGGATATGTCCTTTCTGGGATTAGACTTTCTCAACCTTGTCATTTACCTTAAGCAGGATGTGTCCTTGCAGTTAGGTGTCATGTCAAGACTTGTCACTTGGTCA
>CM021103.1:343241500-343343175 GCA_007115665.2 Sequoiadendron giganteum | reverse complement strand
TGGTCCTAGATACAAAGGTTCAATCTTTCATATTTGAATGGGTGGAAGTTTGGGCTGCAACCATAGAGTGGGTTGGTGTTGCAATAGTAGATATGGAGGAAACTGGATTTTCCATGGGTTTGGTGAATGTTGGCAGTGGTGGAATGTTCACAATTGATTGATGAAAAATGAGACACTTGTGTAGGTGACATACCTGTGTTCAATTGTGATGTGGGTGGTGATATAGTAGGTGTAAATTATGGTGGAGGTCTTTTTGTGGCACCTAATCCTAGTTTCATAGTATTAGGACTCTCCCCTATGATGTAGTTTATGTCAAAGTTAGATGGTAGCCTAGCTCCATGTTGTTCCAATTGCATTAAATATCGTTGGGGTCTACTAATATGATTTCATCAATGATTCTCAAGATCCTTGGCTATTGAGGTGCATTTTGTATTTCTTCAAGTGTGAGCCCTTGGTTTACCTCTTTCAAAGTGTAACACTCAAAAGGGGGAAGAGTCTAATTTTGTTTGTGTGACTACAAGGATTTTCACCAAAGTTTATTTCACTAGTTGGGTTGTAAATTCGATTAGATGATCAGTCCATCTCTTTTATTTTGATTTGTGATTGTGTGACAACCATGAAAGTGATGGTGTTTTGACTATATTTTTCTAGATTTTGATTTTTTTGGATTTTTTGTGAAATATTTTGGTATGGATGCAACTAAGATGAATCTGTATACACCTAAAATTGGTTAGGATAATTGATTAATTAAATACAAGGTATTTAATTAATAAATCCTCTTAATCCATCTACATATAAATAAATTGGAAAATTAATTTATATAATTCATCTTCTAATTTCTTCTTATCTCAAAATCATTTTCTTCATGATTTAATCAAATAAACAAGTCTAACTAATTTTTTTTATTTGATTAATTCCCTCTCATTAAAATTCAATTTTTAAATTCAATTTTGTCACATTTCTACATAACTCTCTAACCTCCTTCCACCACATCATCAAGTGTCTCATGAATTTAAATAACTCTAATTTTTAAATGGAATTATGCTCAACAAATTTGAAACAACCTTGGACACTTGGCTCCTCCATTTCATTTATTCTTCTAAACACTTGGAAAAATTCTCTTTTAAAGGGAACCATCTCCATGATTATCTCTAACTTCTCCATCCTCCATCCTTCATCTTTTCAGCTGAAATCTTGACCATTGGTTGCTGTCACATCACAATATTCCTTGGAAATCCTATAAATAAAGCATCATTTTCTAGCTTTTCATAACACATCTTTGAGAAAAATTAATTTGCATAAATAATTTGAGAGAATTTAGAGCATTTTATAGAATTAGAGAATTCAACATTTAGCATAGTATTTGCATATTAATTTAGAATCATGGCTTAGTTGTTAGCTGCATTTCCAATATCACAATAGTTTTACACAAAATTTGCATCATAATCTTTAGCATCATATCACTATTATCATTTACAGTAAATCACTTAGCCTATCAAATCATGTAGGAATTAGGATTCTTGCATTTTTATAGCATCCATTCTCTAGGTTGTCATTCTAAAAATCATAGTGCATACATAAAATCTGAGAGCCACCATGATTTAAGGAATCCTTGGAGATAGGAAGCAATGGAAAAAATTTAGGGAGTTTGTTGTGTTTCAATTCGGTTAGATTTGTGATTTCAATTCTCTAATATAATACGTTTCATTGGTTGTGTTGATTATTCACTTTATGTATATTCACACGACACATTTTGGCACCCACCGTGGGGCATAGCCCATGTTTTTAATGTTTTCTGGAAAGTGTGTATACAGGTTTCGGATGAGAAATCTTTTAGTGTGACTGTGAGTTCTTTCAATGCATACGAACCATCCTCTAGTGCATCCAGTCCCTCTTTTGGCACATCCAGCCTTTAGTTCAGTGCATCTAGACTATCTGTAGACATTGAAAAGTGTCCTAAAGTCTACAAGCAACATTTTTCCTAATCATCTTTTAATAATTGAATAATTTTAATTATTCTATTATGTTCAATCATATTCCTTTATTAATTAAATAGTTTTTAATTATTTAATTGATTCACCTTTTCATTTCTATCTTGATCAATTAAAATTATTTAATTGCGTCACTAATATCCCTTTCTTCAATAATTAAATAAATCATTATTTATTTAATTATTTATCTTTTATCACATGTCTATAGTCAGATAATAATTATTATTTGACCTTTTATTTTTCTATAATTAAATAATTAACGAAATTATTTAATTATGTGTCATTCTTCTCCTTAAAATAATTGATCCTAATCAATTATCCGTATTTAATTTATATCTCCTCCTTTAATTAAATTTATGAATTTAATCAAATCTTCTTTTTCATTTCCTCCAAATAAATGATTTAAAATAAATTATTTATTTGCCACTTGTCCTTCTCCTCCATTTTTGAATAAATAATTTAAAATAAATTATTTATTTTCCAATTGTCATCCCCTTCCATTTTCGAATAAATAATTTAAAATAAATTATTTATGCATCTATTTTGGTCAAAGATCCCCTGTCATTATTTCATGTCATAGTCTGCATGTCCTGCATGTATGTCATAGCCGTCAGGCATCATAGCCGTCGACGTCATATCTTTTCCATGCATGGCATATTCTGGTTGCATCAATTCTCAACCGTAGATCTTGGCATCTTTCTAGAAACTAGATCTTAGCCATCCATTTCGTAACTTCCCTCTCATGAATCTCATCCATTGATCTTAGAATCTTTCTAGAAGATCAATCTCGTCCGTCCATTCGAATGGTTGTCTATAAAAGCAACCCTTCCCCTCCATTTTCAATTTAACAGCTAATTATCTCCAACTTTTTTGCTTACTATTTACAGGTATTTGCACAACTTCAACAACAAATCTGAGGGCAATATTGGCATAAGAAGAAATAGGAGAGACAAGAGAAAGAATCAACTTCAAAGGAGACTGTTTTATTTCATTTGCTTTTATTTTGATTGCTCTCTTTGTTTGTATTCTCTTGTTTAGATTGGGATAATAGTTTAGAAGTGTTGGCTGTCACTTTATCTAATACTATTTGATTTTCCCCATCTTGCATTGGTGAACCTAGCGTGAATTGAATAATATTGCAAAAAATTGTTTGTTTTCTTGTTTGTTTGGTTGTTTTGTAGGTTATAGCCAAGAATTCATACGAAATCACGTCATCTTCTTTTGAGCACAGAAAAATGGGCGCATAAATTCTTTAAAAATTATCATCTAGGTTTTTTAGCCCTCATTTTCAGCTTTCCGAAACTTCAAACAGTTTAAAATTTCATTAAGATTTGAGAAAGTTATGGCTATTTTAGCATTTGTTATTTTTTTAGTTTAGTTGTTAAAACCCACGTTTTCTTTTGCTTATAACATTTTTTTCATGTAGAATCTTGGAAAAATAATTTATGGGTTTTTGAAGGTTTGAGTTTTAGCTTTCCATGGATATAACCAATTGAAATTTTGTTAAGTTTTGAGAAAGTTATGATTATTTTAATTCGCTGGTGTCATTTTCTTTTGAGTTACTAATCTCTTATTTTTAGCATGTGGCACAGCTTAGAGGGAGTCTAAAAAAATTGTTTCTTTAGAAACAAAAATCGAGCTTTTAATTTTTTTAGGCATATCAATTTTGTTTGTTTTCAACAACTACAACAAATTGCATTTACACTCATCGGTTAAAATGAATATGCATTTCATGTCATGAGCTTAAAATGAACACAAATTGCATTTCCACTCATTGATTAAAATGAACATGCATTTCATTTCATAGAATTAAAACGAACACAAATTGCATGCACACTCATGGGTTAAAATGAACATGCATTTCATGTCATTGGCTTAAAATGAACTTTGTTTGTTTCACATCAAGTTAAATTTTTAAAATGAACAAATCATCTTGTGTGTCCTCCTCACATTATCATTCGGTAATTAAAATTTATAAGTGTCTTCAATTTTGTGTTACCCTTTGATGCAATAATCGAAGTATCCTCTCCCCTTACGCATTTATGTGATCCTAGGTGTAAGAGAAATGGTTATTGCCTCTAGAACTTGGGCCTTCCTTGGTGGGAAAAAGTACTCACCCCAAGGCGACTCAGACTGGCAACGAAGCTCTTTGGCCGAGCTACCCTCGACCAGTATATAAATGTGAATCCTAAGGGAAAACCTAGGATTACGAATGTGGATGTGTCGTACGGACCAAGTAGTACTCCCCAAAACCCTGTTGAGCATAACCTCTTCAGGCTGGAGTGCCTCCTAAACGGAGCTTAATCTTGTGCCCCATGTATGGCCACTCGAACGGGGGTCCCGAACTAAAAACCTTTGTGTAGTTGCCAAAATCCTTCTATTTGCTGGCGCAGCAATGGTCGTTGTGAAGGCATCCACATTCTCGCAGTTCTTAGTAGAGGTGATCAACCTGCCATGGGAGTTTTATGGGGGTTGGAAGCTTGGTTGGCCTGAGAAGTGAGTGAAATGTAAGGGGGAGCCCGTGTGGCCAAGCTTCTGGATTCACACGCTAAGAATAAGTGCGGTTGGGGAAACCCACGTGGAATCTAGCGAATATTGTCCTTGCTTAACCTAGGGTTGTGCTTATCTTCATTGTGCATGTTTTCAAATTTTCAAAGACAAGATATTGTGTTTGCCAAGTGTTTTTCTAAGACATTGAGACAAATAAACACCTTTCACAAACTTGGAAACAAACATTCAACTTGAAACAATTCCAAATTTTGCAACCCAAGACAAAACTTGTCCAATTTGATATCAAACAACCTCTATCAAAAACCAAAAAAAAAATAAATTGCTCAAATCTTCCATTAGTGACCTCTTTAGTTTGCATTCACCCATAGGTTCATCCTTGCATATCATATCCTTGGTAATAGGGTCATTATCATTCCACCATTCCTTAATATTGGTCTTAGGTACATTGGCACTTTGCATCCTTATATCCTTGAAAATCTCCAAAATAAAAATTAAAAAATAGCATAGTTTCATATCCATTTTGCATTAGAACCTTGCATTGCCATCCAAAGGTCACAAATTTTTTTTATGGTCTTCACTAAGTTTTCCTTATCCATCATAATCCAAATTCATGACCATGTCTTCACTTTACCTTGATCTTCTTCGTAGTCAAGCTGAATACCAATCAATCCTCAATCATCAATACCAACCACTCACATACCCTTCATACCAAAAATCCATAAGCTTCAGTCCTTCATCCATCTACCCTCACTATCAAGAGTCACTTGACACAATCCGTACCATTAATCCCCCAAAAATGTCCATTAATCATCCTTATCCTAGCATTGACAAGGGAAACCAACCTTCCACTAGTCCACTCCACATCCTATCATAATCCATCATCCACTAGTCCATTCCAATCCTCCACATCTTATTCTAATCCATCATCCACTAACCTATTTTCATCCACTCCATCCCAAACTACAATACCATCTAATAAAAGCACATTAATTAATGCTCTCCAAGGACAACTAGCAAAGGAACTTGTTCAACTCCTAAATGAAAACAAACTTAGGAAATCCAATCACATTGTTGATCCTACACCATCCAACCATTTGTCACCATCATGTCCTCCATTGCCTACCAATACTAAAAAACATCTTGCTATTGAAACTCCATTATTACCATGTCAAAATCTCGGGTCTATCAAAGAAAATCATATCCTTGTCCAAAATCAAATTCCATTGCCTAAACTTGAGGATACATGTCAAAAAGAAAGTCCAAAGCATGACATCACAACTTCACTTTCATATCAAGATCGAAGCAGTCCATTTCATGATCCCATCCTTAAGTCCATCCAAGAAGTCCTTCTAGATAATCATGTCATCCAAAATACACCTATTTTTGACCAAGATCCTACCATTGAACAAGAAATCCAAAATGATCCTCTCAGCAACCTTTACACCATCCATGATCAAAAATTTGAAGATGATCCCATCCAAACACAAAACACCTCCATTTCCCAAAATGAGACACTTGCCTCCTTTGGACACATAGATAATCAAATGAGTGATATGGATAACATCAAACAAGAGCATAAAGAAACTACTATTGATCAAGTCAAAGCAGAACACAAAGAAGCTACTATGGATCAAGTCAAAGAAGAAGATACAAAATCTACGACAAATCAAATTGATATCCCAAATGATCGAGAAGAAACAAGCATGACGAATGATAAAGCCAAAACATCCTATCAATTAGGAGCATCCACCTTTGTCAAAGCGGGATTTCTTGTAGATGAGGAGATTCCAAGTAACAATTTTCACGTACAAAATGATGGGTTAGCATCTTGTTTTCAAAATAAGAAATACCTCATCAGAAACAAAATTTGTCAGAGCATACAGTATCAAGGAAGAGGACTAGGTCTACATGAGCAAGGCATTATATAACCAATACAATTTTATGCAAATCCTAGACATCAAGGTCTTGGTTATTCTTCAATCAAATAATCAAATGATGTTAGTGGTACCTCCTTGATATTGGGGGCAACTTTATCTGATATAAACATCAAAATGGGGGCCATGAGTAGTCCTTGTCATAAGGTTGTTGCCAACACTCCTTCCATCCACACCATAAACCATCATTCCAACATGAATAAATCTTCCATTTGGAACCAACAAAAAGAAAATTATTATAAATCCAAAATTCAAAATCAAATGTCAAAGGCCATTGAATCAAACAAAAATTCAAGTGGACAAATTAAGTTAAAATGGATCCCAAAGAAAAGAGGATCAAACAAAGCAAATATTTCAAATCCAAAATTCAATCAAAATATGGAGCCACAAAAAAAGAGGACTCCCACATATAGTAAATGTCCACCTCCTTTAAAATGGTCATCAAGAAAGGCATATAAAAATGTTGGTTCCAAACACTATCCTAATCAAAATTCCAAACTCCATCATCCACCATCCCAAGTTTGGAAAATAAAAATTGCTACATCCAAAACACTAAATAGTCCATCCACACCTACCATCATCCATCATAATCTTGCATCTCACCTAAAGTCTAAAAATCCTACTTCACAAATCCATTGCATCTTGGCAACAACCCTTTATCATAAGGACTCCCATGGTACTCTATCACGATGTGCGTATTTTGATAAGGCCAACACTAGTATCAGAGAGGATCACAATGTCATCGATCAGTTGTATGCAAGTGCTATGATCTTGACAAGACAATTACTTCATAAAGGTCACTATTGGCATATCATGACACCAGTATCTACATCAACACCATCAAAAGATTTAGAACAATCAACAGTCATCCAAACTATCAAATCAATATAAAAAGTCAAAAAATATGTCACCTTGATGAAAACCTGGCAAGCAGGCGTCTTGTGTGACATCATCAAAATGAAAGAAAAAAAAAATAGTAAACAGAAAAATTTTGTCCAATAGTGAAAACCATATTTATGGCACTTTGGATAAGTACCATGATGAAAACCTGGCAAACAGGCATCATGTGTAAGATAAATTATCTATGTGGATTATTACACTTGGGGGGAAGTTGTCTCATCTCCCATGCCTTTCTCATAGAATTTCCATCTATCTATCTAGTCCATATCATTTCCATCCATTTTCCCACCTACCTTGATCTTGATAAGAAATGGGGCACAAACATAAATCATGCTTTGGAAAATTTTTGGACATGTCTATCCTTTGGTCATACACTACCCATGAAATATCATGTCATTTCCTTCATAGAATTTATCCCAACCCATATCTTGGAGAAAAAAAATTGTTCCTATGCTAAATAGTCCTTGGAGATCATATCCTAATTCCTCCATCCAATAATCCTCATGTCTCTTATCCTTTGCCAAAAGCAATCCATTATCTTTTCATACCTGTTGTTGGACCTGGTTTCCCTTGTCGTCAGTTTAAGGATCCAAACTCACTTATCCAAGTGCCCTCCATAATCCCATCTAGTCCTAAGGTTAGTCATTCGAAATGCAATGAGTCTAATCCATACAATCTTGCTATGCAACCTACCACATCATCCAAAACATTCCTCGGATTTGTTCCTAGCCTTGCTACAAACTTTGATCCTTTAGTCACATAATCATCATCCTCATGTTGTTTCGGGATATGTCCTTCCCCTATCAAACAACATTGTCATCATCATCATCACCTATCAATTGGTTTTCAGCTTGACTAGGGGTAAGATCATGTTTGTCCTTGGATTCGTGTGCATGCCTTCCTAGTTGATTGTGGGTATCTTTCACATGCATTTTTCATGATCGCTATAGTTATCATCCATAATAAAGCTTCATCATTCTTCCATGGCCTAAAGACCATCAACATTTAGCATCCTTCGCTTCCATATCCACCTGTCGCATTCGCCGCTTCTCCTTGCGCCTAGTAAATTGGTCCTATACTTGACTGGGGACAATTCCTTGACTTGCATCTTCATGGGAAATAATACATGGTATTAGCCTTGAAAAAATAATAAAAATCATAAAATGTCTTGAAAAAAAAAATCATAAAAATCATCAAATGTCCTGAAAAAATCATAAAAATCATCAAATGTCTTGAAAAAATCATAAAAATCATATAATGTCCTAAAAAAAAAAAAACATCAAAACCTTTCAAAATCCAAAAAAAACCAAAATATTTCAAAATCCAAAAAAATCAAAACATTTCAAAATCCAAAAAAATCAAAAAACTTCAAAAATCCCAAAAATAGAGTCTGAGTCTGAATCAATTTTGTTAGAGTGGTCGAACTACGTTGCCTCTGTGCGTTTGCTACATAGGCAGGGCTCATCTTAAATGAGCCCTTGAGGCATTAGGTCAGTCCCTTTAGGTTGTCCAAATAACATCATGACCCGGTATTTTGTCGAATAAGACAAAGTCAAGTCGTGTCGAATTACGAGGTCTCTGTGCACTGCTACGTAGGCAAGGCCATCTATCGATGAGCCCCCGAGGCCCCCTAGGTCAAGTCCTTTAGGGTTCATCGAGTTGGGTCACGTCCTTGATCTGAAAGCAATCATCATTCAAACTACTTCAAGAAACAACAAACAAATTAAATCTTTCATCAATCAATTATCTTATCATCAACTCAATCAAGTCACTAGTCTTATATCAGAATGGGGCATTATGTCATTTGTCTCATTCAGGTCTTATCTCTTGTCTTTTATCAGGATACGTCCTTCCTGGGATTAGACTTTCTCAACCTTGTCATTTACCTTACGCAGGATGTGTCTTTGCAGTTAGGTATCATGTCAAGACTTGTCACTTGGTCAACTTTATCAAATGTGTCCTCTACCTAAACAGGATGTGTCCTTCCTGTGGTTGGGTATCATCACATCACTTGGTCATATTCATCAAATCTTTGTCAAACAATCAAACAATCTTGTCAACTTTGTCAATCATCTTTCCTTAATCAGGATGTGTCCTTCCTGAAACCGAGGCATTATCATTATCAATCAACTTTGTCACACCACTCAATCTTATCAGCTTGGTCAATCAATCTTTCCTTCATCAGGATGTGTCCTTCCTGAGGCTAGGCATGGTCAATTAAATCACTTTATCGATCCTTATCAACCTATCAATCAACTCGGTCATCTTGGTCAACCTAATCAACCAACCAAACAATCATCATTATCACTAGAAAACACTCTCTTGGCAAACACTTTGTTGGTATGGATTTTCTTATCTTTTTGATTGGTTTTGGGTCATGTTACTAGTCTCCTCGAGGATGTCCTATCAATGGATTTAGAGGGACGATGATGGATCATGGCCTCTTTTCTCTGTTTGCTGCCTGTGGTTTGTCTTGGCAAAAAGACTGGGACAATCGGGTCCCTAGTATGAGCTGGGGCATTCCTTGTCTTTTTTGATTGTTTGTCTCTCCCAAATGGTCACCTTGCACACCTTGGTTTATGTCATACCATGGTGTTTGTGGTCCATTTGTGACATTTTTGATGCCCAATGATGATAAATATAACAATGTAAGTGTGAAAGTTGGTTCCCTTATCATTTCATGTCTATCTTCTTTCCCCTTTTCACGCTAACATCCCATCTCCCTTATTTTTTCCATGCTAACATCCATCTCCTTCATGCTAACATTTCTTCCATCTTTCATCCTCTAGTCTTCTCTTCCATTTCAAGAGCACATTCATATTCTTTGAACCCACACGTCCTCTCGAGGGGGCATACCGCGACCCTCTTGGTCATCCTTCCCTTTTCTCTTTACACTGGGGCATATTTCAAAATTAAATTTCTTTGACACAACGCAATGAACTGCATTATGTCAAAAAGGGGCAAAACGTAGACACTGAAAAATGTCCTAAAGTCTACAAGCAACATTTTTCCTAGTCATCATCTTTCAATAATTGAATAATTTTAATTATTCTATTATGTTCGATCATATTCCTTTATTAATTAAATAGTTTTTAATTATTTAATTGATTCACCTTTTCATTTCTATCTTGATCAATTAAAATTATTTAATTGTGTCACTAATACCTCTTTCTTCAATAATTAAATAAATCATTATTTATTTAATTATTTATCTTTTATCACATGTCTATAGTTAGATAATAATTATTATTTGACCTTTTATTTTTCTATAATTAAATAATTAACGAAATTATTTAATTATGTGTCATTCTTCTCCTTTAAATAATTGATCCTAATCAATTATCCGTATTTAATTTATATCTCCTCCTTTAATTAAATTTATGAATTTAATTAAATCTCCTTTTTCAATTCCTCCAAATAAATGATTTAAAATAAATTATTTATTTGCCACTTGTCCTTCTCCTCCATTTTTGAATAAATAATTTAAAATAAATTATTTATTTTCCACTTGTCATCCCCTTCCATTTTTGAATAAATAATTTAAAATAAATTATTTATCCCTCTATTTTGGTCAAAGATCCCCTGTCATTATTTCATGTCATAGTCTGCATGTCCTGCATGTCTATCATAGCCGTCGGCATCATATCTTTTCCATGCATGGCATATTCTGGTTGCATCAATTCTCAACAGTAGATCTTGGCATCTTTCTAGAAACTCGATCTTAGCCATCCATTTCGTAACTTCCCTCTCATGAATCCTCATCCGTTGATCTTAGAATCTTTCTGGAAGATCAATCTCATCCGTCCATTCGAATGGTTGTTTATAAAAGCAACCCTTCCCCTCCATTTTCAATTTAACAACTAATTATCTCCAACTTTTTTGCTTACTATTTGTAGGTATTTGCACAACTTCAACAACAAATCTGAGGGCAATATTGGCATAAGAAGAAATAGGAGAGATAAGAGAATGAATCAACTTCAAAGGGGAGTGTTTTATTTCATTTGCTTTCATTTTGATTGCTCTCTTTGTTTGTATTCTCTTGTTTAGATTGGGATAATAGTTTAGAAGTGTTGGTTGTCACTTTATCTAATACTATTTGATTTTCCCCATCTTGCACTATCTTTCAGTGCATATAGGGGGTCTTTTAGTGCATTCGGTATTCCTTTTAGTGGATTTAGTAGACTTTATAGCGCATACATTAGTTTTTATAGTGCATTTGTGTGATCTTCTAGTGTATTGAGGCTTTCTTATGGTGCATCTAGTTTATTTTACAGAAATCCAAAATTTTGAGAACTAATTTATATCTCTTTGTTTTTATAGGTATTCTAAACGCCTTTAGATACTTTCCTGAAACTATAAGAACGTTGTCAAAGATGAATAATCTAAAACTAGTAAGGGTTGTTTTGTAGGGGTTGGAGCCTTTTTTGTCTTCTTTTTAATTAAATTAGGCACTTAGTTTAATTAGAAGGATAACTGAACAAACATGTCTGTTGTGCTTGTGGAGTGGTAGGCATATGCTCTCCCCTTAACTAGGTGATCAAAAAGCTAGACCCATTCTTTTCATTTTATTGCAATTTCATCCTTAGAGGGCCTTCTTGGTGGGAAAAAGTAATCACCCCAGGGAACAACCCAACCGAGAACACACTAAAGCCAAGCAACTTCCACCCGGTATATAAGTGTGGGTACTTGTGGAAAGTTCAAGTATCACGAGGATTGTTCTGACAAGAAGGGTAGCAATGGTCTCTTGCCATATGGATGATCCCCCACAAACAAAATGCCTATACTAGAGCCCTTTTTTAATAGTAAGCCAAAATCCCATTTCTATTTGTTGGTGCAAGAGGTCTAACCTCTGAAGTCGCCCCATATTCTTATGGATTTTAGTAGAGATGAAAAGTTTGTCATGGGAGATTCATGAAAACTGAAGCTTGGCTGACCTGAGAAGTGAGTACCAAGAAAGGGGGACCTAGTGTGGTCAAGCTTCTAATCATCTATTAAAATTAAGCACAGCTAGAGTAAAATCCAAGTGGGAATCCAATAAATACTGTCCTACATAGCCTTAGGAATTGTACTTTTTTTATGTCTCTTACATGTGTGTTTTAAAACAACATTCAAACAAACACCACAGATAGAAATGTACAACCACTGATTCAGAGGACCATCCATTTAAACAATCAATTCCCTACCATAAAATAAGAAAAATCAATCAAACTATCAAAAAATAAAGAACATTTTCCAGATTAGCACATGCATTTCCTATTCTGGCGCATACACTACTTTTTCTGGTGCATACACTACTTTTTCTGGTGCATCTGAGTCATTTTCCAGTGCATATAGCCTTTTTTTTAGTGCATCCAAGGATTTTTCTATCACATATGGTCCCTATTATAGCGCATCCACTCATACTTTTAGCACAGTCACCTACAAAAAAATCTAATTAAAATCTCATCTAGGGGCAGCCTAGTGCATCACTGTCTAGTTTTAGCGCATACAGCTTATCCTCTGGTGCATCTAAGTCTTGTGTTGGCACATGCAAATCTTCTTTTAGCACATTCAGTTCTTGTTTTAGTGCATGCATTCCATATTCTAGCGAATTGAGTCAGTTTTCTAGCGCATCTGAGGGGCAGTCTAGCGCATCCGAGTCATATTTTAGCACATCTATGCAATATTTTAGTGAATTCATACCCTATTTTAGCACATGCAATTAATCCAAAACTCGAGAGCTAAATTTACTGTCTGTCTAAATTCAAACTCACATTTCAGGATCCTCTTCAAGACAAAACCCTTCCTTAGCCACAATAGAGTCTTAAACTTGTTGAAACTCACATTTGCAAGTGAAAATAATCTACCTAAGCTTTGATCAAACATCTAAACTTGCCTCGTCATCACACCTATCTTTGGTTAGTAGCTGAGTTTCCCCATCGGGATTCATCATCATTTATCATGATTCATCATCCTTCATCCCAAAACAAAGTTGTATAATTAGATTTAACTTAGTCCTTTTGGCACTCCTAAACAATGATGAAAGCTTAGTAAATTTTTATCACTTGTATGCCCATTCAAACAAGATCACAAAGGAAAAAACTCAAAGAAAAAGAACTTGAAACTCAAAACACCATGACTGAAGCTGAGGAAAATCCATTCCATAAATTCCACACACCTGAAACTGAGGAAATAACTAAGGAAGACGTCCAAATAAAACAACAAGATCCTAACTTTCATAAGTTCATAGAGAAAGATACCTATTAATGTTGGCTAAATAAAGTGTCAAATTTCCCGATGACTTTGATGTAAATCAACTAAAAGGAGAATCCAAAAAGGCTGAAACTAAACCCCCAAACATAGATCTAGTGGTTGCCTTAACCAATCAAATGCAAAATCTTCAACAACAACTTCTTGACATGTAAAGGGGAACTACAAAAAGATACTTGATACAAGACATCTGCCCATATCCTTTTGATCAAGTTGTGAACATGATACCCTTCCCTAAGCATTGTGAATTCCCTAAGTATGACAAATACAATGGTAAAAAAGATCCTATAGATCATGTAAGGGAATTTTGAACCATAAGCCTTGAATTTGCACATGAGGAAACTTACTTGATGAGATTTTTCCCACGAAGTTTGGGAGAACAATGTATACAATGGTTTTCGCAATTACCCCCAGGACTCAGATCCTTTGAAGAATTGATCAACAAATTTATCACACAATATTCTTATAACATTCAACATGAGATTACAATGAAGGACCTTTGCAATGTAAAATAGAAAAAAGGGTGAATCATTACTCATATTTTTGAAAATATGGAGGAGATTGTTTGCAAGATATCCTTATGCCATACCTGATAAGGAAAAGATGGAAGTGTTCATTGAAAATTTAAACAATGACATGAGCTATAGGCTTGAATTGCAATTCCTACCAACCTTTGAGAAATTGATTGAAAATGGAATCAAAATTGAAGAAGCTTTGGTCAAGAGAGGAGTCTTGAAAACATACAATGAAAAAAACTCATCAAACTCCTCCAATAATTATAATAGCAATGATAAACCAAAGTTTTGGAAAAGATACAAGAATGTTGGTAACAACGATGCTTCAGCTATAACATAAAATGTAAAACCAGTGTTTAACTTGACAGCAGCTACCTCCAAGACTAATCAAAACAATGACAATCAAAACACAAATCAAAAAACCAATCAGAATGGTAACCAAAACAATGCTCCATCTCAACCACCACCATATCAAACACCATCAAATTGTAGAAAATTCACACCTTTAGGTCAATCACTCGAATCTGCATTGAGAGAACTTCTTGCAGAAAATATTATCACCTTACCTGACACCCAAGGTTTTGAGCCAAAAGTGAAATCCTCATGGTGGAATGACGCCTATTACTATGAATTTCATCGGTGCAAAGGCCATCAAACAAATAATTGTATGCAATTAAAGCACAAGGTACAAGACTTGATAGACCAAAATATCATACAAATAGAAGGACCCCAAACAAATGTTGATCATGGTTCATCCAAGAATCCCTTACCAAATTATGACAAAGGGGAATCATCTATAATGAATAGCAAAGGAAAAAATGTAAACTATGTTTAGGATACTGTCATCCTTCATATTTCGATAGTTGAAGATCAAACAAATGATATTAAAATCAATGACACACAAGATATTGTTGTAGCCAACAATTAAATTAATGACGCTCCAATTTAAAATGGATAAGACACCACCATAGCTGAAAATAAAATCAATGATACCAACATCACATCCAATCAAGTCCATAACATCAAACAAGACATGGCTGCAATG
The DNA here is from genome assembly GCA_007115665.2 of Sequoiadendron giganteum. Lineage (NCBI taxonomy): Eukaryota > Viridiplantae > Streptophyta > Pinopsida > Cupressales > Cupressaceae > Sequoiadendron > Sequoiadendron giganteum. The sequence continues at coordinate 343,328,030 of CM021103.1, read as the reverse complement.
GATAACCAAATCAATGTGATTAAAATCAAATGGAAACAAGACAACATACCTATAAATGCGACCACGAGAGCACAGTCCAAATATGCTCTAAAAGGAAGCACCTCCAAAACACCTGCTTCCCCGTCACATCAATACAACATTGTCGATCAACTACAAAAAATCCCAGTGCAAATATCTATATTGGAACTACTCAAGATTTCACCTGCCCACAAGGAAATTTTGGAAAAAGCCCTAGTAGACACAACAGTACCAGCGGATTTAGAAGTTTGCACATTCCAAGCCATGGTGGGGTATTTGGTTGCACCTCATTGCCTATCATTCTCAAAAAATGATGATGCATCCATCACTCATCCCCATAACGCAAAACTTCACATTGAGATCTTAATATATAAAAATTGAGTCAAGTGTGTTCTAATAGATGGAGGAGTCGATCTCAATATATGTAATTTAAAGCTTGTCTGTGTATTGGGATTCTCAGAGAATGTAATACATTCAAGGAAAAATATCACCATCAAAGCCTATGACGATGAAGAAAGAGCTTCAAAGGGACTAATTGTGTTGCCAATGCAGGTGGGGCCAATTCAAAAAGATGTAATTTTCCAAGTTCTCAACAAAGACTTGACATAAAATATACTCTTGCGTCATCCTTGGATCCACGAGATGCAGGAAGTCCCATCCACTTACCATAATTTTTTTGAAATTCCATTGCAATGAGAAAGAGATCACCATTCCAATTGATTCCAATAGTCCTCAGTATTGTAATACCCTCTAATCAGTCCAGGATGTCTTTGTGCCTCATAACAGAGAAGCTCTCGCTTCCACATCTGCCACCCCAAGTAATTCAGGCCAATCAAATTCCTTGTCAAAATTTCTTGCCACATCCTCAAATAAAGAAATTCAACCAATTTCCTCACCTAAATAGCTTGAGAAAAAGGGAGAAGCTACCCCTTCTACCTCCACCAATCATGAAGACGGACTCAACATTTTGTCCAAAAAAATTGAGAAAAAGGTCCAAATCAAAGATAAAGGTGTGGGTGAATATTCTATTGAGCAATCCCTATGTCTCTCACAAATATTTTCCCCAAATTCCTATGGTCAACCATCAACCTCAACATAAGATTCCTTACAACCTATCATGCTTTTTTATGGCCGATTTGTGAAAGCAGGCACTATAGTTAATGAAGTGGAAGACAAAGATATTCTGAAGTGGCTTTACAAGGATGAAACCAAATCTCAAGCAAAAACAGCTAATGTACAAACATCACAATATGGTAAAGGGTTTCCAATCTTTGAGAAAATGGGTTTATGAAGGACAAGGACCCATCGGCAAGAGAAAAGAAGGCATCGTGGAACCAATTCAACCCATCTTAACCAATCCAAAAGACAAGACAAGGTTGGGATATAAAGAGGAAACAAAAGAAGAATCCACCCAGAAGGTTGTTGAATAAATCCTACAACTACAATCTAGTAATGAATATGAAACTTACTCAAATGAATATGAGTGGGATTCATTATCTAAAGAGTCTTGTCAAACAAGGGAATTGATGTGATACAAAATTATGAACCCACACGTGAGGAGGGACAAAGTTCAGGGTCAAGACCATTTGAATTTGGATCACAACCTATTGATGGCTCAAGCAAGGATGATCAGACTCTTAGCAAGATAGATCATTCAGAGGAGAGTTACATCATAGAAATTGGCATTGCTATCAGACTGCTTGAAGACATCACCATCAGGACCCTCACTGGCTTTGACTTAAACCAATCCGACAATTCCCTACTTCTAGTACATTCTGAACTTATCGACTGGGACCAAACCGAGTCTCTCGACATCCATGTCTTTTCAAACGACGATGCCATCATCAACTTCCTCTGTGCTAACAAACCTCAAACATGTTCCACCAGTGAATCTCATAACAAAGCTTTTAGTCAGGGAAGTGTCAAATCTCTCAACTGCAAAATTAATAATACATAAAATCGATCTAATGGTGAAAACCATTCTATGGCAGTATTAGATCAGGAAAAAGTAAAAATAAAGAGCGCATCCAACAATGAAAACCACTCTAAGGCACCGAAGGATGAGATATTTTACACTCTCCCCCCAAAAAATTTCAAGAGAGATCAAAATTATTGGTTGATCCCACTCAATCCATCAACATTGGCACAATAGAAATAGTGAAGACTCTACATTTAGCAACATCTTTGACAGAACAAGAAAAATCAAGCTTCACCAAATTCTTTGAAGAGAGATAAGTCAAATTTGCTTGGTCCTATGTAGACATGCCAGGGATAGATCCATATTTAATCATGCATCATTTATCCTTACCACCAAGAGTAAAACCAGTGAAGCAAAAGTTAAGAAAAATGCATTCGCATATTGCCCTCTTCGTGAAAGCAGAACTGCAAAAGTTGTTGGATGTAGGGTTCATCAAACTAATTGATTATGCTAAATGGATCTCCAATATTGTACCAGTTTCAAAACCTAACAACAATATTTGGATTTGCACAGATTTAAAATATCTCAATAAAGCTTGTCTGAATGATGATTTTCCTCTACCCAACATAGACATCATTGTGGACCTAGCAGTAGGACATATCATGTTGTCAATTATGGATGTCTTTTTAGGATATAACCAAATCAAAATTTCACCTAAGGATCAAGATAAAATAGCCTTCACATGCCCATGGGTCACATTATGTTGGAATGCCATGCCCTTTAGACTGAAGAATGCAAGATCTACTTATCAGCGAGCCATGACGACAATCTTCCATGATATGATGCACACATTCATGGAAGAATACATAGATGATCTATTGGAAAAATCATACACCAGAGAAGGACACCTAAAGATCCTAGATAAAATATTCACTAGACTAGAAAAATTCAATGTACGAATGAACCCAAAAAAATATGTATTTGGGGTGGCATCTGCAAAACTCCTGGGATATATAGTTTCAAAAAAAGGCATTGAGGTGGATCCCGTGAAAGTTAAGGCAATCATGGAGATGTTGCCTCCTAAAAACATTAGTCAGCTAAGATCACTCCAAGGAATATTTCAGTTTATCTAAAGATTCATTTCACAACTGGCAAACAAAACCCATCCTTTCACTCACTTGTTACACAAAATTTTTTCCTTTAGATGGGATGAGAAATGTGAAGCCAATTTCAACCAATTGAAACAATATCTAATGATTCCACCCATCTTAGTACCACCAACAAAAAAAAACCACTCTTACTATACATAGCGACAACTAAGACATCATTGGGAGCTTTTCTAGTGCAAGAGGATTCAACAAGAAAAGAATGGGTGGTCTATTAGCAAAAAACTAAATGGCTATCAAATCAATCACACATCCATTGAAAAATATTGTCTGGTAGTGGTGTTCACCACTCAACAATTACAACATTATATGCTAACTCATACCATCAAGTTAATAGCCAAATTGATCCATTGAAATATCTTCTCAACAAGGCAAATCTAACAAGATGACTGGCAAAGTGGGTAATGATACTGAGTGAGTTTGACATCCAGTATGTTGATAGAAAATCCATCAAGGGTCAAGCCATCACAAATAAAATAGTTGAAGCACCATTACATGATGATCATCCTCTACACATTGAGTTTCCAAATGTTGATGTCCTTACCATAAGAATAAAACAATGGATATTATACTTCAATGGATCCTACACTCAACATGGATCGGGAGTGAGAATTTTATCTGTCACCCCTCAAGGACATACCATTCCAAAATCATATAGATTGATGTTCCCCTGCACCAACAGCATGGCGAAGTATGAAGCACTCATCATTGGCATAAAGGTAGTTGTCTGGTGGAAAATCATAGTGTTGCAAGTTTATGGAGATTCTCAACTAGTCATAAATCAAGTCAATGATGACTATCAGACAAAGGATGAAAAATTGATGCCCTAAAAAAGAATGATTGATGACTTTAAGAAATAATTTTTTACTATCAAATTTTAACAAATCCCAAGAATAGACAACAAAGTTGTTGATGCTATTGCCACTATTGCTTCTTTGTTACAAATTCCAGATAAACAGAACCATTATGAGTTCATGGTGGAACAATTTTTTACCCTTGCCTATGATGATCTCGAGTCCCAAGTCATTTTTTATTTACTTCACGTCAATACCTCAATCTATGGAAATATCTACACCTATCTAAGAGATAAAACCCTTCCACCCAACCTATCATGAAACCAAAAATGAAACTTCATCTGTCAAGTTGCCCAACACACCTTATCGTGGATGTACTTTATCGACGAGGTCTTGATGGAACTCTCCTTCGATGTCTGGAATGCAACAAGTCTGAAACGGCCTTACAAGAAGTTCATGAGGGTATTTGTGGAATATATTCAAGTGGTCTTACCCTAGGTAAGAAACTCCTATGTTTGGGGTATTACTGGCCAAATATAGAGGAGTTTCTTCAGTTTGTCAAGAGATGCAAGAAGTGTCAGATCCATGGTAACCTCATACATGCACCAACACAAGAACTCCAACCATTTGCATCAACCTAGCCCTTTTTTCAATGGGTACTTGACCTTGTGGGGAAAATCCATCTGTCTTCTTCCAATGGGCACAAATTCATAATCACGGCCACCGAATACTTCATGAAATGGGTTGAAATTGTTCCCTTAACTACCATCACTGGTAAGTAGATTACATCCTTCATTCTAAATTACATCATCTATGGGTATGGAATTCCTCAATCCCTTGTCACCGACAATGTTAGACCTTTCAAGAATTAGGATGTCCAAGAACTTTGTGGAAGGCTTCATATCCAACACTAGTTTTCTATGCCTTACTACCCTCAAGGAAACAGCCAAGTAGAGGCCTTAAACAAAACCATCCTGAAGATCCTAAAGAAAACTGTCAACGAGGTTGGACATGATTGGCATGTCCAACTGAACCCTACTTTGTGGGTATACCTTACCAGTATCTGCACCCCCATAGGCACCACACCATATGCTCTTGTCTATGGATCACAGGCCATTTTACCTATTGAGGTTGAGCTACCATCACTTTGTGTGTCACTAAAGGGGATCATTTCTGATGAATATTACTGGGTATCTAGACTACAAGAGTTGGAATTGTTAGATGAACATCGCCAGCTTACAGTTGATCACCTAAAAGCATATCACCAAAGGATGTCAAGAATTTATAATTAGAAGGTCAAACCAAGAATATTTCAGGTCAGTGATTCGGTATTGAAGGAAAACCCACGCAATCAACAAGACAGAGAAAAGAAAGGAAATTTTGAACCGAATTGGCTAGGACCCTTTGTCAATTTATTAGTCTATGGATCAAGAGAATATCAACTATCTATGCCTAAAGGGGATCTATTTGAGGAACCTATGAATGGCCTCCATCTCAAAAAGTTCTATACATAATCCATATGTTGCATGGCGTAAAGGTCTTGAAAAAATCATAAAAATCAGAAAATATCTTGGAAAAATGGTCGCCTTGATGAAAAATTGACAATCAGGCATCTTGGTAACAAAAAAAAATCAAAAAGATCAAAAATTAAAAAAAAATCAAAAAAGAAAAATACAAAAAAAAAGTGAAAAATCAAAAAAATCGTTACCTTGATGAAAACCTGGCAAACATGCATCTTGGTAACAACAGAAAAAACTATAAAATCTGAAAAAGGTGCAATAAAATAAAATAGTGAAAACCTAGCAAATAGGTGCTATTTGTGATGATTTGGCTTCTCCATCTATTGGAATGTGCGTTGGTCATCCGCTTTTTCTATCATTACGCATACATGCCTATCATAAAATGAGCTTCATGTGTATAACTGGTTGTTGCAGTTGTTTCCCACCTTGGCTTGGTTATCAATATACATATTCATAATAATTGGTTTGTTCCTCATTGGGGGAAAAATATTGAACTCACTGGGGGAAAATAAACCTTGAGCTTACACAAATAGGAAAACAATAGAAAGATAGCCTAGCGAAAACAACAATCATGCTAAACATCAAACTGAACATCAATCACAATCAATCAAAAAATCAACCATCCAAATCAGTAGCAAGACAAACAAATCAAATCTCACTGGATGATCATCTTCTAAATCATGGATTGATCACTTTAGCATGTATGCTCAATTTTTATATCTTGATTGTTGTTATCATTTCTCTGGAGTACCTCGATGATGTCCTGAACTAGAGGGGCTAGGAAGAAGAATGATATTTTTCTTTGTTTTTTGTCTATGAATTAATCATTACTATTGTGCAAATTTTCATAGGACATGCTCTACAAAGTATCATTGATGACATTCTGAATTTGCATGGGAAAATGATTAACTCTTGTTTGTTTATGCAAGTGATGCTCAGGTCATCTCAGTCTCATTATACCTAGATGCTTGTGTTATCTTGCACTATCAAACATCAATAGAATTTGTATGGAAGTTATACTTAGGTCATCATGGTCTAATTTTACCATCAATGTTTGTACTAACTTTCAACATAATAAGCGCTCAATGATTATAAAAGCATGACAAATCGGCTGCTATGATGACAACATTGCATTTTAGTTCTACATAGTAGATTAGATTGCATTCATATTAGTTTTGCATCTATATTTCAAGATTTTCCAAGGCTGGAACAATTTTCAAACAATGTTACCTCTATCATTAAATGGTTTGTGTGTACTTGACATTAACAAAAACATACCATTCCCATATAGTTGCATAATCATTTGCATATCATACATCTATCCATATATTGCATCATAATATTTTCATTAGGAAAATATAAAAAATAAAAAACTCCATTACATGATCATTTTCATATCATTCATCTATCCATACATTACATCATATATTTGCATCAGGAAAATACAAAAAATAAATTGCATCATATTTAATTTGCATTCATCTCATAACATAAAACATCATTCATAAAGTATCATAGAATCATAATATACGAATTATCATATCATCATTGCATCCATACATAATCATGCCATAATCATATAAGCAACATATGAACAATAGATAAGAAATTCTTAATATAGAAATTAAATGCATCCATCATAGACATCCATCATATGCATCCATCATCGCATCCATCATAAAAACATATAGACAAATATAGATCAACCATCATCATTGCATGTCATATAAATCTCAAAATAATCATAAGGTCAAGTGTACAAGTGATATCAACATATGAAGAGGTACATCATTAAAAATGTGGTAGTATAGCATAATGTCTCATTAAAATTAGTGTATACAAATGTCTCAAAGTATAGAAAATATGATCATGAGGCTATGAGGTGCTCCCCAAGACCTCATTGGCCTCGCTAAGCCTCATGTAGCACCACCTGATGTACCTGCACCTAGTGCACCTGTACCTAGGTCCACACCTGGATCTTTGCATGGTGGTTGTGTCATGCCCATGTTGGTGGTCCGAGAGTGGTTGTGTGTTGATCTAGACTATGTATAGCTAACCCTCTAATCTGTAGGCACAACTACATGATACCAACCTATGTAGTACTTTGCCTCTCTGGTGACCCATGTGACCTCTCTCATCATATCCCCTATAGTGGTCCTCTCTGCCACTCTCTCCAATCTATCAGCTAAGTCAACTACCTTCTCACCCTATTGTCTAGTTGCATCCCTCTCAGCCATCAAAGCAATAACCTATGCATGTGCGTATGTTAGTGCATGTCCTTGTCCTTGTAGTTGTCTTGGTGCCTGTGCCAACAATGCCTACACCTATGCCAGCTAACCCTACAGTGTCTATACTTGAACCTATAAAGCAGCTATATGTGTCTACTACTTCTATGAGGGCACACCAATCTATACACGTTGTTATGTCTATTGGGATATGCCTTAGCTTTTTGGCATGTTTTTTCCATCGGCCTTGGTGGTTTTCTTCTTGTTCTGGCCCTTATCGCAGTAGCTTGGCCTGTTCTTGGCAGTTTTCTATCTGACAGTTACCACCATACCACGGCTACTGTCTTGGCTAACCGTGGTGGCCACAGTAAGACTGCCAATGGCCTGGCTGGCGGTTACCGCCATACCGCGGCCAGTGTCTTGGTTGACCATGGTCGCCGCGATAAGACCACCAGTGGCCTAGCTGGCAGTTATCGCCATACCATGGCCAGTGTCTTGGTTGACTGTGGTGGCCGCGGTAAGATCGCTAGTGGCCTAGTTGGTGGTTACCGCCATACCGCGGCAAGTGTCTTGGCTGACCACGGTGGTTGCGGTTACTGCCATACCACGATGGGCAAAGCCATGCCTAGTGGTAGCGCAATGGAGTCCAATGGAAACCTCAAATGGTTTACCGCCATACCGCGAGGTGGGTCCGACAGTGCTGCGGTAGCGCGGTAGGAGCTCGGATGAGCTCGGGGCAGTTTTTGACCGAGTTGAACTCGGTGTCAGAATGGTTGGTGAATGGCAGGGTGACATGTGGTAGGTTGGCAACGTCTGGTTGGTTGAAGGCAATGAAAGGTTGATCTCATTGGTATCTTGGGCCAGAGCTCAAGGGAGCTCGGATGGCTTACCGCCATACCACGAGGTGAGACAGACAGGGCAATGATAGTGTGGTTGATGGCGGGGTGAGCTCTAGCGAGCTCACTGCCATACCGCGGTTGGGTCGACTGGACACAACGGTAACGTGGTAGAAGCAAAGTGGGCTCAGAGCTCGGTTGACTGAACTTGACCGAGCTGGATCGACAGTCAAACTATGACAACAAATGTGATGGTGACATGTGGATGATATTTTTGATTTGGTTGGCCAGAGAGTTATTTCCTGATTGTGATAGAGTTGTATTATTGATGGAAGGTTGACGGACTTGTCTACGACCAGTTTTAATGATTATGTGGCTCGATGTAGCTAAAGAAGTGATGCACATTATTAGGGATTGGTCGTGCTCTTGCAGGAAGGAGAATTATTATCCTAGATGACCATTGCTGCCAAGGATGGGTTGAACAGGTATGCACATGGTGCAAGATTATATATAATCTATTGTGCAGTTCGAGACAGATGATGAGCAATGATAAAGAGATTGAGAGAGTGTTCAAGCAATTTTGAATGGTGAACACTTAGTCTCTCAAGTCAGTTGAGATGTGAACCTGTGAGGCCAAGAGGCTGGGCTGGCCATGAGGCTGGTTGTGACAGTCATTCAAGAGGAGCTTAAGGGAATCTATATAGTGTGTCATGAGGACATTGTAACTAGGTTAATTCTCTATTCTGTGTTGCCTGTATTCTTTCTCCAGATGGACAAGATGTAATCTCCTGAAGAGCATAGCTCTGGTCTTGTATTGTAACTATTTTTGTTACTGAATTATAAAATCTGAGCTAAATGTTTTGGAGGTGTGGTTTTTTACCCGAAAGGGTTTTCCCCACATATATCTGTGTGTTCATAGTTTTGTCTTTCATGGTCATCTATTTATGTTGAATTTGTTATTTGTTTGCTTTCACTTCTCTCAGAGGATCAATGGGGGATCAACTGTTCCTATTTCCACTTTATGGCATAGTTGGTTGTGTCTTTTTTATGATTTTGAATTGAAATCACTAAGGCACTACTGTCTTAGATGCATATCTTGATGAAAAAACCGAATCTGTATCCCCAACAAGTGGTATCAGAGCTAGTAGCTTGTTGCTCATGATACCAACAAGTGGTATCAGAGCATGTTTTGCTGAAGTTCTAGGTATTTCTCCTATGAGGATTTCTTAGCCTGGCAAGCTTGAGGAAGTCTGGAGAAATCGGTTGGTGATTGATCTTTCGATGAGTGGAAGTTCTTGCTTTATTGATTCAACACACAAGTTTGAAAGATGCTGGAGATGACTAGAGTTGGTCATGTTGTGGAAATGTAATCTAGAGCTCCTGGCTGGTGACAAAGTTCCTGATGCAAAGGGTGTGAGATGTGTTCATGGCTGAGTTGCAGCGAAGCATGGTGTTCATACTAGGTGTCTGTGTCAGAGGCTCCCTGGCAGTATGGATTTGATTGTGTTGTTGTTTCAACCATGAAGTTGTTTGCTTGTGCTGGGTGTTTTGACTTAGCACTGAAGGCAGATTCTCTGGTGTCCTGATTGCATGGAGGCTATGAAGTGACCTTGGTGGTCTACAACTTCTTAATAGCCTTGCTCTCTCTTTTGCTTGTGCATGACTGTGGCATTGGAACTGGTTTGAAATGGACCTGTTGTTCCTATGTGCCTATGTCTTGCACTTGCATAGTTTTAGATTCATGTTGTTTGGCTCTGAAGGTTTTGTGTAGATTTTCCTAAAAAATCTATGATGCATGCTCATGTCTCTTTTCATTATTCTGGTTAACTGTGATGGTTGTGTGCAGACTCCTAAGTCGTCCAGATGAGCAATGAATATGGAGATGCGTGGGTGTTTTGGAAACACTGTGGTTTTGCAGGTTTTACACGGTCAAGTAAAACTTGTGGTTTGTGGAGTTGTTGTCTGCTATTTGTCCAAATCCTAGTTTGAGGTGTGACTGGATGGTATAGCTATAGTTCAACCATGTTTTGAGGAGGTGTGATGTCTTCTCTACATGGGAGTGTTGGTAGGAGTTTCTCTTTCAACATTCATGTGGTATGCTTGTTGGTTTTCTAGACCTTGGTGCTTGGGTTGTGGATGTGACTGGAAAATCAGATTTGTTGTCGATCTAGTGTTTGAGTCATGATTGTCTGCTTTGGTTGTTCTCTTTGATTATCTCAGTGTTTGCAGTTTCCAGTGCAATGATAGATTTACAGGTTTACTTTTGGTTGCATCTACGAGTTGTGCAATGTTGTGGGCTGTCCTTACCTACATGTTTGTTGTGAGACAACTTGGAAGTGGAATGTCTATATCCATGAGGTTGTAACTATGTAGTTTAGATTTGTTAGCTGACCTTGTCTGTGGTCACTTGTGCATTGGTGTGGTTGTTTTAAGATGAGAGGAGGAATGGCATTTGAGTACCTGAATGGTCAACAATGGGGACCTGAAGCATGTGAATCACTATGTCATGAAGAGCTGGATACACTGGCATAGTGTAATCTTTTGATAGTGATGGGGTATTCAATCATGGTGCTTGGAAAGCTCAGTGTCACAATTCATTGGGAGCTTTAGCAATGACTGGTTTTCTTCTTTAGTGTTGCAAGTTTTGCATTTGCATGGTCACTATTTGAAGATGTGTAGCAGCTTGGAGCCATGAAGGACCATTGTTAGTTTTGGTTGAGATGCTGGTGGTGCTTGATAGGGGATGTTTGGTTTTGGTTTAGAGTTGTTTGCTCTATGTCATAGTTACTCTTTCTTAGAGTTTTGGCATTTTTCTTTGCTCTTGAGACCATAGCTTGTTCACTTGAAGCATGGTATCTCCTATGGGGATGTGTAGATCATGGTGTCATGATAAGTTCCTACTGTAGGTTTGGAGCTTTGACAGTGGTCTGGGGGTTCTCTATGTTTTGAGTGCATTGGTCATATGCTGGTAAACTTCATGATTGTTGCAGTATTGTAGATTGGATTCAGCATGAGATGACAGGTTGCTGATACTCATGGATGCATGGAGAATAAGGTGAGGCTGGAATTCCTTTGGGAATATTGTTGTTACAGCTGAAAGTCCAAGAAGCTTGCACCTTGGTTGAATCTGAGTTCAATAGAGACCATGAAGGAGATTGCTCTTGGGTAAGTCATTTTGGCTTATATATCTTGGAGGAGCTCCTTTTCTTTTCTCCTTGGTTTGCTCAGTAGTGTCACTTTGAAAGGTATTTTCCCATTATACTTTTCAACTGTGTTATGCTTTATCTTTCATGGATATGAATCTTGAGTTGTTGAGATTCTGGAGGATTCATAATGAAAGGTGGACAACATTGTGTATCTCCTTGTGCCTTTGAGGACTGGTAGGAGATGGTTATATGGGCAAGTTTGATCTTCTTTGAGGTGCTTACATCCATGGTTTTGTTGGGTGTTGTTAAGGAATTTCCCTTTGGGATGTGAAGAAGATCATTCTTGGCATAGATTGCATTTAAAGGTGTGTGTAGAAGGTGGCTACATGTTTTGATTTGCATTTTCTCTCTAATCTAGTCTTGATCTTCCTAATTGTTCCTTTGACTTTAGATGTGGGTTGCCTTTGTGGTGTCGGGTTGGTCACAGTTTGTGGTCATGTGTTGTCACTTAGGTGATGACACGAAGGTGCTTGTGCTTCTTTCTTCAGTCAGTTTTGGAGGAGTTTGGAAGAATTGTGGAAGATAGTAGAGAGAAATGTTCCTTGCAGCAGGTGGTTGCAAGTGTTGCAGATCAATGTGGTTGTTCCTTGGATCTCCATGGTTACATTTCTTTGTGCAAAGGTTTGCTAGGCGTGTTATGCCTAGATCATCTATGATGGTGCTTTATTTGCACTCATCAAGATAGTGCCCTTGCAGTGGGAGTACCTAGACATGTTTGGTCTATGACTGGTTGACACAGGGTGCTTGGTTGTTGCTGAGATGGGTGGTTTTATGATAGCATGATTCTGCTGTTGGTTTTCATACCTTTGAGGTATGGGTGGTTGGATGTTTATCCCAAGTTGTGGGTGCTTGTTTTCAATCGCATGGTTTGATCGGTTGGATGAGGGCAGTCAATTTTTGGTTGTTGTTCTAGTTGGTTGGTTTCTTGTTTTGGAGATGGTTCACGTGGTGCCTTGTTGTTTGTTGCCTTTGTCACCTGGAGGATCAATTTTTTTCATTCCTGAGACTAGTGCATATTCACCTTGGTGTGTTCCTGTGTTTGGAGCTGGTGCCTGAGTTGGTGGACATCTTTTGATGTCGTTGTAGAGGTCTTGGTTGGAGCGTGGAAGCATGTTTTTTGGTCCTGGTTTGGATGTTTGGAGGATGCCTGAAAGCATACGTCAAGTGGGAGTTTGTTGGAATATGCCTTAGCTTTCTGGCATGTTTTCTCCATCGCCCTTGGCAGTTTTCTTCTTGTTCTGGCCCTTACCACAGTGGCTTGGCCTGTTCTTGGTGGTTATCACCATACCATGGTTAGTGTCTTGGTTGACCGCGGTGGCTACGATAAGACCACCAGTGGCCTGGCTGGTGGTTACCGCCATACCATGACCAGTGTCTTGGCTGACCATGATGGCCGCGGTGAGACCGCCAGTGGCCTGGCTGGAAGTTACCGCCATACCACGACTAGTGTCTTGGCTAACCACGGTGGCCACGGTAAGACCGCCAATGGCCTGGCTGGTGATGACCACCATACCGTGGCTAGTGTCTTGGTTGACCGTTGTGGCCACGGTAAGAGTGCTAGCGGTCTAGTTGGTGGTTACCACCATATAGCGATGGGAAAAGCCATGCCCAGTGGTAGCATAATGGAGTTCGATGGTGACCTCAAACGGTTTACCGCCATACCGCGAGGTGGGTCTGATAGTGTTGCGGTAGTGCGATAGGAGCTCGGATGAGCTCGAGGTAGTGTTTGACCAAGTTGGACTCGGTGTCAAAATGGCTCATGAATGGCAAGGTGACATGTGGTGGGTTAGCAGCGTCTGGTTGGTCAAAGGCAATGAAAGGTTGAGCTCGGTGGTGTCTTGGGCTAGAGCTTGAGGGAGCTCGACTGGCTTACCGCCATATCACGAGGCAAGACAGACAGGGCAGTGGTAGTGCAGTTGATGGTGGGTGAGCTTACGTGAGCTCACCGCCATACCATGGCTGGGTCGACTAGACTTGATGGTAACATGGTAGAAGCAAAGTGGGCTCGAAGCTCGATTGATCGAGCTTGACCGAGCTAGACCGACAGTCAAACTATGACAGTGAATGTGATGGCAACATGTGGAAGATCTTTTTGATCTAGTTGGCCAGAGAGCTATTTCCTGATTGTGATAGAGTTGTATTGTTGATGGAAGGTTGACGGACTTGTCTGCGACCAGTTTTAATGATTGTGTGGCTCGATGCAGCTAAAGAAGCAATGCACGTTATCAAGGAATGGTTGTGCTCTTGCAGGTAGGAGAGTTATTATCCTGGATGACCATTGTTGGCAGGGATGGGCTAAACAGGTATGCACACCATGCAAGATTATATATAATCTAGCATGCAGTTTGAGACAGATGATGAGCGATGATAGAGAGACTGAGAGAGTGTTTGAGCAGTTTTGAATGGTGAACACTTAGTCTCTCAAATCAATTGAGATGTGAACCTGTGAGGCCAAGAGGCTAGGCTGGCCATGAGGCTGGCTATGAAAGTCATTTAAGAGGAGCTTAAGGGAATCTATATAGTATGCCATGAGGACATTATAACTGGGTGAATTCTTTATTCTGTGTTGTCTGTATTCTTTCTCCAGATGGACAAGATGTAATCTCCTGAAGAGCATAACTTTGGTCTTGTATTGTAATTGTTTTTGTTACTGAATTATAAAATCTGAGCTGAGTGTTTTGGAGGTGGGGTTTTTTACCTGAAAGGGTTTTCCCCACATATATTTGTGTGTTCATAGTTTTGTCTTTCATGGTCATCTGTTTATGTTGAATCTATTATTTGTTTTCTTTCACTTCTCTCAGAGGATCAATGGGGGATCAACTGTGCTTGTTTCTGCTTTATGGCATAGTTGGTTGTGTCTTTGTTGTGATTTTGAATTAAAATCACTAAGGCGATGTTGTCTTAGATGCATATCTTGATGATAGAACCAAATCCATATTCCCAACAGTGTTGCGGCCACCAGAGATCTCTTCCTCTGAGGTACCATGAAATCTCTCACATCAAATGCTAGTCTGACACCTCCACCACCACCATCATCTCCACCATCATCTTCACCACCATCACCATCTCCATCCTCGTCCCCATCATCATTGCTCTCTCCCTCCTCCTCATCACCTCCTGCACCTCTCCTTCGTCTCAGTGTCGGATCCTCCTCTAACAACGATGCAGGCTCATCTAGACTCGATATCTATGGAAAAGGATGGGTAAATAAATATTGAACATATTCCTCTAAGCAGGCAACCTCTATAATCTTCGGGTGATAGTTCCATATCACTGGTTGTAAACCAAAGTACTCTTGATAGGCACCATCATAAGATAACATAGGCCCCCACTCTGACATGTCATGTCGTCTACATGCATACTGAGCCACTCCCTAGGGCATGCCCTGTACCCTATCATATTGTCAATGTACTCTCCCCAGCATGAATCTCTCTATGATGAATGGTGTCCTCCCTATCAGGTATCTAGTTATGCATACATGAGGCATCTCAGTATCATCCTCTGGCCACTGCTCATAGCCTATGTAGGGTCTCCATATGACAATATCAAGGTCATCCAGCACTCTCCTCCAATACTCCAATTTTCTCAGCTTATGCTGGACAACTGGACTTGTGTAACCATGAACATACGGCCTCCCATCTGGCCTCTATCTCTCTGCAACTGGTCTCATGATAGCTATATGCTCCCATGCCCATATCTATAATAAAGTAACCCCAGCTAACAAACTAGATGCTCTAAGGTAGACCACCTAGTGAAGATCTGGGTACAAATGAGCAAGCATGCAGGATCCCCAAGCATATTGAGTTTTTTGTGTGATCATGCTCTCTAGTGTCTAACCCCATCTGACTAAGAGTCCCTTCTATGTACGGTTAGGACATAAGAATCCACTAATGAATCTAGCTAAAACACATGGTAATGTGGCATATGCATCAACCATCTCTCACCATGGAATCTCATAGCCACAGATCTGATCATCCTCAAACACTCTTCGTAGTGCATCTATACCGCCCTGCTTAGTGGAATCATATACAACCAAATATCCAATGGGAATGCACAGAATTTGGTAGACGTCCTTTGGTGTGACTATCATCTCACCAGTGGGTAGGTGGAAGGTGTTGTGGTCGCTATGCCACCTCTCTGCTAAAGCAGTAAGAAGCCCCCTGTTAATCTTGTGCTGGGGAATATCTAGTAAGGAATTCAACCCACATCATCCAATCACATTTAGATCAGCCTAATCTAAATGTGGAACCAAATCCTAGGTCCTTGAGAACCACTCCCACAACATCAAGACTGACGAAGGCTCCTATCATCATGTCATATCGCAAATCAATCAATCAAACAAACATCAATCAGCCTATCAATCTAATCAGCTCTGGTGAGACTTTGATCAAATATCATGAGCGTCTATCATTGATCCTCACCTATCATGAGTTCAATCATCATCAATCATTCATTGATCCTCACCTATTATGAGGACAATTATCATCATCCTATCATTGAATCTCACCTATCATGAGATCAATCATCATCAAAGAACATCAAATCAAAGGCTGATGCAATCAAAAATCATCAGACTCAAGGAGTTTTATCTAAAATTCATCAATCTGGAATGGATGTGCTAAAATAGTGTCTCAAAATGCTAAAAACATGGATGTGCCAGAGAATTTCATCTATGTGCCACAACAATTTATCAATGCGCCAAAAATTGGGATGTGCCATCAAATCTACTGGATGTGCCATTTCAGTGTCTCAAAGCATTAAATAACTTGATGCACTAGAAAATTTACCTAATGCACTAACCTATGACATCAAAGCACTAAATGACCCTATGTGCTAAAACCTAGCATCATTGTGCTAAAAGTTGCACCCTATGCATTAAAAGTCTGATGTGCTACATCATTAACCTTATGTGCTAAAAAATCAACCCTAGGCACTACTCTACCATATGCGCAAGAATAGGAACCCAATGCACTACATTGGGTTTCCTATGTGCTAAACCGCTAAACACATAATTCAAACATGAAAAATGAGCAAAAAAGAAAAACAAATCACGAGGAGATTTCTAGAAATGCGTACCAGAGGTCCATATGATGTCGGGTAGTTGTGACATCGCATGCACTTGAATCGGTGTGTCTGGATTGGAAACACCATCTTACTCAATTTTCACTAAGTTGCTCAAAGTTACTCACTCTCTCAAATTTTCAAAACTCAAATGCACAAATGAATGCCTTGGAACCTATTTTTACCTTTTAAAGGGTGATTAAGTGAGATTTTTATGGGAGTGATTTATTTTATTTTTCAAATGGGGTATTCATTCATCAACTAATCAACAAGGGTATATCTCACTATTATTTTCAGAAGATAAATCATTGAAACGTGCTGAAAATTTCAAAAAATCAAAAAATTCACTGATTTATCTCCTAAGGGGGGCATATATCGGTCATCACCTAAAAATCAGCATCTGGGGCATATTGAATTTTGTTTGTCAACATCATCAGCAAATTTTTCTTTGAAGCAATGTGTAAACACATCACTTCAAAGAGGGGAAAAATGTATACACCTAAAATCGTTCAAGATAATCGATTAATTAAATACAAGGTATTTAATTAATAAACCCTCTTAATCCATCTACTTATAAATAAATTGGAAAATTTATTTATATAGTTCATCTTCTAATTTCTTCCTATCTCAAAATCATTTTCTTCATGATTTAATTAAATAAACAAGTCTAACTAATTTATTTTATTTTATTAACTCCCTCTCATTAAAATTAAATTTTTCCATATTTCTACATAACTCTCTAACCTCCTTCCACCTCATCATCCACATCATCAAGTGTCTCATCAATTTAAATAACTCTAATTTTTAAATGGAATTATCCTCAACAAATTTGAAACAACCTTGGACACTTGGCTCCACCATTTCATTTGTTCTTCTAAACACTTGGCAGAGTGCTCTTTTAAAGGGAACCATCTTCATGATTCTCTCTAACTTCTCCATCCTCCACCTTTCATCTTTCCAGCTGAAATATTGACCGTTGGTTTCTGCCACATCACAATATGCCTTGAAAATCATATAAATACATCATTTTCTAGCTTTTCATAACACATCTTTGAGAAAAATTACTCTGCAGAAATCATTTGAGAGCATTTAGAGCATTTTAGAGCATTAGAGCATTTAACATTTAGCATAGTATTTGCATATTAATTTAGAATCATGGCTTAGTTGTTAGCTGCATTTCCATTATCACAATAGTTTTACACAACATTTGCATCATAATATTTAGCATCATATCCATTATCATATCACTATTATCATTTACAGTAAATCATTGAGCTTATCAAATCACGTAGGAACTAGGATTCTTGCATTTTTACAGTATCCATTCTCTAGGTTGTCATTCTAACAGTCATATTGCATACATAAAATCTGAGAGCTACCATGATTTAAGGAATCCCTGGAGATAGGAAACAATGGAACAATTTTAGGGAGTTTGTTGTGTTTCAATTCTGTTAGATTTGTGATTTCAATTTTCTAATATAATATGTTTCATTGGTTGTCTGTTCATTATTCACTTTACGCATGTTCACACGACACAATCTACTTTATGTTTTTTATTTTTTTTATTTTTGGAAATTTTGGAAGGTACAAGACTAAGATGAAAAATATGATTTTTTAACTTTTTGATAGTATTTTGCTAAATGAAAAAGCCCTTTGTTACCTTGAATTTGGATCCTAAAAGATGATAATCTTGGTAAATCTTTCATTTTTGGGACTAACATAACCACGTGTAAAATCCTAAACCTCTAAGTGATGGTGATGGTTTTGATAAAAAAGTGATTCCACAACTAGACTATTGAGTTGGGTTTCAAATTTTGTTGATGGGGTAGATTGTTAAAGATAAGGTTTTGACGATTCTCCAAATGATAACTCTAGACTTTGACTTCTAAACTTGTTTTCAATTTTTAGACTTCAATATTTTTAAGACAAGATTGTTAAGGACTTGTACGATATGACTAAAATGATGATGTTTTAATCTAAGAAAGCTAAAAATTTATTAAAAATATAGGAAAAGGTGATTGTTTAGATTTTGGATTTTCATGTAAAAAGATCAGTTTTAAGAAACCTTTGTAAATAAACCCTATTTTATCTATAGACAGATGTGGTGCACAATTTTGTGACTACAGTGTAGTCTGGAACAGATACGTTGTAGAACTGATCAAATATGTTGCACACAAATATGGTTTTGTTTGTTTACTAAGGTATTATTTTGATTGACAGAGAGATGCAATGTTTTACCAAGTGAATGCATCACAATCACCAACGAATACGTCGTACTATTTTTGTAGTGTAGATACATAGTTGCAACGCATATAGGATAACAAATGTGGTTCACAAGTTTTGTCAAAAAAATGACCTCTAAGGAACCCTAATCTTGTTTAATTTTTTGATTTTAGATGTAATTCAGTTTGATAAAACATAGAAAATAATTGTTTGATAAGTTATTTTTTTATATTTTGTGATAGTTTTTTGTCCAATGATAAGAACATTTACAATTTGGTAATAACAAGACTCAAACATTCAAAACCTAATGTAGTAGTAGAATAGGTCTATAATTGTAGGTAGGATCACCTACCATATAAGGGGTAAATTCTTAGAAAGATTAGGTGTTTGAAAAATTGGTTCAATTATAAAAACACCTTCAATATAAAGAGGTAGATTGCAGATGTCTAGTGACATAGGGTCATCAATAGATTCCATAGGCACAACTTCTTTCGACTCTTAACAGCTATTATAACATGCCCATTGTTCTACTCAATAAATTTCACTATGTTGTTAATCTAATAGCAATAAAAAAATTATTTTCATCAAGAAGATAATGTGCACATTTGATATAACAATATTCCATATTTCTCATTTAATTTCATTGAAATATTATAATCTTTCTGAAGTATTGATTTCATTCTCAAGATAACATATCAAACTTCCATAGAATGGTACAAAGATACATACATAACTTCCATGAGCTTTATTGGCAATAGATATACGAATTGGTCCAGATGTCCTCACATTGGTGTATACATTATAGATGTCCCCATTCCTTGGTGCATACATTCTAGTTGTCCCCCACACTAGTGCATACATCCTCAAACCTCGGTTGCCAACTAATGAGTAGAAGCATCACTCAAGAGCTTTTGCACCAACCACACACTTTAATGTGGTACCCTGCACATCTACCACATATGGTAAGATGGCCCTCCCTTTGACAAAGAGATTGGTGTGGCAACCCCATAAAAATAGCTTTCCTAAGCTTAGTGTTGTGTCCTACATACTTAGACTTCAATACAGTGGCTACTACCTATCTGTATGACAATTCTCAAGCCTAGTATGCTATATTAGAACATGGTGAACTGGCAATGTAACCAATTGAAAATTACACTACTTTGGCAAAAGTTTTATATATAAAAGTGTCATCTCTTCACCCACTACCCTTAGCTTGATTTGGATTTTGACCATTCATATATTATGCATAGGCAATTCCCTCCATTGGTAATCTTTAACCCCAAGAATAACCTATTATAATTATTATGACATTACTACCAAGTAATTTCTATGTATAATCTATTCCCTTTGTTGGATAATCCTATCCCAAGAATGACCTATGATCTTTCTATGATTCAAAGTAATCAAATAACTTGTAACAAATAACTTTGTAAGCTATTCAAGCTTCATCTTATTCTAGTATATAATACTAATGAACACATCCACTCCTTAATATGGAGTATGTACAAACACTCATTAATAAATGTCTCCATTCTGAAATATAACACAACAATAAATGATTCTTATCAAAAGTATAATCACTTTAATAAATGTCCTTAGCTCAAAAACATGATCTCAATAATAAATAGCCTCAATCAGAAGGATAATTATATCAATAAATGACTCATTCAAAAGTATAGTTTCAACGATAAAAGACTCTATTCAAAAGTATAATCTCATCATATCAAGAGTATAAAGCAACCAATCAAGTAAAAATTCCAACTCGATAAGGTAATCCCACCTATGGCTCCAATCAAATAGTAATTCATAAATTCAAGTGATTAATTTAATCACACAGGTTAATCTCAACCTTAGTTTACTCTAATCCAGGATAAAATCAATAATCAATGAGTAGACCGATCATGTAGGTTATTCTCAACCTAGGGTTCTAATCAATAATCAAGTAAAGAAATGATCAATTGATCATTCAAGTATTGACTAACAATATGGTTTGCATGTCGTCACATACTATCCCCAACGACATGTATTTCATACCAACATTACCGTCATATTTTCTAACCTCATTAACCACTAGGGTTTTCCTAACATATTATGTTATCAATTACAAGTTGCCTCTTACATGCACTTATGACACATTTATCAAAGAAACTAAAGCAAGTTCTGTATTTCAACTCTTCAAGCTAAGAATTACCTAAATAAGCTCTATTTTTGATATAGTATTTAATACTATCATAGATACCTATTCCATAATATGGAATACATAGTAATATCAAACAAGTAAATACATTTACTATCTAGATTCATCATGAATCCATCATATACAATCAAAGAATACAATAATCTTTTTATGATAAACAATGCACATTTTTCCAAGCAAGTAATCAAAGACACTCAATATTTTCAAAAGCATATAAACATAAAAGAGTAGAATCAACATGCATGTTAAAGGCTATACTCCAACTAAGAAAATGGGTTTCTTAGCTCAATCCTCTCCAAGATCAGCTTACATCTCTTCTCTACTTCTCCAATCCCACTCTTAGAATTTCCTTGCAATATCTCACATGATTTTACCTCACAATAAAATATTAGCTCAGAAAATAAGAATATCTTAATATAATAATAGCATAATGCAAATTAAATGTGTGTCCCAAATGAGCTAATCTCTCCTCTATTTATACACAAAATCATAAACTAAAGCCTACAAACAGGGCATGAGGAATGACACTTCTTAGCTCAAGTGATTCTACTTAGCAGTGTAAAGAAAAGGTGGCAACTACATTTGTTGCACAACAAACACATATGCAGTCAAAGTGAATGAGTTGTTGCTAAAATAGACATCAATAATGATGATAAAAAATGAATGGAAATCACCTCCTATAGGTCGACTTACTTGGCACAACTATATACTTGATTATTTTTGACTTTATCAGAATGCTTCACATTCTGGAAATGCACATTGGAAAATAGACTTCTAATCAATTCATTCTCTTTCTCATATGACGCCACATGATATCATTTGCACCATTTTATAGGTTCGATGTTTGATGTTTGACTTATTCAACATATTACCTCTACATGAGTATTTACTAATGTTTGCTTTTGACAAAGTCTTAGTAGTGTTATTTACACATTGGTAGTCATTTGAAGACTATGTGCATTATATATGGCATTGTCCATTTATATTTCTTTTCAATTTAAATACTTTGAAAATCATTTAAATGAATACACGTTGTTTTTAGTGTTATTTCAATTGTTACAAGCTACGCATAATTCATAGCATAAGCTATGCTTAAATTACTATGCACTTATTAATAATTCAGTGCTATCAACTCTATCGGCTATATAATATATCTATACACATATATGTATATATAATGCACTTATATATGAATACATATATAATCATTGACCCACAAGTTTAGTAAATGCATCATTCATTATTTAAATGTTTAAGTTCTCATATTATCATTTCATGTAAATAATATTGTGTGTATATATACACACACACGCATATACATATGTTAACATTTTTGTATGGACATTCCCATTACGTCATATGTATATGTTAATATGTATACATATTATATATACCATTACTTCCATAATAAATGAAATATATTCCCAATCATATTGATGTACATACATGTATATATACATACATATATATATGTCACTTGTCCTTTTTGATATAAATATAAACACATAAGGAGGAACTCATACATATAAAAGAGACTCAAAAAATCATCACAATCAAGAATGATCACAACAAATATCATAATCCCTTCTACATCAAGCACAAACAAAACTTAAAGGATGACTTACCAATTTCCTGAAACTATGACTTGACTTAACCATATACTATAAGTGAGTGTGTGAAATCTTAGTTTAGGTCTTATTAAGGGTTACTAGACCAAGCCCCTCTCTTGAGTGATACTTCCCCTCCCTTTTGGAGAACCTATTCCTACATTCAACTTAGCACTTTTCCATAGTAGTTAGCCATTCATATTAAATCCATTACATCATAAAACATTTGTATTGACAAATATTTAAAATATTCATATTGCAATTCCATATTCATTTCATTGAATTTCGTCAATATAAAACTCATCACTCCTTTAAAGCAATAACATCTTAATACCTATTTCAGTACTTCATTTATCTATCAAACATATTAAAGTATTGATAATATTTATCATCATATTTAATTTACAAGGTTGTGTAAGGGGGAAATCGATATGCATGAAGAGATCAAAACATGCTTGAATTGAAACTAATCTAATCCAAACAAAAGATATGATTCATACCCATTACTCACAAAATGAACAATTCAAGAACAATAAAATCAAGAATGTAATTGAAACAAAACAAGAACAATGAATTCAATATAATGTATAGTTGTCCATCCCATGTCAAAGAGTGTTCACAAAGATGTTGGATTGTTCATTGTAACAATGTGAAACCTCCATTTATGCATAACAAAAGCTTCAAAGTGTGATGTTGTTGATCGAAGATATGTGTTGAAGTTCTCAAGAAATCAATTAAAATCTCAACATTACTTCGTTGTGTAAAATATGTTGATTCTCCAATCATTTTTGAGGAAGAAGATGATTGTCATATAGATTTTTTGTTTCGAAATGAGTGCTCAAGATCGTGTAGTAGAATATCCTAAACAATGGTTCAAAACCATTGAGAGGAAATAGATAAGATTAATCAGTGGATTTTAATTACGTAATCGGTGTGATTGAAGAAATCAATTTGAGTGTCCAGTGGAATTGAGGAAATAGATTGAATAATCTGTGGGATTGAGAAATAGATGGATCAGTCAACTAATTAGAGTGAGAAATTGAGGGATCGTAATTTACTCAATCATGAAAGTGGGTGAAGATAATTAATTAATTGATTTAATTAATTAATCTTTTTGAGTTGAACATGCAAATCAAGTTTGAATTTTGCAATCAAAGTTATATTTATTTGTTTTGACCTTTTGGATGATGTTTGAATAATTTATTTAATTATTCAAGTTTAGGGGAAAGTGATTTAATTAAACAATTAAGTATTAATAATTTAATTGACATAGGGGAATAAAATCAATTAGCGACATAATTAAATAATTGATGTTATTTAATTAATCAGGAGGAATAAAGTTAGATTATGACTTTATTAAATAAATGAAAATTATTTAATTCATCAAAATTGATGAAAAAGTGTAATTAAATAATGTATATTATTCAATTAATAGAGAAAATTGTAGGGGGCAAGCGGCCTAGATCGATTGGCGAAAGCATCATGTTGCAGGCAAGAGGTCACGAGGTCTAGTCTCCCCCCAAACCCGTGGCACTAGAGAGTGTGTCGCACCAGTGCCACCGGTCATTTGAAAAACATTTACCATGTGCATTGCAGTTTATAGGGGGATGGATACCCGATCGATTCCTGTAGTCTAAAAAAATTAATAAAGGAAATTAGGGTGTTTAGGACTTTATTAAATAAATAAAATTTATTTAATTTGTCAAAAATGTTGAAAAAGTGAATTAATTAAATAATGTAATATTATTCAATTGATAGAGGAAATTAGGGTTTTTGATGTCATTGATGTGGAATACAATGATATTTAGTGATAATGATGTCGATGATGAGAAAATTTCATTTAGGATGTGTGATAAGTGTTAGGTCATTTTTACATGTCTACATTTTTTTGCTCTTTGAGACAAAGTACGGGTTGCTTTGTTTCAAATATTTTGATGTTAAGATCAATATTTTAAAAAAATTATATACCCCATTGTGCTCCGGCGGTAAGTCGAATGATGGTAGGACATTGGGCTAACCCCTCGAGAGGTTGGTCAAAAATTTTAATTTTGAGGTCAATCTCATGATAATATTTTATTTCAATTTAGATGTGTAGAGGACAAAAAATTAAGCTTACAGGACTCTTGTTGATAGTTCAGATGTTCTTGGGAGGTCTTAATTTCAACCTAGGAAGGTTTCCTAAGTAAAAAATTAAGCTTACAGGACTCTTGTTGATAGTTCAGATGTTCTTGGGAGGTCTTAATTTCAACCTAGGAAGGTTTCCTAAGTAAAAAATTAAGGTTTTGAGGGTTAAAATAGGTAATTAGGGTTCAAATTACCTAATTCAAACTTTGAGCCTATAAAAATTTCTTGTCTTTGGATTTCGTGATCAATCCAAGCATGAGAAGTTGTTAAAGAGGGTAACATACTATCAGACACTCTACAAGGCCTTTGTACCTAGGGCTCAGTGGCGACCATTCTTTGGAGATTCGAGTACTACTATAGGTGTCGAGTTCGGTGGGCACTCAATTAGACAGCTTCATCAATTGCATCCTTCTCCCCACCACCACCAGGATCCTCAAAGGTCTCCTCCTCCATTCATGCAATAGGATATTTTTACTTTGATCTTTATGATGTTTGATTGTTCCAAAGATATTATTGTAGACATGATATTGTATATACATTCATCTGCCCAGCTGAGGCCTCATATATATGTATTTTTTTTTATTATGATATCACACATGTTTCATTATGATGATGTACCTGACATTCTTATTTTTTATGATGATATCTATGAGATATACATGTTTTGATTCAACTTCATTATGTGTTTATATATTATTATGGATGATGATGTATGATTAGACATGTTTTTTATACTTTTATGATGTATACATATGATGTGGATGAATGAATGATCAATATATCTATATGATATATGATGCTTTATTATGTATATGATGGATGTTGACTATACATGATACATGATATTTTTATTGATTTATTATCATCATGATATGCATTGACGATATTGTGGATGCAGGATGGATGTGGTACTAATAATTTTTTTAATGCAATATGGATGTTAGAAGAAATATTTGATTATGAATAGAAATTTGATGTTGTTAATTATTGATGAGTTGATTTTTCTTTGCATAGAGACTCCATATCTTTAAACAATCCTTATCGATGTAGCAAAAAAATATGATGCACTAGGGTATTAATAACCAAGGTGTCTTTGTATACATTGCGTGGACTTTGATTCAGCATACAAAGAATATTCTTGCTCATACTAGACATATGGAAACCTTGTTAGAGTATATTGTTGATTTGTGCTAAAAAAAATTGAACCAGTTACATAGAGAGTTATGAAATACCTAACATGCAACCACTACATGAATTGTCTCAAAACAACTTCTATACATCAAACAAAGCAAGTATTCATCGTGGTAGTATCACAAAAACATCTTACAAACAACAAACCAAAATGATGCTCAATTTCCCCCATTCCTTCTTCTTTAAATCCTTGTAGACATCCTTGAGAGATCTTGGGAATGACTCAAAAAGAATAAAGAAAAATAAGACTATAAAAAGATAAAACAATGCTACAATATCACTTGCCATATTTGTTTTGAGGTTTTAGGCTATTTTCCGGTGTTGATCATGGCTATCATAGGAATGGATCTATTAAGGCATATCTCAAGATGTTGTTGGTGAATTTGTCAAAATATAGGTAGCTAATACTTTTTTCATTGTTTTTTGTCTATTTGTAATCAAATCTTAGTGATTGTTTGCTTGAAAGTTCTAGCTTTTGATGTTTTCTTTGTTTGTTTGTCTATTTTTTCAAAGGGTGAGGATGATGATTTTTTTTACTATGGATGATAAGTTTGTTGCAGGTTGTGATGATAGGGGTAGGACTTTTTGATTTTTTCTGATTTTTATGATATTGTTTTTGTTGTTTTCAGGGGACTAGCCCAAGGCCTTGGGGACTCATCAAAGATAATCCTTGCCTACGTTGTACATGTAGAGGCTTGTAGTTTGCTTGGTTTCATAAGGATCGTGTTTTTTGATCTTTTTTGTTTTGTGAATGTTTTTACATTTTTTTCTCTTTTTTGAATGCTTTTAGACTTTAAAATTTTGACTAAGTTGAAAGAAAGCATGATAAATACCTAAGGGTACTAACCTAAGGCCTCGAGAGTTGATAAGCCTTTCCTACATTATACACACAAAGACCACATAGTTTGATTGGTTTGACTCAAAAGCATAACATGTTTTTTGGATTTTGATGTTTTACGACTTTATTTTGATTTTGTTTGTTTTTCGTTGTTTTTTATTTTGATATTTTTTTACCATAATGGGACGCACAAGGATCTAATTCACGACCAATTTCGAGAAGTTTCCCCTAGCTTGAGACAAGACTATCTTCTCTAGGGGAGATGGATGTTGATGGTGCAACAAGGTTCAATACTTAATCATTCATCAAACCATGGTTGGACACATGTTTTATTATGGGACGAATGGGCAAATACTTCAAATAGTGTTGATAGATAATGATGCAAGTCTTACTCAAACTTAGCACTTTTTTTTCCAAGTTTTACTATGGTACCGATTCTAGAAGTGCCACAAAGTGGTTTTCACTTAAAGAGTGTTTTATTTATCTTTACTGTCTTTCTTTTTTATTTTTTTTGCTTTTCTAACTTTTATTTTTATTTTTGGATTTTTACCCTTTTTCCTAAGATATTCTAGCATGCTTCATGTGTAGAACTTCTTGAGGTGGTTTTTGTTTAGTAGTTTGGCTAAAGGTTCCCCTTCTGGAGTATCCAATTGATAGGCTCCAGAGTTGTAGCTTGTTGTGATGATGAATTGGCCTAACCAATTGGGTTCAAACTTACCTTTGCCATCTTGATTCAGTTGTACCTTTTGATTCTCTTTGAGTACCAAATCACCAATCTAAAAGTTTTAGTTTTTGATGTTTTTATTGTAGCTTTATTTGAGTTGATTCTAATAAACCTAAAGATGGTTTAATGTGCTCAAATTCCTTTCATCTAGGAGTTCCAACTCATTTAATCTAGATACCTAATACTCTTCATTATTGACCATACCTTTTAATGAGATTTGTAGTGAAGGGATTTCGACTTCGATAGGTAAGACAACTTCAAATCTGTAGACCAAGGAAAATGGTGTGGGACCTATAGGTGTGCGAATACTAGTTTGGAAAGCCCATAGGGTTGGGTTTAGTTGTAGATGTCAATCACTGCCAGTGTCATTAACAGTCTTTTTTAGTATCTTCGGGATGGTTTGATTAGACGCTTTAGCTTGACCATTTCCTTGGGGGTAATAGGGCATGGAGAATTTGTGTTGGATAAAGAACTTGGAACAAATCTCTTTGAAATCTTGGTTCTTGAATGGGGTCCCATTTTCCATTATGATGGTTTGTGGAATTCCATAATGACATATCAAATAATTCAATATGATCTTTGATATATATTTACCGGTGATGTAGTTTAATGGAATCACTTTTATCCACTTGGCGAAGTACTCAGTTGCAGTAATGATGAACTTATGCCCATTTGATGAAGTGGGAGATATCTTACCTACCAAATATAATCCCCACTGTGAAAAAGGCCATAGTGTCATGATAGGTCTTAACTCCTCTGATAGTGCATGAATGAGGTCACTGTGTTGCTGACATTGGTGACATCTGGTGTAGGCAATAGCTTCTCACTCCATAGAGGGCCAATAGTATCATGTTCTTAGTAACTTTCAATTGCTAGGTTAGGTCCACTAGAGTGGGACCCACAAATGTCAGTGTGTGCCTCTTGTAAGGAAGTTTGTGCTTCTTCTATGTCAAGACATTGGAGTAAAGTACCATCTAAACTTTTATGATATAAGGTGTCTCCTAGTATTACAAATAGGAAATTCCTACGGACAAAGGTTTTCTTTTGAGTGGGGGTGGTTATCAAATGAGGGGGTATGATACCATGTTGGATATAGCCACATGTATCATGGTACCATGATGAATTAGGACCAACAACAAAACACACTAGTTCTAATTATGGGATGTCAAATGCCGATATGAGTTGTTGCTCCACAAGGAATTCATACTTAGAAATGTTCTATGAAATATCATGAAGTGAACCTTTTATTTCCATTACGTCGGCTACTTTGTTGTTGCTCTTGGGAACCTATTCAAAGTTGATGGAGATAAAATATTGTTTGAAGCTATCAACCATCCTTTTATATGGAAGCAACTTGTCATCCTTTGTTTAATACTCATCATTTACTTTCCTGATTACTAGTTGTGAGTCTTCATAAACCTATAGTTCTTTTATCCTTTATTTGATTGCCATTTTTAGTCCTCTGATTAATGCTTCATACTTCAAGATGTTATTTATGCATGGGAAAGCAATTATGTAAGCCTTAGGTATAATATCTCCTTATGGTGTGAGAAATAATATACCTTCTCCTTAGTTGTGTTGAGTGTGGGACCCGTCAAAATATAAGGTCCAATGGCTTGTCTATTCTATTAGAAATATGCTTTCATCTGGGAAGTCTGTTATGAGAGGTTGGTGATCTATTAGTGCTTTAGCTAGTTGTTCTACTATGATCTATCCTTTGATGGATCTCTTGTCTACATACTCTATGTTGAACTCACTCAAAATCATCACCCATTTAGCAATCTTGCCTATTAGAGCTTCTTTTGCTAGCAGGTACTTTAGTGGATCTACTTTTGAGATTAGTTTTACTTTTCTATTCAAGATATAGCATCTCAACTTCTATGTTTCAAAGACAACAAAGAGACACACTCTTTCTATGGGTGAATAGTTCAATTTGTATCCCACTATTGTTTGGCTAATATAGTATATCTTTCTTTCCTTTTTATTATCATATAGTTGTGCTAGGAGGGCTCCTAATCTTGCTTGTGTTGTAGATACATAAAGTATCATTGATTTGTTTGGAATAGGGGGCATGAGAACTAGAGGAGTGAGTAGATAATCCTTGACTTTCTAGAATTCTTGATTGCATCTTCCATCCCACTTGAATGTGATGTCTTTGTGTAGAAGATGGGTAAAGGGGTGACACTTGTCTACCAATCACGCGATGAATTTCCCGATGGACTATAGTTTTCCCTATAGACTTTTGAGCTACTTCAAGGTCTTTGAAGGAGGCATTTTTAATATGCATTTTAATTTTGTAGGATCTACCTTGATGCCTCTTCTCAACACTATGTATCCTAGTAGCTTTCCAAATGCTACTCTGAATACACACTTTTTTCGAATTGATTCTCAAGTTATACTTTTCGAATTTGTCAAAGACCTTTGCAAGATTAGTAAAGTGGTATTCCCTTTTGATGGACTTTGCTAGAATGTCATCCACATAGTTTTCCATAATTTTATGCAGCATATCATGAAATATTATGGTCATTGGTCATTGATAGTTCACTCTTGCGTTCTTTATACCAAATGGCATGAAATTCTAGTAGAAGGTCTTCCATGCACAAGTGAATGTAGTTTTATGTTGATTTTCAAGGGATATCTTTATCTGATTATAGCCAAAGAATCCATCCATCACTGATAGCATCTCATTCCTTGCTATTAGATCGACAATAACATCAATGATTGGAAGAGGGAAGTCATCTTTTGGACAAGCTTTGTTTAGATCTTGAAAGTCTATGTAGATTATTATGCCGCCATTGGGCTTTTATATTGGTATTAGGTTTGACATCCATTTTGGATAATCAATTGGTCTGATGAAACCTACATCTAGCAATTTCTTTAGTTTTACCTTTAGCAAAAGTACAATTTGGAGATGCATCTTCCTTAGCTTCTTCTTGATGGGTTTAGCTTCTAAAAATATAGTTAGATGGTGTACGACCAAT
This sequence comes from Sequoiadendron giganteum, assembly GCA_007115665.2. NCBI lineage: Eukaryota > Viridiplantae > Streptophyta > Pinopsida > Cupressales > Cupressaceae > Sequoiadendron > Sequoiadendron giganteum. The sequence goes on along the minus strand of CM021103.1, from coordinate 343,297,401 downwards.
GTTGGATCTAGCCCTGGCATGTTTGCATATGTCCATACAAATTTTATCTTCCTTTTATTGATGAACATTGATAAGTTCACTTTCTCTTCAGGATCAAGTGAAGCTACATGGTATGTGATCTTAGGTGTTTCTATTGTGCCAACATTTATAGGTTCCACTTATTCAACTATAAGTGTTAACTTCTCTTGATATGTATAAATAGGTATATTGAATCATCCATCCTCAGGTGCCTTGGAGAGGTTTTCACCCTTAGATTCATCCTTAATTTTCCTCTTTTCAAGATCCCTTAGAGCCACATTGTGGTTTTCCCTAGGGGATCTCATTTTGATTTTTACATTGTATTTTTCAATTTTGTGACAAGAGGACACAATCTCCCCTTCAAAATATGCTTCTTGTTCGAGTTCCATGATAAACCCTGGTTTGTGATCTCCTTATGGTATATTGGTGTGAAGCCCCATAAACTCTGCAATTGCTTCATCATTCTAGAATTGATCCAAAATAGGCGCATGGTGTTGTTGGTCCCAATCTATTAGCTGTGGGTAGCAAAGGGGTAGGTTGTCATCGTTATTTGTAAAGCTTACTGAAGTTTTTGAAATGTTCAATATGGCTCTAGCATCATTCTCCCATTGGGTATCTAGGTCATCGTCACTAGAGGTGACAAGGGAAGGAGAATTCCATTCATACTCATTAGTGTTTGTTTCATAAGTATAGTCTTTGAATATGGGATTGCTAGTTCAAATAGGGAATATACTTATGCTAAAGCTTTCAAATAAGTCCTGAATGGGTAAATCATTGTCCATGATATAGTAAATATCCGATGTCTTAATATCAGTAGAAGGGGATCCTTTCTTAAAAGAGGTACGTCGAGTTTTTGGAGTAACCACGTCTAGTGAACTATAACTTAGTACTATGTACTTTTTTCTTTGTTCCACTATAATAGTTCACATCTACCTTGTTTATTTCACCTAAGGCAGCCTTTTCTAGTGTATCCCATTTTTTTATCCATTTGGTACCCTCTACTGCTAGGATCAATGAGAAGGGGTTGTATTTATTCTGGTTCTTTTTGTTCTTCCTTATAAATCATTGACGAGAGGTCCTCTTTAAATATTTCTTCATCCTTCATATCCCCCCACTTGGTAAACATTGTGAGTTTTTATGCCATTGTTATTGCTTGAGTATGTTTGATCTCTTTAGGCCATCCATAAAGATTTGGTTTTGGGGGAAGCATTCCAATACAAAAGTCTTAATTGAAATGATAGTTCTCATTACCTTTGTCAAGTACTTGAATCTTGGACTCAAATTTTGGTTTCTCACTAGATGAGGGTTTAGTTGAGGTTGATGGTAGTGTTGATGGATTGACATATGAGGAGTGAAATTACATATCATTACTAGGTATACATTGGATTATATTGTATTTCTCCTCTAATTTTGCACAGTAGTGGAAGGATTTAGGATCGACATACAATGTAACCTCCTTTCCTTCATGAGGAAATTTTAGACACTGGTGAAATGTCGAGGGAACTTCTTGTAATACATGAATCTATGGGCATCCTAGAAGAAGGTTATATGGTAACTCAAGCTCCAGTACCTGACATGGGGTTTATGTTGTTGTCAGTCCTATTTGTACAGGTATCTTGATTGTCCCTTTTGAATTTATTTCTAGGTCATTATAATCCCTTATAGTAATGCCCTTGCCTTTGTCAATCACATCATCAAAATACCCTAGTTGTTTAACAAATTTTAAGGTACAGATGTTTAAACCTACACCATTATCTATCAATACTCTTCTTACCATATGTTTTTGGACACCAACCTCTATATAGAGGGATTTGTTGTGGAATGACTTATGAAAAAGTTCTTTCTTAGAAAAGACTAAATTATTATTGGTTGTGATCTTTCCAACCATGGCTTGAAACTGATCAAGTTTGAGGTCATTAGGGACTATTGTTTCCAAAGCTTTCTCTAGTATTTCCCTATGTGTGGGTGATAATTTTAGCAGCTCTAGGATGGAGACCAAAGTGAGAGTCTTCTTCAGTTGTTCCATAATGCTATAGTCATTAGATAACTTAGTTGTGGGTTTAGGTGGGGCTCCCTGTATTGTGACTTTCCCTCAATGGCTAATTACATTACAATCGAGGTATCTTCCTTGTATAGTTAGCACATTGACCCTAGTGCCATCTACTTCTAAGAGGATGGCTAGGATGGCATCACCATAGGTGTAGTTAGCACTGTGATAGTCTCGATACTTCCCTTTGTCATTTTTCTTAGCATGGTTCATAATTCAATTTGTGTAGATTTGGAGGTCTTTGTTTCTAGGATGGTGTTCGATATCCACTTCTCCTTTGTCAATTAATTCTTGTATTATATGTTTGAGTCTCATACAGTTATTCATCATATGTCCTTTGATTTTGTGGAACTCACATAAGTCCTTTTCATTATACTATGGTGTTTTAATGAAACTTGGCTCTTCGTAATTTGGATGATCATTGACCTTGATGAGGTTTTGTTGAGCTAATTTGTGCATGATTGTATCAAGTGGTTTTCCTAAAGCAATAAATTTTCTACTTGGTTGATCATATTTCCTTTATTGTCCTCCTTGATTTGTATGTTGGTTGACCACTTGATTGTTTTGGGGATAGCTAAGTTGAGTGTTTTGTACATTGTTGGGAGTGTAACTTGTTTGTGCCACTTGAGGTTTGTTTTATGGTACATTGGGATTTTGTACATTTCATGCAATTCTAGTGTCAACTACTCCATCATTTGTAACATTTTTGTTCTTGGCCCAAATCTTGGGTTTCTCATTTGAACTAGAAGAATTGTCCCTTGGGTTGTTTATCTTAATAACTCCCCTTGCTATGAGAGCTCTTTCAATGTGTATTCCCTTTTCAATAGTTTCTTCAAAGTTAGCGGGGCATAACATAGTGAGTTGATAATTGATTTCTCCTCAAGAATTGAAAACAAAGATATCTACCAGTTCTTTGTCGGGAATAGGCCACTTGCACCTACTATATTTATGTCTCCATCTTTGTAGGTAGGATGTAAAGGATTCTCCTTAGCATTTTTTAATCTTGTAGAGGTCAGTGATGGTGACATCCTGTTCTTTGTTGAATGAGAAGTGGTTCAAAGACTTGTTAGTCAACTCATCAAAGTTCCTAGTTCCTAGTGGTAGATGGGAGAACCATTCCATTGTGTGACCAATAAGACTATGTGGAAAAAGTCCCATTAGGTAGGAATCATTGTTTTTCACTTCCATGCAAGCCACCGAGAAATATCGCACATGTTTGATTGGATCGCCTTTTCCCTTGTACTTGTCAAACTTTGGTATTTTGAAATTTTTAGGAAAGGGGAGCATAGTAATGGAGCGATCAAAAGGGAATGGAGATATATCCTATAGAGTGTCGATCTTATTTGGTTTCCCAATCTGGATGTCCAATATCTTTTTATTTAGAGCTTGTAGTTGCATGTCTACCTCTGTGTTTGGTACATTTGTTTGTGGACCTTGTGTGTAGTAGCCTTGTTGTCCCACCATGTTCGTTTGGTCATAGGTTGGGTATTGTTGATTTATAGGACCTTGGTAACCATGCGGGATGGAAGGAGGGTTAAGTCCTTGTTGAATATAAGGAGGGCTAGGTCCTTATTGTGTGGAAGGAGGGTTAAGTCCTTATTGAATGTAAGGAGGGTTAGGTCCTTGTTGTGTGGAAGGATGGTTAAGTCCTTGTTGATTGTAAGGAGGGTTAGCTCCTTGTTGAATATAAGGAGGGTTAGATCCTTGTTGAATGTAAGGAGGGTTATGTCCTTGTTGTGTGGAAGGAGGATTAAGTCCTTGTTGATTGTAAGGAGTGTTAACTCCTTGTTGAATGTAAGGAGGGTTAGGTCCTTGTTGATTTTGTTGAAGAGGGGTAATGTGATAGTGTTTTGGTGGTACACCTTGCTATTGGGATGAATTTTTTTGAAGGTTAGCGTGGTAGTGCGTTGGGGATATACCTTTTCGTTGGGACAAACTGTTTTAAAGGTTACCTTGGTAGTGCATTGGTGGTACACCTTGTTGTTGAAATGAATTGTTTTGAAATTTACCTTGATAGTGTGTTGGTGGTACACCTTATTTTTGGAACGAATTTTTTTGAAGGTTACCTTGGTAGTGTGTTGGTGGTACACCTTGTTGTTGGAAATTTTGATTGGGAAGGGGACCATCATGTGGACCACCTTGTCGATGTTGATTGGGAAGGGTACAATGTGCCACACCTTGTTGTTGGTAATGTCGATTTGGAAGGGTACCATATGGCACACCTTGTTGGTGTTGATTGGAAAGGGTACCCTATGGCACACCTTGTTATTGGTACTATTGATTGGGAAGGGGACCATGTGGCCCACCTTGTTGTTGGTACTGTTATGGAAATTTCCCTTGCTAAGTTTGTATATTTTGAGAAGTGGCCCACCTTGTTGGTGTTGATTGGAAAGGGTACCCTATGGCACACCTTGTTGTTGGTACTATTGATTGGGAAGGGGATCATGTGGCCCACCTTGTTGTTGGTACTGTTGTCGAAATTTCCCTTGCTAAGTTTGTATATTTTGAGAAGGGTCAATATGACATGTTTTGGGGGATGTATTTTCTTGATGGTAGGTTATTACCTTATAGCATGTATTGAGATGGACCTCCTTGATATTTTTGGTACACTATTGCTTGTTCGATTTGGTTTGGTTTCCTAAATAAAGGGTTGTCCTTTGATTGATCATTGCCTTGTGAGAAGATTGATGGCATGTTTGGAATATCCAATAGTTTGGGTATTTCTCTCATAACTAATTTATCCCTTAAGGGAATTAGGTGAGGATCTTTAAGACCTTCCATGTTAAAGTCTATAGGTAACTTAGCACCACTTTGTGCTAATTTGAAGAAGTAGGTATTTGGATCCTTTTTTAGGAGTTTTTCCATCACTTTAAGCACCTTGGGATTTTTGGAGTGTTGAAAGAATTATTCATCATTTATTTATTCCTCACCATCCACTTCTTTTATGATCACGTTGTTTGGGTTTTTGTTTGAGCTATCCATCACTTCTTGTTGTCTATGGATTACTTCTTCCTCACTAGGTGGTTGGTTTGATGTTGCCTTAAATGTGGGTTCCTTTTGAGGAGTTACAAGGTCACTTGGTCTATACCCCATGGGTCACTTCCATTGTTTGTGGTATATTTTAGGGGCACGTTAGTGCTACTTTTGTTGGCCCCCATGTTTTTCTATGTTGTGATCTCATAATTGTCATAAAAAGTGCCAATATTTTATGAAAATTTGGTGACTTCTAACTATGGAATAAAATAATGCTTTACTTTCGGGATTTTATGCTTTAAGGAAATGAATTTGTGTTTTTTTTTGGATTTTCTATTTTACAAGTGTTTTTGGGAGCCATGATTTTCTATTGTCATGTAGGAGGTGGTAATACAGGCCTTTCGGTTGCAAGCTCAATTTTTCACTCTTGTTTGTCTAGGATATTTGTTGTGTTTCGCCACTAAGTTGGTGTTTCTTTTCTTTTGAATATGAAGTTCCTCAAACTACTGATTATGTTTGTTTGTTATCCTTCAATTTTCTCAAAGTTTGGTTGTATGATAGGTGTTGTAAGGTTTGGTTCTTGAATTGGAGTTATTGGACACCAAATATTCATAAAGTAAGTGATATGGGTGAATGATGAAAAATAACCTTTTGGACAAAAGGTGTTTGTGTTTCGCTATGGTTTTTGTAATTCTCAAGACCCTAAGGTTTGAGCGATGTTTGGAAATAATGCTAACTTTTGGGACTTCAAAAATATTTCATAACTTGGATTGATATTTCACTTCTTTTTCTAGAGGATATGTTTTGCGAAATCTACTTGAACTAGCCTTAAGGTTCAAGAAAATGTTGATATCTTAGAAGTTTGACTGAAGGAATAATCCAAAGTTGTTTTGATTTTGAATCTTAAAGCTAGATTAGAGTTTTTTGATTTCGCAAATGGATGATGGACTGTATGACGTATTTTGGGAGTCTAATCATTTTCATTTTCATAAGATTTTGTAACCATTTTATTATCAAAATATGACTTTCACCAAACAACTGAGCAATAGCAACAATTTCTATCAAAAGTGGCCAGTTTTTGGTCGATTGCAATTGAATCTGAAAGGAAATTGTGGTAATATTTTTCAAAAGCAACCTTTTTTTATGATTTTTTTGGAAGGCGAATTTGTGTAGGAAAAAGTGGCTATTTGAGAAAAAGCGGCAAGATTTTAGTCGACTACAGCTAAGAAAATTTCTCAAGTGTCACACAAAAAAGTCAATTGCAACAATATTTAGATCAGGTGTGCTCAATTTTTCAAAAGCAGCATGTTTTCATAAATAAATGTCATAAGATAGAGAGAAAAAGCAACAGAATTTTGTCAACTGCAACCTGTTTTTGGTCAAGTGTGGCAAAAATAGAAGCAAAAGCAGCCTCTATCTAGTTTTGTTTTCCAATTTCTATGTTGGAAACAGTTTGGATAAATTTTGCAAATTTTGATATCTTTCTTCGATCTGATTTGAGATTTTGGCAAGTTATATCATGCAACACAACAATAAAAACCATTTGACCCTAAATGTCTACAACTTTAAGCACGTTTCTTTCCATAAAATCTCAAAGTTCATGGAAGTCAAAATGCTAATGTCACAGTTTCCAATGTTTACTTTGTCCTTAATGTGACTTGAAATGTGAGCCTAAATATTTAGAAATCTTTAGGGATATTGTTTTAAGATATACTTAAGGAGTGCAAATAGAGGGCTCTTTTCAAAGGATTCACACTAAGTCAAAAGGGTTTGAAATTTGATAACCATGTTTAATGCTTGTTTTGATGTGTTCATTTTAATTCAAGAACATGTTTGATGTTTCAAAGTAACCAAAAGATTTAGAATTTTGTGAAGACAATTTACACCCTAGGGATAGACATTTTCTTTCAGGTGGGCTTACCTCATTCCCCAAAGGGATGATTTTACATGCAACGAATGGAGAGTGTTTTACAATAAACCATAAGTCAGACTTCGTAAGTAACTTCTTGGAATCAAAGTTCTGATGCACCACTTAAAATATTTTGTTTGGCTAAAAGGGGTAGCTTCTACAACATTGGTTCTTATTTAGTATTTTAGGGTAATCTGGTGTCTATACATGTGATGATTCACTCATTTAAGAGGTCTCCTAGCCCTTAAAGGTTTTTACGCATCTCATGAATACTAAGTGAGACTTTTGTTGGTGTAGAACATCTGCACTAGGTGGTTGATGACTTTTGTCACACCCACAATTATTTGTATAACAAACCAAAAAAAAAGTACCACTTGGGTCATTCCCTCTCACAATAGGAGGTAGGCCCTCTAAAGGTAATGCTTTGAAATGAAAACAAAGTGTGAAGCTCAAGATTCTTTTTGTCACCCAAGATCACCAAAAGGTGTGAGGGGAGTGGATAGAAACCTAGTTTACCAAACATAGAATACATAGTGTACAATTCATTTCAATGCTATTTTTAAGCCCCTCGAGCAGCGTTATCCAAAAATATGAAATAAAGTGTGTACAAGATAGAAATTTGTTCTTTTATGTACACAAAAGTGAATTATTCTAGATTTCAAACAAAGAGATAGCAATATGTAAAATCAAAAAAGAATTTGTCCAATTTTAAAAGCCCAAAACTAAGTGTTTCTACCAATCCTTGTCTTAATTGGTCAAAAAAAGTAAATTGAGTGTTTCGTCAACATATTGAAAGCATTTGGTCGAAAGAAAAAAAAATTAGAGCACCAAAACAAAGGTTTTTATTCTAATCTAGAAAGCTTATTGCAATGTTCTTTTTAAAGCACCAACTTGAAGTCTTGTTCTAATCTAGAAAGCTTATTGAACATTAGTTTTAGAGCACCAAATCAAAGTCATGCAAGTTGTGGGATTCATTTTAAGCACCAAATCCATTTTTTTCCTAAACCATGAAAGCTTTTGAAAAAAATCTTCTTAAAGCCCCAAATTTGAAATCTTGTTCTAATCTAGAAAGCTTATAGAAATTTATTTTTAGAGCACCAAATCCAAGGTGTGCAAGTTGTGGGGTTTATTTTAAGCACTAAATCCAAATCTTTCCTAAACAATGAAGGCTTCTAAAAAAAATCTAGACTTTGACCGTTCACCTTCCCTGCAATAAACTTGTTAGTTTATTCTTGAGTAAACACATGTCATGCTCTTGCAAATCCTCAATAAACAATGTTAGCACCTGGTTATGATTCAAACCAAACAATCATGAGTGTTAGAAATCAAAAACTAACTTGCATCTTTCGAACAAAACTTAATAGAGAAAAAGCAAAAAATTTAAGCAAAAACGGCCTTGTTAAAAGCAACTGCAGCTAAAACCAAAAGTGGCCTTTGTTATCTAGAAAAAGTGGTTGAAAAAGGAAAAATTTCCTTTGTTTCTTTAGAAAAAGTATCAGAAATGTCAAAAGCGGCCGAAAAATAGGTGGCTACGGCTGAAATGATAGGTCGACCTCGTGAATTTCCCATAGCTTCTATGTGAAAAATTTTCAATTACATTTTTGGAACCTGCAACTTCAAAATTCACTCATAAAATAGTTAGTGCCAAGGACCATGGTCCCACTAGATGTGTTAGAATGTGTAAGGGGGAAATTGAAATGCATGAAGAGATCAAAACATGCTTGAATTGAAACTAATCTAATCCAAACAAAAGCTATGATTCATACCCATTACTCATGAAATGAATAATACAAGAACAATGAATTCAAGAACACAATTGAATAAAAACAAGAACAATGAATTCAATATAATATAAAGTTACCCATCTAGTGTCAAAGTGTGTTCACAAAGATGATGGATTGTTCGTTGTATCAATGTTACGTCTCCATTTGTGCGTAGAAAAAGCTTCAAAGTGTGATGTTGTTGATCAAAGATATGTGTTGAATTTCTCAAGAAATCAATTAAAATCTTAGCATTACTTTGTTGTATAAAATATGTTGATTCTTCAATCATTTTTGAGGAAGAAGATGATTGTTATATAGATTTTGTGTTTTGAAATGAACGCTAAATATCGTGTAGTAGAATATCTTGATCAATGATTCAAATCCGTTGAAAGGAAATAGATAGGAATAATCAGTGGATTTTGATTATGTGATCAATGTGATTGAAGAAATGAATTTGCATGTTCAGTGGAATTGAGGAAATAGATTGAATAATCTGTGGGATTGAAGAAACCATGTTGAGCCTTTAGGGGGATTGAGAAATAGATGAATCAATCGAGAATAGATGGATCAGTCAACCAATTAGAGTGAGAAATCGGGGGATCGTAATTTACTCAATCATGAAAGTGGGTGAAGATAATTAATTAATTGATTTAATTAATTAATCTTTTTGAGTTGAACATGCAAATCAAGTTTGACTTTTGCAATCAAAGTTGTAAATGTTTGTTTTGAACTTTTGGATGATGTTTGAATAATTTATTTAATTATTCAAGTTTAGGGAAAAGTGATTTAATTAAACTATTAAGTATTAATAATTTAATTGACTTAGGGAAATAAAGTGAATTAGCGACATAATTAAATAATTGATGTTATTTAATTAATCGAGAGGAATAAAGTTAGGTTAGGACTTTATTAAGTAAATAAAATTTATTTAATTTGTCAAAATTGATGAAAAAGTGAATTTAATTAAATAATATAATATTATTCAATTAATAGAGGAAATTAGTGTTTTTAGGACTTTATTAAATAAATAAATATTAGGACTTTATTAAATAAATTTTATTTATTTAATTCATCAAAAAATGTGAAAAATTGAATTAATTAAATAATGTAATATTATTCAATTAATAGAGGAAATTAGGGTTTTTGATGTGATTGATGTGGAATGTAGTGATATTTAGTGATAATGATGTTGATGATGAGAAAATTTCATTTAGGATGTGTGATAAGTGTTAAGTCATTTTTACATGTCTACAAAGGTAAAAGTAACTTAGTAATGATGAAACAGAATGTAACATACTTCCCCCTATGAATCATCATCCCTGATGATTTTAAGTACTAAGAATTTAGTATAATAAATGTTTTTCTTTCAATTTTTCATATCATGTGATAAGAAAATAACCAACTAATCTTTCCTCATAACACAACCCCCTTGCAATATCGTCCTTCCTGGACCTTGCATGGAGTGACTTTTCTAATGTATGGGGAGAACATGTGTGCTCCACACATACTTCCCTTAAAAAAACTACACATCATAATTATTTTAGCTCATGTGTACATCCTTACAATAATAATTGTATACCATATGACACCTATACCACAATGGTTTGACCAAACTTGTTCTCTTGGCTAACTCAATTATCCTCAGTGTAACCCAATTAGGAGAGGAATGTCGGTGTATTGTACACTACACCATGGGTCCCATCCTTCCCTTTGGTCTATACACCATCGAACAATTCAAAGGCTAAGACCGTCCATCACTGACACAACCATCTACCTTAAGCATATTTGTACTACTTCATAATCTTTATATCAACAATGTTTTCCTTGATCCTTTTGATCTACTATTCCATTTATGACAACATTTCTAGTCCTAGCTTTTCCTAGCTTTTATGGATTTCAACCCCTCTTCCTTAAATGGATCAAATTATAATAATATATGTTTATTGTTTTCTAGCAAATATTCCTCATACCCTCCAAGATTGGATTTATCCCTTTCACCTAATTGGCTATCTTAAAGTAATAATTTGAGCATTTGAATTCAATTGAAATTTTCATAAGATGATCATGGTTTTCCCAAAACCTTATCATTACTTGCTTGTTCCCCAAATGAGATAACCTTCTCAGGAACATTAAGAAACTACTTCACACAATATATTATTTAGGAGTGAAATCCTATAAATCAAATTTTGCAATTAGAGTTGGTTACCTTGGTGAGTCTTTCCACCATAATATTATTCCATTTTTATTGACATAAAAGATCAAAATTATTCTAATAATCTACCACTTCCTCACTGGAATTTCATGACATTATACAAGTCTTGTTGATGATGACATCCTGTCTTCATCTCCTAGCATACTAGATAACAACTTGCTACATACCTTGCAACACCTTACTTGGCACAACTATACGCTTGACTATTTCTACCTTTATCATAATGCCTCACATTCTACAAATGCACATTAGAAAATAGACTTCTAATCAATTCATTCTCTTTCTCATACGGTGCCACATGATATCATTTGCACCACTTTACAGGGTCGATGTTTGTTGTTTTGACTTAGTCGACATATTACCTCTACATGAGTATTTACTAATGTTTTCTTTTAACAAAGTCTTGGCAGTGTTATTTACACGTTGGTAGTCATTTGAAGACTATGTGCATTATATATGGTACTATCCATTTATATTTCTTTGCAATTTAAATGCTTTGAACATCATTTAAATATATACATTTTTTTTTAGTGCTACTTCTATTGTTACAAGTTGCACATAATTCATAGCATAAGTTATGTTTAAATTACTATGTGCTTATTAATAATTCAGTGCTATCAATTGTATCAACTATATATTATATGTATAATATACATATATGTATATATAATGCACTTATATATATGTATATATATACTCATAGATCCACAAGTTTAGTAAATGCACCATTTGATATTTGAATGTGTAAACTCGTATTATCATTCATGTAAATAATATTGTGTGTATATATACACATACACACAAATATATATACAAAAGTTAACATTTATATAAGAACATTCCCATTAGGTCAATACATATGTATAAGTTAATATGTATTTATATTATATATACCATTACTTCCATAATCAATGGTTCAAATCCGTTGAAAGGAAATAGATAGGAATAATCAATGGATTTTGATTATGTGATCAATGTGATTGAAGAAATGAATTTGCATGTTCAGTGGAATTGAGGAAATAGATTGAATAATCTGTGGGATTGAAGAAACCATGTTGAACCTTTAGTGGGATTGAGAAATAGATGAATCAATCGGGAATAGATGGATCAGTCAACCAATTAGAGTGAGAAATCAGGGGATCGTAATTTACTCAATCATGAAAGTGGGTGAAGATAATTAATTAATTGATTTAATTAATTAATCCTTTTGAGTTGAACATGCAAATCAAGTTTGACTTTTGCAATCAAAGTTGTAAATGTTTGTTTTGAACTTTTGGATGATGTTTGAATAATTTATTTAATTATTCAAGTTTAGGGAAAAGTGATTTAATTAAACTATTAAGTATTAATAATTTAATTGACTTAGGGAAATAAAGTGAATTAGCGACATAATTAAATAATTGATGTTATTTAATTAATCGAGAGGAATAAAGTTAGGTTAGGACTTTATTAAGTAAATAAAATTTATTTAATTTGTCAAAATTGATGAAAAAGTGAATTTAATTAAATAATATAATATTATTCAATTAATAGAGGAAATTAGTGTTTTTAGGACTTTATTAAATAAATTTTATTTATTTAATTCATCAAAAAATGTGAAAAATTGAATTAATTAAATAATGTAATATTATTCAATTAATAGAGGAAATTAGGGTTTTTTGGACTTCATTAAATAAATGATTTTTTTTAATTTGTCAAAAAAGGTGAAAAAGTGAATTAATTAAATAATGTAATATTATTCAATTAATAGAGGAAATTAGGGTTTTTGATGTGATTGATGTGGAATGTAGTGATATTTAGTGATAATGATGTTGATGATGAGAAAATTTCATTTAGGATGTGTGATAAGTGTTAAGTCATTTTTACATGTCTACAAAGGTAAAAGTAACTTAGTAATGATGCAACAGAATGTAACATACTTCCCCCTATGAATCATCATCCCTGATGATTTTAAATACTAAGAATTTAGTATAATAAATGTTTTTCTTTCAATTTTTCATATCATGTGATAAGAAAATAACCAACTAATCTTTCCTCATAACACAACCCCCTTGCAATATCGTCCTTCTTGGACCTTGCGTGGAGTGACTTTTCTAATGTATGGGGAGAACATGTGTGCTCCACACATACTTCCCTTAAAAAAACTACACATCATAATTATTTTAGCTCATGTGTACATCATTTACAATAATAATTGTATACCATATGACACCTATACCACAATGGTTTGACCAAACTTGTTCTCTTGGATAACTCAATTATCCTCAGTGTAACCCAATTAGGAGAGGAATGTCGGTGTATTGTACACTACACCATGGGTCCCATCCTTCCCTTTGGTCTATACACCATCGAACAATTCAAAGGCTGAGACCGTCCATCACTGACACAACCATCTACCTTAAGCATATTTGTACTACTTCATAATCTTTATATCAAAAATGTTTTCCTTGATCCTTTTGATCTACTATTCCATTTATGACAACATTTCTAGTCCTAGCTTTTCCTAGCTTTTATGGATTTCAACCCCTCTTCCTTAAATGGATCAAATTATAATAATATATGTTTATTTTTTTCTAACAAATATTCCTCATACCCTCCAAGATTGGATTTATCCCTTTCGCCTAATTGGCTATCTTAAAGTAATAATTTGAGCATTTGAATTCAATTGAAATTTTCATAAGATGATCATGGTTTTCCCAATACCTTATCATTACTTGCTTGTTCCCCAACTGAGATAACCTTCTCAGGAACATTAAGAAACTACTTCACACAATATATTATTTAGGAGTGAAATCCTATAAATCAAATTTTGTAATCAGAGTTGGTTACCTTGGTGAGTCTTTCCACCATAATATTATTCCATTTTTATTGACATAAAAGATCAAAATTATTCTAATAATCTACCACTTCCTCACTGGAATTTCATGACATTATACAAGTCTTGTTAATGATGACATCCTGTCTTCATCTCCTAGCATACTAGATAACAACTTGCTACATACCTTGCAGCACCTTACTTGGCACAACTATATGCTTGACTATTTCTACCTTTATCATAATGCCTCACATTCTACAAATGCACATTAGAAAATAGACTTATAATCAATTCATTCTCTTTCTCATACGGTGCCACATGATATCATTTGCACCACTTTACAAGGTCGATGTTTGTTGTTTGACTTAGTCGACATATTACCTCTACATGAGTATTTACTAATGTTTTCTTTTAACAAAGTCTTGGCAGTGTTATTTACACGTTGGTAGTCATTTTAAGACTATGTGCATTATATATGGTACTATCCATTTATATTTCTTTGCAATTTAAATGCTTTGAACATCATTTAAATATATACATTTTTTTTTAGTGCTACTTCTATTGTTACAAGTTGCACATAATTCATAGCATAAGTTATGTTTAAATTACTATGTGCTTATTAATAATTCAGTGCTATCAATTGTATCAACTATATATTATATATATAATATACATATATGTATATATAATGCACTTATATATATGTATATATATACTCATAGATCCACAAGTTTAGTAAATGCACCATTTGATATTTGAATGTGTAAACTCGTATTATCATTCATGTAAATAATATTATGTGTATATATACACATATACACACATATATATACATAAGTTAACATTTCTATATGAACATTCCCATTAGGTCAATACATACGTATAAGTTAATATGTATTTATATTATATATACCATTACTTCCATAATCAACCAAATATATTTACAATCATATTGATGTACATATATACATGAAGTATATATACATATATATGTCACTTGTCCTTTTTTATATAATTATAAACACATAAGGAAGAACTCATACATATAAAAGAGATTCAAAAAATCATCACAATCAAGAACGCTCACAATAGAAATCATAATCCCTTCTACATCAAGCACAAACAAAATTTAAAGGATGACTTACCAATTTCATGAAACTATGACTTGACTTAACCATACTATAAGTGAGTGTGTGAAAGCTCAATTTAGGTCTTATTAAGGGTTACCAAACCAAGCCCCTCTCCTGAGTGATACTTCCCATCTCTTCTAGAGGCTAGAACCTATTCATGCATTCAACTAAGCACTTTTCCACAGTAATTAGTTGTTCATATTAAATCCATTGCATCATAAAACATTTGTATTGAAAAATATTCAGAATATTCATATTGCAATTCCATATTCATTTCATTGCGTTTCATCAATATAAACATAATCACTCCTTTAAAGCAATAACATCTTAATACATATTTCAGTACTTGATTTATCTATCAAACATATTAAAGAATTGATAACGTTTATCATCATGTTTACTTTACAAGGTAAAATTAACTTAGTAACAATGAAACAGGGTGTAACAACTATTGCTAGTAACTGTATTAATGTGAATTTGCACTCCTAGTGCAAATCCCCTTTTTTTCCTTTAACGCCTTAGAAAATCAAAAGAGGAGGTTTAATTCCACTTAAGCTCGCTACTGGTAGTCCACATGGAGCCTCATTTGTGTTTCAGTGGGGGTGTTTCTGTCAAAGAGTCTTGCGTGGCGTGGAGACGACTGTGCGGCGCGCAGACGTTCGCATGGCTTGCGTACGTCCCTGGCAGATTCCTATGGCTGAGACTGTAGAGGCATTACATTTTTGATTGGAAGTTGAAGAGTAACACCCCTCTTCAGCTGGCTGACCCGAACATGGCCATTTTTTGCCTTCTCCCTCACAATCTTCACTCTCCCATCCATTTCACTCTTCAACGGAAATTTTTGCAAGTTTTACTTGACTGTTTGAGCACTCTTTGAGCATTCACTTCCAAGCTTTGTAGCAGCATCCTTCACTCCATTTTTAGCAACTCAATACTCCATCACTCTGACAAGGTAGGTACAAGACATACACCATGGCAACAGAGGCTTGATTCCTTCTCATTCGCTCCATAAGAATTGAGCGCTTTGGATGGAGGTGGTAAGCTCCTCCCTTCTCTCCTTTTTCTTTTGATTGGGTAAGAACTTATTATTTTGTAGTGTTTCTTGCATATGTAGCTTGTAGTTCCTTTCCTTTATCATTATTTCTATCATTCCAAATTTGGTTGTCCGTGGAGGTGGAAACACCAAGATGGGGGTCTAACTAACGCAGGCCCCTATACAACCCCAACAACTTCTCCCTTCATTGTGTGCAGGTGAAGAGAGCTCGGAGAAAGCTGGTGAGGAGAGAATTCTATGAAGTCATCTTCGTCACCTTGGTGGTAATACATTTCTTTTATTGCATTCGTATTTGTGTTTCATTCATATTAATCTCATTCTAACATTTTAAACACCTCTAGACTAGGTTGATAGTCCCCTTTCTTGAGTTAGAATCTTGTCTTCTCAGTTCTCTATTCGTACGGATGCCAGCGCACCTGTGAGACACTAGTGCATTGCGTTGTCATCCTAGAACTACGCTTTCGTCCTCAGACAGAGATTTTCCTGAGATATGAATCCGATTCTAAAAGTTTGACTCATCTGGTCCCCTTCCAACTTTCGGGATTGCAAGGTGATCGAAGGACACATAGTCCTCATCATTCTCATCCTCTTCATCATATTTACCCTTTTACCTGAGGTGAGTTAGGGCAGCCTTTCTTCTCTTGGCCTTTCATGACCTGGGGCCTTGTAGTGGGTGGTCCCCTCTCTCACATTTTTGGTGAACCCGACATGAACCGTTTTGGTTCCATTTTTCAATACTAAAAGCCCCTTTCCTCGTATCCTAAGAGTGTTGTAGGTGTGAGTGTTGTGAGGCTTTTTCCTTGCAACCCAACCTGCGACCCCTAGTAGGCCTAGTTGAAAGGTCTCGATGGTGTTGTGCAACGTAACCTTGATTGGGTCACTATCCTATCTCATAGACCTTAGGAGGCTCCATAGAAATATTGTTAGTGTCTGTGATGGTCTCTTTCTTAAACCAACCTATTTCCTCTGCACAGACTATGAATAATGGTACTAGCATAACCTTCACCTCACAGAACCTGTCGATGGGTTTTAATAGAGATTTGTCTCCTCTTTACATTCCTATGAGGATAAATGGGAACACTGTAGCAGATGTCCTTGTTGATCCAACATCACAAGTTAATATCATAACTGAGGAGATCATGTTGATTAACTTCCTTCATAAGGATGGGTATGATGCCCCTGAAAGTACCATCTACACACACGACGGCCTTTTCGTACCTCCTATAGGGAGTATTATCCTATCGGTCCTTGTTGGACCTAAGTCTGTAAGCCTTAAGTTTTACATCATCCCGAGGTCTAAGCTCTTCAGAGTGAAGCTAGGTACCCCTTGGTTAGCAGCTATGAATCTAGTTCCCTTAGTTATACACAAGTGTCTAAAGTTTGTTCATGGAGGTTCAGTGCACAATGTCCATGACACTGGTTATACACCATCGGTTGCACGTGGCAACTGCACCCTAGACTACTTTTGGCTTGCCTCTCTTGATCCTCTCCCACCTAGAAAGGACCTCTTATACCGCATGTATCAAAACTATAAGAAGGGGCGCGCTAGGCTGAAAGTGAGATACCCTCCTTTGCCTTATGTTGTTTCGCATAGAGCCTATTTGAATGCTGACAATGATGCCATTGAGGTGCATAGAAGGGAAGAAGAGAAGAGGTCCTAAGATCCTCCTTATTCCTCTTCCACTATTGAGCCTTATTCTTCCTCTCATCTTGACATGGTATCATCTACTTTTGTCTCACTTTGCAAGAGAATCACATGGTGCCTGCTTGGCGAAAGGCCAAGCGTCCTGCATTTGAGCTTCCTATCCTACCCATGGAGCCTAGGCCCGTTCGGTATGGTAAACATAAATTCCTTCATGGAGATTCCTCTTTGTCTCAGCCTCTGTGGCCTCCTACTATTCTTCTTACTAAAATAGTGAATGGGAAGAGCCCCGTTGTTGAGGCACTAAATTCGACTCCTCCCGCCATTTCTGAAACTACCTCTTTCACCCCCATTCAGGATTCTTCCCTTCCACTAGAAATAGCCACAGAGGACACTCCCATGGCTAAGCAAGATCCTTTTGTCCCTTTAGTGGTTCTAGCTTCTAGTTTGAACAGTCGTAGAAATTGCCTTGCGCGCGAATGTAAGCATTGACGAAAGGCTCTCCTAGTTGAGAAAGCCTCCTTATAGAAAAATGAGGAGAAGGCTACACCTCCTACAATGTCTTCCTCTCTCCCCCCTTTTGTCCCTATTCAGCCTAGTTTCATACCTCTTTTGACTCCTGTTGTGAGCACACCTACACCTGGAAGGGTGCAAGTGTTTATTGCTCCTTCTACAGAGTCACCCCTACTGACTTCTATTTCATATGTCATACATTTCCCAAAGCCCATGGACATGGTGAACACTTCAGTTGTGTCCATTGTGGTTCTTTCCTCTTCTCCCTCGAACCTTTCTTTGTTTGTGGTGGGTTCATCTCCTTCGATGAAGAATAAGGTTGGACGTGGTCCCTCCAGCAATGGAGGATGCCAGAAGAGCCCACCTTCCTCGAAAGGTGGCCCTAAATTGACTTGTTCTATCTTAGTCATGGAACCAGTCTCAGCCTACCTCAAGTTTATCAATGTTCCTGAGTCACTCAGTGAGCCTAACAGTGAACCTTGAGTGCAGACTCCTCTTTCTGCTGAGGTAAAACATGGCACTCCTATTAATTGCATGTTTCACTCGCTGGAAGAAGTTTCGACCCTATCAGCAATCTTCGCTAGGTCATTGACCTTGGACCCATAAGGGTTGAGTGATGGAGACCTTACAGGTCTCTCTACCTTAGCCCTTGTTATGGGAGGATCAAAAGCTCCTCCTCTTAACATTACCCCATTTCAGGCTTGTCATCCTTCCCCTTTCGATGATCTAGAGTGGGAAGCTAACAACCTCTTGGTTGACCATTGTTAGGGGGAGACCCTCTTCTTAACCTCTAGATTAGATATGTGTGCGTGTAGTGACATGTTCCCCTATGATCATGCCTTATGTGTCTGGATGACCCTCATCACCCTTGTTGGTGCTTGGATACAGGCATGGTGTTTGTGTTTTACACCTTCCTCTATACCTATCCACATTCTTCCATATTTGTGATGGACTTTTGATAAATTGGGGACGATGCAAAGCATCAAGAGAATTTAGGCCTCCTTCCATGTTGACCCAATTTTTTGTTTTACTTTGTCTTCTCGTGCATTCCTCACATGGTCGGATATAGTAGGGGTTGATGGTAGTTCATTTATATACTATTATTATACTTATACATATATTTATGAAGCAGTTCTAACCCGAGAATATCAAGCTACCCTTGTGCCATTTGTATGTGTTCCCCTTTTCTTTTACTTTTCTCTTTATCTTTCTCTCTTCTTTGTTTGATTTGTCCCTCTCATGTGTGACAACATTACTTCTAAATTTCATGATCTTTAGAAAATGCATTCATTGCCAAACAAATATTTTTTTGAAGACCCTTCACACACTTCCTTATTAGAATTATATTCTCAACTTGAAACCCTAGTGGAACGTGTTTCCTTCATCATGGGTTCATAAAGAAAGGACAAAGGAATCATCCTCTGAAGCGGGAATGGTCTTAGTCTTCCCCTTGCATGAGCACATATCCTTCCTTTCAAATTCCTTGATGAAGTGAACATATTTCAAAAGGATTCCTTGATGACGAATTGATTCAAGAAGGAATACATTAGCATTTGAACAGTGAGTCCCTTGAGTGGACCCCTCTTTTTACATTGTGTTCCTAAGGGACCCCTTCGAAAATCTTCAACAAGCTCTATGGAATCTAGCTCAGGGGAAACCCGACTAGACCGGCCTTACATATTCATGACTGGTCTGGGGGCATCCCGACTAGACCAATTTCATATTTTCATGTCTAGTCCGGGGGAAACCTTACTAGACTTCACCTTTTAACTAGTGCATCCCTTGAGTGGACCCTCCTTCCTTTTGAAGGGTTCCTGAGGGAGCCCTTTAAAAGTCTTACAACTTAGCAATGGTCTGTGTGACTGTCCATTCACTGGCCTACGCGGCCACTTCCTGATGTGTTTTATTTGTGGGTAAACATGTCACCATCTCTAACTCTACGGAGTCCCTTCTACTCAGTCTCCCTCATGTGAGATTTCTTGGGAAATACCTTCCTTGCAGGTATGTGGGTCTGTAGGGTGCGTTTCTTGGTTTCTTTCACATGATAGTTCTTGATGGATAACCCCCCTTGCAGCTTCGTGAGCCTGTAAGGCACTTTCGTACTTCAACTTTTTGGTTCCACAGAACTATAAAGTCCTCTCCTACACTTCCAAGTTCGGCAGACTGTGTTCTGCTTCCTCATTGGTTTAGGTATACATCTCTTACTCTGCTACTTCCTTACTACTCTACTTTACCGAAGCACTCATCAGTACTCGTGCTCGCTAAAGTGGGGGAAAAATGTATTAACGTGAATTTTCACCCCTAGTGCAAATCCCCTTTTTTCCCTTTAACACCTTATAAAATCAAAAGCGAAAGTTTAATTCCACTTAAGCTCATTGCTTGTAGTCCACTTGGAACCTCATTTGTGTGTTGATGGGGGCGTTTCTATCGTAGATTCTCGCACGGTGTGGAGATGACTGCATTGCATGCAGACGTTCGCATGATGCGCTTACATCCCTGGTAGATTCCTATGGCTGAGACTGCAGAGGCATTAAATTTTTGATTGGAAGTCAAATAGTAATGCCCCTCTTTGGCTGGCTAACTTGAACATGACCATTTTTTTCCTTCTCCTTCATAATCTTCACTCTCCCATCCATTTCACTCTTCAATGGAAGTTTTTTCAAGTTTTACTAGACCATTTGAGCACTCTTTGAGCATCCACTTCCAATCTTTGTAGTAGCATCCTTCACTCCATTTGCAACAAATCAATACTCCATCACTCTGACAAGGTGGGTACAGGACATACACCATGGCAACAGAGGCTTGAGTCCCTCTCATTCACTCGTCCACAAGCCTTGAGTGCTTTGGATGGAGGCAGTAAATTCCTCCCTTCTCTCCTTTTTCTTTTGATTGGGTAAGTACTTACTGTTTTGTAGTGTTTCTTGCATACATAGCTTGTAGTTCCTATCCTTTATCATTATTTCTATCATTCTATATTTGGCTATCCGTGGAGGTGAAAACACCAGTATGGGGGTCTGACTGAGGCAGGCCCCTATATAGCCCCAACAACTTCTCCCTTCATTTTGTGTAGGTGAAGAGAGCTCGGACCAAGCTGGCGAGGAGAGAATTCTATGAAGTCATCTTCATCACCTTGGCGGTAATACATTTCTTTTATCGCATTCATATTTTTGTTTCATTCATCTTAATCCCATTCTATCATTTTAAACACCTCTAGACTAGGCTGATAGTCCCCTTTCTTGAATTTGAATCTTGTCTTTTTGGTTCTCTGGTCATACAAACGCTAGCGCATCTGTGAGACACCAATGCGTCACGCTATCATCCTAGAATTGCACTTTCATCCTTAGATAGAGAGCTGCTTGAGATACAAATTTGATTCTAAAAGGCCAACTCATTTGGTCCCCTTCCAACTTTCAGGATTGCAGGGTGATTGAAGGACACATAGTCCTCATCATTCTCATCCTCTTCATCCTAACTACCCTTTCAACTGAGGTGAGTTAGGGCAGCCTTTCCGCTCTTGGCCTTTCGTGACCTCAGGCATTGTAGTGGGTGGTCCCCCTCTCTCACGGTAACTTAAGAAGATCTATCTCAACCTAAGAAAGTACATGGTGAATAGCTTCAAGCTATGATCCACATCCCTTGCACCACTTTAGAAGCTATGTTCAAAGGACTTTAATGGCCTCTACAACACAATATTTTTAGTGGGTAGATCTATGTGAACATCGTTGACCTCTCAGATGTCTCTTCAGGGCTCGAAAATCCAAACACCCCTAGTGAAGTCTGGAGCGCTACATGCATAGATTAAACTCTAGATTTTTCTCTCATCCAATTTCTATACTGCACTAGAAAATGTTGTTTGAGGTCAATCCCTTGGGTTCTCCTTGAGGATGTATCCCAAGATAGGCCTCCTACTTTAAAAAATGGGGAAGGTTAACGTGTTACTATTTCTCATCACCCAAGTTTGCATGAAGTGCAAGGGGAGAGGATACATAGAAATACACCTTCGATAACAAGACTGACATGTGCAAGTGCACAAAATATAGTAATCATTGGTTCTTTCTAATTACACGAAAGGAAGTGTTGTAATTTGTCTATTAATTTTAGAGCACCAAGTGAAATATGGCATGTTCAAAAACATTGTTCATTTTAAATCTAGATTGCAAAATGAGATTTGTATTGTTCTTTAAAGAGAATTAAAACCAAATGTTTGAGATTCTATTGTTCTTTTTAAGAGAACTAAAAATAAATGTGTGAGATTGTGTTGTTATTGTAGACACTGAAAAATTTCTTGGTCTACGAGCGTCATTTTTCCATCATCTTGGTCTTCGTCCCTACATAATTAAATAATTTTAATTATTTAATTAAGTCATTTTCTTTGTTCCTATTGATCAATTAAATAAATTTAATTGCATCACTAACCCCCTTTTCTTCAATAATTAAATAAATTATTTAATTATTTACCTTTTCATTGTTCGTCTATAGTCAAATAATAATTATTAATTATTTGTCTATTTGTTTGTCTTTCCCTTCTTCTATACTTAAACAATTACTAAAATCATTTAACTATCTTTTATCACTTCTCCCTCATTAAATAATTGATTCAAATTAATTATTTAATATATCTTTTTCTATTTCCTCCTATTTAATTAAAATGGTTGCATAAATCATTTTAATTAAATGCCCACTTGCCTTTTCCTCAAATAAATAATTTAAATAAATTATTTATGTCTCCACTTGGTCAAAGATTCCTTTTCATGAATTAAATGATTTTAATTTTTAATTGCTCCATTATCTCCCTCCACTATCTCATTTTTGAATCTCAGTCATCGATTGACTCTCATCTCTTCTCAATCTTGACCGTCCATTTTGTAATTTCCGTTCCTTTTTCTTGCATGTCCTCTCAACCGTAGATCTTGGAATCTTTCTAGGAGCTCAATCTTATTTGTCCATTTGAATGGTTGTCTATAAAAGAAGCCTTCCTCCTCCATTTTTTATTTAACAACCACTTATCTTTGAATTTCATTCTTATTCTTTGCAGGTATTTGCACACACATTTCACGATATGAGGGCAACTTGCAAAGGAAGCTTGAGGAGAGACAAAAGAAGTGATTCAAATTCAATATGGGGAGTGTATTGTTGGTTTACTTTGATTTTTCTCCTTTATTTTGATTGTTTTCTCTTGTTTAGATTAGATTTCTAGCTTAGATAGTGTTGTGGTTGTCACTAGATCTATGCTGGTAGAAATTTCCCATCTTACATTGGTGAACCCATTAACTCATTTGATTGCAAAATCCAACAAAAATTTTTGACGAAAGCTATATAATTAGATGTATCGTCGGGCACTTGTATGAAATTTTCATTTTTTTTAAATTTTATCCCCGACGTTCATCGGAATTTCGACGAACCTTATTTTTCGTCGAAGTTTCAATGAAGATATTTTTTCAAAATTTCAACGGACTTGCAAAGTTAAATTATGGCCGACATAAATTAAAATGAGCTCGACTATTTATTGCGACAATGCTTTGCTCAATGATTTTCTTGGGAAAAATCAGAAGAAAAAAAACTCAATAAGATATCGCCAGGTTGAGGGTAGTCATTGTCTTTTTCCAAGATTCATTTGTGAAGTCATATTTGTACTTCTAGGTTTGAAAATCATATTTTAAAGCAACATCTCATCAAATTTCATTTTTAGTCTTGTGCATTTTCAGAATTTCATTTCCAGATTTTAGACCTAACTTCACAAATTCTTTATAAGGGAATTGTTTATAACTGATGGAAAATTCTTGATGGATTTGGACAAAGATTATATTTGCAAGGTTTCAATTTTAACCCTAATGATCAATTTTCAATAGATTTGGGAGCCATAAATAGATAATATCAAAGGCATAGGGATAGCTACAGAGTGAAATAGATGTCAAGATTTAGGCCTAGAGGGTTGAACAAAGAATTGGGAATGTTTGATAGTGGATATTTAGAGCCATTTAGCTATGATATTTTTGAAGACTACTTCATAAAGATGTATTTTTCCCTTTGCCAAGTTTTAGAAATAGATTTTAGACCTTAGATGCTAGTGTCCTATAAAAGAAGTTATGGTATATTTGTTAACTAAAATTCTTGAATTCATCTTGACTCTATACAAATGTATCTATTTTTTATTTGAACAAGAAAGAAAGAAAGCAACCAATTTGTAAATATTTTGAGATATTTAGAGCAACAAACTAAAAAATGAAAAAATGAAGGTCAAAGCCTCTCTATTTTTCTCATTTCACTTAAACTTTTTAGATGCTACCAAACATCTAGCAAGCTATAACTATCATGCAGATTATATGATTTCTATTTTTTTTGTACTTTGGAACAGTTTAAAAGATGAAATTGTCTCCTCATGTAGAAGTATAAGCTGCCAAATTCCTTCAGAAGTTGGTACAGGAATCAAAAGATGAACCTGTCAAATTGGAAACCAAAATTTTTGTGGTAAGAAGAGTTGATTTTGACATGACTGGCATGTTGTAATAGCTTTATTAAGTAATACAATTTATTTAGTTATTTAGAAATTTGGTGATATGTGTGTAGATATGCCACCATATGAAATTGAGTGGAAAAGAGCACTCCTTACCTTATCAAGTAATATCCAGGTAAGATGTTATAAAAAATAACTTGTTCTTTTAGTGAAGCTGGTCAACCTACTCATGCTTTTCCATGCTTAATTTTTTCCTTTTGGATTGAGCTACTTATGATAAATTTTTAAATTTCCTTGCAACCTATGTATTACCCTCTCAAGTTTTTAACTGGTTAAAAGCAATCTCTTATAAAGGATATAAAATTCCTTAGTACTTTAGATTGTCCTTTATGTTAAGGGAGGCATTTGATTATTGTTTATATAATTCAACTTTATTTGAGAGTAAGCATATTTAATCTCTATGTGGTAGATTTAGACACTAAGAGAAAGTATTTGACCTTATTAGGAAAAATAAAGCAAAAAATATAAAAGTGCATCACATCTCTGTTGAAAATGATCCCATATCCTTTCTGATACCTGCCCTCTAGCAACTTGACTATCCTTTGTCTTTTAGGTTATGCATGAGTTTATTCATTTGATTTCAATGGCCTTGCATAACACTTGAAGAAATTAATTGTGGTAGCTCCTTGAGATATTGTCCATGCACTCTTTAATACACTTGTAGGTTGTCCTCTTTTGAAAATTTGTGAGATGGAAATATTTATTAGTTTACCATACTGCTATGAATAAAATCAACCCTTGACAAGATTTATGATGTTTTAAAATCCCTCTTGACTGCTCAGTTACTTTTCTTTATGTATATTTTAAAGTTCGTCATACTACCCTATCACTATTATTATTAATTTCAATGCCCCCTTCATGGTTATGACATGGACTAATCATTGTTTATTTGAATAGTCATGACTGTGATCTTCTTTTGGAAATCTATAGTAAAGTGTCGTGCCTTTCTTTGAAGTCCATTTCCTTAAATCTTTTCTCTTTTCTCATTGCTCCTTACCTCTAAAGTATCCCTATATTGCATATACATAATAATAAAAATTATGGTGATAACTAGTGGACATGGGTATAACATCAAGCATCATACAAATGTAGTTTATATCTACACATATAATACCCTGAGATACTAATATTATAGCACTAGTCAAAGAATCATCATCAAACTATATTTGTTGATCAAATACAATGAAAAATAAAATATATTAAAATATAAAACATTGATCTTTTCTATCTACTCCGTAAATAATAAAGACTTCCAACAATCAAATTGGAAGGAAATTTCTACAGTCTTTATTATTTACAGTGGAGTAGACAGAAAAGATCGTTGTTTTATATTTTACTATATTTTATTTTGAAAATAGCATTGGATAGTAAACTGGCCAATACATTGTGAAACATAATGATTGGACCCTATGAATATATAGGTTATCAATATTTAATCAATTCACATGAGAAATCATATTGACCAATAGTATCAATGAAACTTTGATACTATATAACAATGACTAGTCTCAGTTTGATGACATTTCAAGACCAATGCATGAATATCATTTGGGCCTCATGGCATTGAACATTTTTTTCATTCAGCCATGATTTAATGTTCTTACAGGAAGCACAATATTAGTATGATTGAATGTATCAGAGGAAATAGGAGTTAGAGTAGATAAAAAGAGAACAAAAATATTGTAGTGTAACCTTATTATTATATAAATAAATAAATAAAATAGTAAGAGTACGGACCCCAAATATCATGTTCATTGTCTATGTGAATATGTGTGGAATAGAGTGACCCCTTATCTATTTCAATTGTTGATAAGGTTATGGTTTATTCTTATTCTCCTTTTCATAGTATAAGCTCTAACCAATTTTTAATATTTAGCTTAAAATTCAAGATAGTATTCCATATTGATTCTATGTCAATAGGAGGGAGGAAGTTGTATATGGATTCTAGAATAAACATTGTAACTATTAGGTCTCAAAAATGCAAGTTTGAACCACAAGAGGTTGCCAAGATCTTACAAAAAATTTGGCTAACATACAAGGCCAAATAATGAACTTGGACCTTCTACTCTTTAGGCTCTGCTAAACCTAGGTGGGTGTACCTATGTAAATGATGAAAATTTGAACTATGTTTCCTACTTGACCAATCTATCCAAAATGGCAATTTGACAATGGAGAGATGTGATCCTAATTCGGTATAAATTGTATAAGTAATATCAAGGTAAAATCTAATATGTTCAATTAACAGATAAATAAAATGGATAAAACTAAATGATGAAATGGGGAAGACTAGTGACTCGTTGGGTAAATGGAGTCAAATGAAATTATATGAGGAATGGCTTCTATCTGGAAGAAATTCTAATTGTTTGACATACAAATATTTGTATATAACTTGTATAAACATGCAGGAATGTAATTATCAAGTTCTTCTTAATGATCCAGATGATGCTTCCAAGTTACTGTGAATGACTAGAAGGATTTAATCTTTACTTGAAAGAACCAATTAATCATACCACACGAATACAACAAATATGCATCAATAAATTGAACATATGCTTGATATATCAATTTAAATAACAAAGAAACACCAACCTTGGAGACAACTTAATAATATTTTCAATTAACTTAATAATCAATTGATACCAGAATGGCACCATTAAAATCGGAGTCCTTTCATTGATTCCTCAAAATTTCACACATGCATCATGGTCCTTTTAAATGTAAGTATTCTAGAAATTATCTATTCTAACAGCCTATTCTCCTTCTAAGCTACCCCCTTCCTTTTTTCTACCAAAATGCATATTTATACATCAACCGCTTGAAAGGACACGTCCTTTCAGAAATGTCTTATGTTAAAAAAACAATAAATTAAAAAAGGTAATTAGGCTCTATTAAGCCATAAGTGAATCTTCAAAATGTGGTCCAAGTAGTCTCGATGCTCATGCATATCTGCATCTCCCAATGCATTCCAGATCATGATCTCCATTTTCACCATATTTTCATTTTGTTCGCATGCTTCATCCAGTGTTATATCTTTCACGGTAGTTGTCTTCAGGATTTCTTGAAATATTGACTCACTTTCACCTTTCCACCTAGTCATTTCTTTTAATCTTCCTCCATCATCGAAGAATGCAATCAATCCCTTTTTGGTGGCATCAATTAATCCTTGTGCATCCCTTCACAATTCTTCAAAAAAATCTTTGTGCTTATTCATAAGATGATTTACAGCCTCAATTGTCACATTATCAGGAGCATCCCTCTGGTTTATTTTTGGGAGATTCTCTAGGATCCTACCATCCATTCTCTCATGTTCTTGTAATGCAGCAAAGTTATTTGAGTGTGTTCCCCAAAGCTTATTCAACCAAGTTGTTAGACTGGCTTATCTTTTCTTAATTACTGCTACAAGTGCATCATACTTTCCTTGAGAATATGCACTTGACACTTCCCAATGATCTTTTTCTTGTGAACTTTCACCATGGATGAGAAGCTTGGTTGACCCCATTGTAACTCCTAATAAATCTTTCAAGTGGTCATTTTCTCTCAACATTCTCTCATTATTCATTTTGTACATTTCTTTTTCCTTGATCAACATCTATATTTGAGCTTTGTTCAGTTTTGCTATGTCGATCCCAATCTCTATTGTTGCCATAGGATCAACCTCCCCAACCTTTAGGGTCATAACATGCCTGAATTCCTTCTCAATATCAATGACAACTGAGTTCTTGTGAGGTGGATACAAGGCCCAAATCATTAATGACCCTTCATCTGGTTTTTACTTTGACCCTGCATAGACTTTTGTCACCTTTTTCGAGCTGAGCTTGTGTGTAGCATTACTATTTTTCAGTAAACTGTCAAAGACTAATGCAGAATTGAGATCCAACCCTGGAAAAATCATAACACCAGCACTTTCTAACATTTTCCTTCCCTTTTCAGGTGTCATACCCACCATCTCTCTATCCACACTCATCTTTAGATCATTCAGTAATTGTTCTTCATTACCTGGTGTGACATTGTCAACCATTTCTCTTATCTCTTTTCCTTTTTGTTTATATAGGAATGCCTTAAATTCTGGAGAATTAATAAATTCATTATCTACTATAAATGACTTATACTCTACGTGCCTTACATTTGTGTCTATACTCTCTTCAACACTTAATTCCCTGGCAGGACAAGCGTAATACTAAGTTCTCAACCTTGGCATCTTGTTAGGTAGATCTTGTGGTACAATAGTCCCAGATGTCTCTTCCCCAGAAGAAAATAGCTTTGTATCTGGCAACCCTTAATTATATTCTTCAACCACCATTTTTGCTTCTTCTGCCTTCGATTTCCTAATCATATCATCAAATTGATAGGGCACATGTTGATACCCCCCAAAGTTTATCTTTTATTTAGCAGAATTGATATACCCTTCTCGATCAAAATTCTTTCTCGATGGTCCTTATTTCATATTATATTGCAGTAATTTATCAAGAATCAGATAATACCCTTCTTTTTCCAATACAGTAAAATCACTGAAGCATAGTGTACTGGGCATAAAAGCCTGCTTTCCAAAAGAACTCAAATTCATAACACTGGAAAAGTCCATTTGCCTAACAATTTCCAAGTATGCAATCCTGTCTGAAACATTTTTAGGTAAAATGAATGGGGCGTATTCAACTCCATAAACACTAATCATGGTAGCATCCTCCAAATAGTACCGATCCCCCCAATTATGGAAAATTGGCCCATTGAAGTCCTTAGGCTTGAGAAACCTCTTTATCTCATCAGAAAAAGAATAAGCACATGGATGATTATAAAATTTGTAGAATGGTTTTACAAAATATTCCTCAAAGTGTACAAAACTAGAATTAGCAAACCTGTTGTCCCAAACAGTAGTCCATAATTGAATAGGTAATGACATGCCTTCCTTGTCAAATTGTGAAATTTCCATTTCTAGAGGCCACAACCCTAACTCCTATCCAAAATACAAAACTATATACATCAATAGTGAATAATTTCTAAGATGTAAGATAGAGGCTCCACCTTTTATTGCCATCAACCCATAATTGAGCCCCTTAAAAATGTATGAGGCATAATCGAAAGATCTAGAGTTGTGATACTGAATACCTGCTGAAATTACCATGGGAATAATTATCAATACTCAGGGACTTCCATTCCCAATAATTGACCTACCAAGAAATAAGTGTATTTCATATAGGGCTCAAAAAGATCAACATGGAATGGGGTTCCTTCACTATCTTCTAGCGGAATTGGTTTTCTGCCATGTCTAATTTTGTGCAAGGGAAATCTCCAACCTTTATAAATTGTGTCTATCCTCCCGAATTCCTTTTCTAACTCCTCATATATGATCTTTTCATTGCATACCCCTTCCAATTTAAAAACTTCACCTACTGCATCCTCTGATATGTGTATCAATGCATTCCTAGATGGGTCATAGATGGCTTTGAGTTTGAAATTATAATGAGTGGCCAACAATTTCACCAATTCAACATTGACAAATACATTAGGGAAAACCAACTTCCCCAGATTAAGCTTCCATGGGTTACATGTTGGTTCAAAATGATTCCTCCAATAGTAATGAAAGCTAAACACTTCATAACCTCTTATTGGAGTCCAAATATCTCCTATGAGCTTACATTTGTCATCAAATTTATCCACTTCTACCCTAAGTTGTGCAGATCCTCTGGCTTTAGGTCCAAAGCCAGGTAATTGGTCAATAAGATCTTGACTTAGCTTTCGCTCAGTTCCCTCTGGCTGAATTTCGGTTTTCTATTTTTTCCCTTTAGACTAACTACTTTCCCCATATTTTCTACCCCTTGATTTTCCCGAACTAGTGGCTTCCATTCTTCAAAATTGCAAAATTAAGGTATGAAGAACTTACTGTATTTTGCTTGAAACTTTGAACTGAAATAATGCCTCAGTCCTTTGCTCTCCCCTCTACTTCCTTCGTTGTCAATTCAACAATAATGTTTTCAATTGAATTCGCCTTGATTCATGAAATTACTTATGCTCTATGGTGCCATTAATGTTTTAGCTAAAACATGAGTGTAGCAGGTTTTTTTGAAACTCTGACTGTCACATCATGTAATCTTGTCGACAAGATATTTTCAAATCTTGGGTGATCCTTTTATTCAAGCTTTTACCAATGTTCATTAAACACCTGTTAAGACATCTTGTATTTTTCCTGACACTCTAAGTCTCCTTGATAGCTATTTTGTATCTTTTCTATCAATAGATCATATATCGCTAAGATTTCATGTAGGTTCACTAGCATTATGAGTCTCCTCAAGAGTTATCCTTTCAGTCTTAAGTATATTGTTATGACTCCCACTGATGCAAACTTATCGCTATGACTTAGTAATTCGGGCAAACAGTCCTCATCTTACTCTAAAGATATGTATCTTTGTGTCCTATTTCCTTCATCAATTCTGATCGCTAAGACATAATGATTTTATTTCTTTTGCTGATGGAACTACACTCGGTGTGACCTTCTTACCTCTCTCCACTGAAGTCTGTCTCACCGATGAATTTCTTCATCGGCAAGACCATGAATCATGTCTTTTTGATAATCATTCCCTCCAAACATATTTTCAAGTCCCTTACCAATACAATTGTGTCGGTGCATCATGGAGGGTCGGCAGGACTCCTCAAACTCATCTTGGTAACATTATCCTACCAACAAAATCCTCCTTTTCTTCATTGACAAGACTGGATGAATGTCTCGGGCTGACTTTAGGAACTTTACTCCGATGACTCTGGTCTGACCGACATATTTCCTTGTGCTTCGAGCGGTAAGACATATACAATTTTGATATGACTTCCCACTATCACCTCAATGATTATTATCTAGCCGATAGGATCTATTTGTCGTTTGAGACTGTGAACTGCATTTTCCCGATGTGTATCCTCAAATAATATTTTATCGGTATGACATTCCCGACCTCTTGCTGATATATTGAAAAAATATATGCATTAGTATAAAATGATTTATGGATCAGAGAGACCTGTATCATCTTATGCTGATATGATTTATACATTCAAATGCTCAAGGTCGGGTGAATTTTATAGGACCACATGATAAAAATTGACTAGAACATGGGTGAATATGTTATGCAAGCATATTCTTATACTTATGGTATGAGCTTCTTAGGAAACTTATGAGTATAGATAGCCATAAAATTTTCAAAATTTTACAATTCTAACAGTAACCAAAGACATGAATTACATGGATGGAAGAAAATTCAATACAAATGGCAATAGATTTGACATATAAAACCAAAGGATGGCCCTATGATATTTCGAAGCACTATTGTAATGGTGAAGTCAATTTAGATAGAGGCTTGCTTCATAAGTACATGGAAGTGTATGAGACATTTGAAGTTGCTTGTGAGAACAAGATTTAGCTTAACCTACAAAACTAGGCAAATGAATTGTTGTCCTTACAAAACAATTTTGTCGAGAGTGTGGAAGTGAAGGTCTATACAAGATTGTTTGTATGTATTGTATTCAACATAAATATGTTAGGATCAGTCTTAGCAATCATTTTAGTCTTTCAAAATGATATCATCCTTATTCAGCCATACACTATTTTTTGTCAGATGGATGTAATCATTAAGGAAGACCCTTTCATTATTCCCTTAATGGATTGAACTTTCAAGGAGGCCATCTAATGGTGTTTCCTATTCATATCCAAAGCAGGGATGTGAATAAGACTGATGACTATGTAGGCTATATTGTAGATAAAATTCATAGATCTTTTACCTTTATCAAGGCATATAATAGGGTGATCCACTTCGAATGAAAATCTTTATTATGTCATACGATTTTATTTCCAAAATTCATTTGTGAAGTCAGATTTATACTTCCAGGTTTGAAAATCATATTTTAAAGCAACATCTCATCAGATTTCATTTTTAGACTTGTGCATTTTCAGAATTTCATTTTCAGATTTTGTTGTGCAAGTTCCATATTTTGATTTTAGGAGTCTAACAGTTAGAAATCATAGTAAAATCAAAATTTAATTATTTTTGGAATTAACATTTTAAAGTGTTTTTTGGGGTCATTAACTTCAGACTATCTTCTCTTTTGCAAGGGTTGTTGCATGCCAAAAATTTTTGGTGTAAAATATCATAATTATTAGATTTTGTTACCTGTATATGATTAAAAATTATTGGAGTGTGATTTTGATATTTTTTGAAGATCTAAATATTCAAGCTTAGTAAAGAAAAATCATGTCAGATAATATTAGTCCAAAACAAAATGAAGAGTCACTTGATATATTATGGGCTAGATTGAAAAGAAAGGGTGATGGGAAATGTTATTGTCCTTGCAATAATTGCAAGGGCTTAAAGACGAGAAGAATTTTAATCACAACAGCTGAGAAACATTGTAGGCAACATGGTCACGTTGAAGGGGGGCATGATTATCATCCATTGGTAAGTTGTTCATTATATGTGTTTATATTGATTGAATTTGTAAATTTTTATATTGTTTTAACATTTTATATATATATAAAAAATCACTTGATCATGATCATGGTTTATTTGTGTCTGTCATTATTATAAAGTTGGGGCACCCTAGGGCACATGATATGGATTATCACGGCCCGGAGAATGTGGTTTTGCAAGTGGAGGAACATGGAGTTGTGAATATCGAAGATGAAGTTAATGATCCTGTGGAAGAAGATGATCATGCACCAGAAAACACAGTTGAAGATGATGGTACAAATACATTGATCCATGACACATTTAGTGGCACAACTAATCATGTTGATCGAGATGACTTTGATGATGTTCATGATTTACCTATACTTGAGAAGGCATACGAGCCCCTTTATAAAGGATCCCAAACAACTCTTCTCTCTGTTGTATTGTTGTTGGTGAACTTGAAGGTTATGAATGGTTTATCCAACATAGCAATCTCACAGATATTAATGTATGTCATATATGTCATCTATTTTAATTGTTGTTAGTTCATCAATAGTAAATAAAGGATGAAATATGTACCATTAATATTCTTTATATTAACAAATTATTTTTTGTTGTAGATTGATTGGTGAATTTTTGTTACCACCATCAAATATTTTACCTCACTCATATCGAGATTTATCTGGCATTATGAAAGATATTGGAATGGAGTATCAAGCAATAGATGCATGTCCCAATGATCATATTATATATCATAAACAACATGAATTTGCAATAGAATGCTCAGAATTTCATATCAATAGATATCAAACAAATCAACTAACAAAAAAGGTG
The DNA here is from genome assembly GCA_007115665.2 of Sequoiadendron giganteum. Lineage (NCBI taxonomy): Eukaryota > Viridiplantae > Streptophyta > Pinopsida > Cupressales > Cupressaceae > Sequoiadendron > Sequoiadendron giganteum. Next base: position 343,263,554 of record CM021103.1, on the reverse strand, counting down.
CCTCGCAAGGTTCTTCGTTATATTCCCATTATTCCATGTATGCAACAATTATTTAGGTGCGAAAGATTAGCGTAATTTATGGATTACCATGCATGGAATAGAATTGAAGATGACATTCTTCGAATGCCTATGGATGGTTCTGCATTTAGGGACATGGAGGAAAAATGGCCACATTTTAAAAAAGAACTTCGTAATCTCAGGATTTCATTGGCAGCAGACAGTGTCAATCCATTTGGAGAGCTGAGATCTATTTACTCGATGTGGCCTATTTTTTTTATCAACAATATCAGTCCTCCATGGATGTCAATAAAGAGGGAGCACATAATTTTGGCAATGATTGTTCTAGGTATTTGTTTACATCAATTTTCTTTAATGTAGTAGCATCTCATTTGTCTTATTTGTTGCATAATGACTTATATTTTTTCATTTAATAGTCATGTACATTAATTTATATATATTGCAGTAAAATGGTTATAATAATTATGTAATGTTTATGTTCATTCAACTAGGTAAGTACCAAGTTAAAGATATGAATGTATATATCGAGCCTCTTATCGACGAGTTACTAAAGTTATGGAATGGTGTCACTATGTATGGCGTATCTAGACCAATAGGACAAAGACAATTTCAATTCCATGCAATGCTTGTATGGACAATTCATGATGCCCCAGGGCTAATACATTTTGGTGGTATGTTATAACGTTTGGCTGCATGACTTTAATGATATTTAATTTTATGAAGTAGATATCATGCATGTTTTTTAAATAATCTATTCATTATATATAATTATAAAAATTGACATATTTAATCCAATTATATATGATTTGCAGGTCTTCAAACAAAGGGAAATTTTGCATGTCCAATTTGTGGTCCAAATATGAAATCTCATCGTTCAACAAGTTTAAGAAAGAAGGTGTTTAATGAGTATAGGCACTTCCTCCACAGAAATCATAATTATCGAACTACTGAAAAACATCTTTTCAATGGGAAAGAAGAGACTACATCAAAACCACGAAGAATGACACCTCGCCTGTGGAAGTTGGAATATAATAGAATTAATCATCAAGGTTATACATCGGATCAAATTATTTATCTATCATATATGATATGTTTTGAATTTATATTTTGATATTGTGGTATGTTTACTCATGTTGTAATTGACAATGATTGTTGTTGTTAATTTGTTTAACTTATATGCTTCATGAAGTTCGTCAAGGAATTAATGGTCGGCTTCCACAAGGACTAAAAAGTTATCCTAGATAATTTAGTAGGTTTTTCTACTATGAGAAACTACAAATTGTGCATTTGTTTGATACAATGCATATCGGAAAGAATATGACAGAAATGTTATGGAAAATATTGGATGGAAGGCATGACAAAGAAAAAATTATCAAAATTTGTAGTGACATTCAGGAAGCCAATCATGCAATGAAAAATTTCATTCAATTAAATAGCGATGGAGACCAAATTAATATAAGTGTCCTTCCTTGGTTATTAACAGAGTAGCAAAGCAATGCTATAAAAGAAGTCATACGAAAAATTCGATTTCCCATAGGATTTGTTGCAAACATAAACAATATCATAACAAAGAAAGGTGAATTTGGGTCAGGAATGAAAATGCATGATTGGCATACCTTCATTAAGGTAATTATCCTGGTATATTATATATATTTGTATATTGCATGTACTTTTCAGTGTATTATGTTTACTAGTTTTGGAAAAATAATGAAAATATCATTTTATAATTGTTGCAGTACGTTCTACCTCTATCTCTCCCAAACAACTTCGACAACAATGTCAAGCAATTTATATATGATCTTGGAAAATACTTGAGGTAAGTAGCGATATTTGTTCAATTCATTGTATATTTTTGTTAAATCTCGTTAATATATTTGTGCCTTGAATCACTTGTAAATGGTTGTCATCTAAAGCAATCCATAAAGAAGATATAAATTATTGGAAGAGAAAAATTCCTTGTCTAATGTGTGAAATGCAAAAGTGTCTACCTTCGACATTTTTCAATGCACAAGAACATTACCTTATACACCAAGTTGAGGAGATTGAATTGTGTGGACCTATACACACAAGGTCAATGTGGATGGTTGAGAGGCACTTGAAATTTTTGAAGGCTTTGGTTAGACAAAGAGCACATCCTGAGGGTTCTATGGTGGAGGGATATATGGTATACCAGACCATGGTGTACATTACTGAATATCTTCCTAAGTTTGCAGCAAAGATCCATGTAGATTGCATTTGGGATCCCAACTCCATTAACAAATTTGAAGGGGAGTACCTAATGGGGAAAGGTAGATTGAGGAAAGTGATAGGTAATTATAATATGGTCATGGAGATTAATTAGAATATATTTTACATTTGGTTTTTATGTATATTGTACTTATTTAATTATTAATATTCAATATACATCAATTATAAATTAAGGTTGTATATCGTGGTAATTAACTAATTATACATCGTTTGTGAATTTCAATTTGTTTTCATACACTTGGTCGAGAGTGGGATGCACTACATTTGTACATCGTAAACAATATTTGATTGGATGATGGTATGGATTGAACAATGTCAACAATCTAGTTGCGCATTAACATGGGAAGGTGTGGCTTCATTGGTTAAAGAAGCTCATTGTAATGGAGATTCCAATGGTACGCTAAGGGAGATTGATTTAGCATATGGTTTAAGAGATAAACAAGTACGTATAAATATATTAATCACCCATATTATTTAATTATTTTCAATTATATTGATGTATATATATGTTGAGATTTTTTTCTTTACATACATTCGGCCAAGAATAAATATGTTTATCAACTGACGATATTGCAATAATTTTTACATGTTTGACATATTGTAGGTGAAACACCACAAGGCTAAATGGTGCAATGGTCATAAATTTTGAATCAAAAATCTGGATGACATGAAGAAAACTTGTGATTATGGGATAACTACAGTCTTTCAGGTGACTAATGTTTCATCTAGAAGCGACATACATCCAGAAGTCTCAAAAAATCAATACTATGGGATTTTGGATGATATACTTGAGTGTGACTTTAAGTCCTTCAAATTAGTTTTGTTCATCATCCTATGGTACAAGCTACGATTGAATGAAAATGATCCCGAGAGAACTTTTATTAAACATGATAATGGATTTACCATGGTTAATACAAGGTATTTTGAGCGAGCTGGAAATGAGCCCTATGTTCTTCCAAGCCAATGTGAGCAGGTATTTTACTTAGAGGTTTCAGGTAAACTGGTTTGGTCATATGTTGTTAGACATGATCCAAGAGGTAGGCTAATAAAGTATAATGTGGTGGAAGAAGAAGATACCGAAGAAATAGAAGATGATGTGGATGATGATCAGGATCAATAGTTAGTTGATGATGTGCTTGACGAAGATGTCGAAGAGGAGGAACTAGATCATGATAATGTAGGAGTTAATGTTCATGAAGATGATATCCATGTGGATGATGAAATTATCGAAACTGATATCAATGATGATGATGATGATATGACCAATCCTTACAATGTCGAATCTGGATCGGATGATACAGACAAAGATTTGGATGAAGAAGAAGATCAATGGCATTGAAATGTATGAGTTATGCGATTGTATTATCTATTTGATATTAATTTCTTGATAGAATTATATTTGAATTATGTAGTTACATAATTAATTCATGATGTTTTTAATTTTAATGCCATTACATAATTAATTCATGATGTACTTTTTAATGTTTAATTTTAATTCATGATGTTACAACTATTGTAGCTCTCCTAGAAATTTACATATGATCATAATGAATAGTGTTTTGGGAAATTTCATGAAAGATGACACATTGATCGTAGTAGTGAAATAATTGCAAAGTCATTTATATTTTTTAGACCAATCACCATTCACAATGTCATTTTTAGGATAATCTCCAATTTGATTACTAGGACACATAAGGTAGGATTTGATTGGCTTATCTTGCACGAACATTGTGGCTTTGTATAATGTGACCAAATTTTGGATGGGGTAGTGGTGCAGGAGCACCTATACCTCATAAAGTGATCATTTTAAAGGTTTTTGATGGTTGAGGATTTAAAATACAAGCTCTTGACATTCCAAAATTTGTGTTTTTCTTCAAAATTTCTGTATTTTTCTTGTTTTGCAGCATTGTACGGTCACATACAGCCATATTTTGATGTGAAATGAATTTCATGTCATGAAGATATGTGTTAGCTTTTATTTTAATCTGATTTGAGGGATTAATGCATTGATTTGAGTTAGAAAGCTTCATTTCTTTGCATACAGCCCAGTTACCCTATTTTTGAGGGTTTTGTAGTCCAAACATGATATAAAGGGACTCTTACACTTTTTGTGATTACTGTAGCTTGTGTAATAGGCCCCATGGATACTTTTGTAATTGTAGGATGCATGAATAGGGACTAGGATGAGAAATAAAGAAGGTATAGTTGTTGTCCTCAAGAGTTTTATGAAGAAAAGCATGTGAAATGAGAGGTTCAAGCCTAGGTTTCAACAAAATATGTATGGGTGATCTGATTTTATGAATTTTTACCCATGTACAGAACTAATGGGTTGTGTTTGAGTTGTTTTTGAGGTCTGAGAGGTTGTGGAAGTAGGAGATTCAATAAACCCTCATGATTTTGGTCTAAAACAAGGGTTTTTGGGTTTGGCAAGAATTTGGCCATACAAGTGGAATCTTTTTGTGGATTTGGAGGTTTGGAGGTTGTTAGCTCTCAAAAATGCAGGTAAGAATACCTCAAGAGGTTTCCAATCTCTTGATAGGTTTTAGGGTAACAAACAAGACCAAATGATTTGAACCTTCTTCTCTTCAGGTGTTGTCAAACCTAGGTGGGTCTACCTTTGCGAACTGAGCAGACTTAAGTGATGTGATTTTGTTTACAACAATCTATTCACAATGGAAATATTATAGTGAACAGATATAATCCTAATAAAGTGTATGTGTAATATTAGAATATGTTCAGTTAACAAATGTAAAAAATAAAATGGACAAACAACTTTTCCAATTTAACTATATGTATATATAACTTTAAGTTATTTTTATTTTAACTAAAAGTATTGAAGTTACAACATACAAAGTAAATGATATTTATGATTGTAAAATTTTTGATTAAATATATCTCTCAAAATCCTTTTTGTCCCAATTTGAAAATAATTCTATATTATAGAATACATTTATTTAAATTTTAAGATGGAAATAGCAAGGAAAAATCAAACAAATATCTTTATGAAAGAAGTATATTGGCGTGAAATTGAATATGATCTGTATTCCAATGTAAAAACTACAAAGAATGGAAACAATTCTTTCAACACATAAACTATTATGTAGTAGTCAATTAAAATGATCTAAATAGTCTAATAATTTTACCATTAGCATATAGCAATTTCTATAGAGTTGTAGATCTCTTCCATTTCGAAAACACAAAACAATATTAGGTAGATAATCAAACTTCTTTCATTTCTACAGTGACTTATTTATCCTAGAGGAACTAGTATATAGTATACAAAGAAAACCAACAAACCCACAACTACCCCTATTTTGAAGGAGTTTAGTTTTCTCCCCTTCCTGATCTCCCTAATATTGTCTCCAAGATCTCTTCCTTATGTTGAAGGTATCTCCCAAAAAATCTCCAAGATCCTTCTTAAAAAAGGCCTTCGTTGTGCTTTTAAACCATTGTCTACCTTGAGAAAATGTATTCCTTCCCTAAAAGACTCTAGGGACATCTTTCTTGACTTTGGAGTCTGTAAGATTGTTTGTTCATGTGGCATTCCATATATTGGGGAAATCGATCATTCCTTTACCACCAAAATCAAGGAGCATAGTGCCAACATTAGACACAAACACCTCCAAATCAGCTCTAGCCGACCACTCCTCTTCGACCAAGCACCACATATGTCTAGAAAGTGCCCAAATATTATCCAAAGAATACAATTTCTTCAGGAGAAATCTTAAATAAGCTATTGAAATCAACCATCATCCCCTGAACCTTAATCATGATGAAGGTTGGAGTTTGAGCTTGTCTTGGCACCCGTTGCTTTCCAACTTAAGATCCCAGAATCTTCCTTCTCACCTCTAGTTTTTATCCTCCCCCTTTCTTGTCCCTCTCCCTTGTCTCCCTCTGTTGCTTGGGTTCCAATCCCCCCCCCTTCCTTTCCTTGTCATGTTGGTTCCTTGCTTCCCTTTCGTCCTCTCTACTTCTTCTCCTTCTCCTTTCCCTTCTCCTCTTTCTCTCCTCCTATCCCTTGGTCCTCTCTTTTTCCTGCTCCTGTATGTTCCCTTCTCTCTTTTTTCTCTTGTTAATTTTGATTTTTTCCTACTTCTTGCTTTGGCTTAGTTCGTTTTTGCTTCTAGTTTGTTATTTCATCGTGTTTTGTCAAGTTTTTCTTTCATGTGTCTCTTCTCTTTGGGTCTGTCCTTTTCTATTTATTGTTCCTTCTTTCCTTCTTTATCTAATTCTTGTTTCTCATTATTTTATGACTATTCCTTACATTTTACAAGCGTATCCTATTTGAGATGAACGAGTTAAAATGGACCATCAATGGTTAATATTGACTACGTACAGTGCAATACGATTGAAGTGATTTCATTCATTCATCGCCACATTTTTTCTCCTCCATTTTTTTTGTTTGTTTTACTTCTTAATATTTTACTTGCGAACTCTGTGCTTTTTTCTCATCGGGTGACACCACAATATTTACTGAATGAAGGTTTCAACAAATGAAAACAAATATCTACTTCTATAAATTTAATTTTAAAATTTGTCCATATTTTTCAAGACTCAGACTGAATTGGTTAATTTGAATGTATGAAATAATTGATATAGTTTGGTTTAATATATATATTTTAACTTTTTTTAAAATATGTTCATAATTTAAATATCTAATTTTGTTAATTAAATAGGTGTTAAAAGGTGAAAAGTTAAATTATAAAAATGTCTATTTTTTTTGTTAATTAGAAAGAGATTAAAAGTGAAAATTTAAATTATTTTTAATATTTATATATTGAATGGTTTTACTTGTTTTATATATATTAGTTATATATTTTTTATTTTTATAAAAAAAATTATAAAAATTTTTTTCTCTTTTTTTGTTAATTAGAAAGATGTTAAAAGTGGAAATTTAAATTATTTTGAATATTTGCATTTTATAAAGTTCATATATTAAATGGTTTTTACTTATTTTATAATTTGAAAAAATATAAAAAAGTAAATTAGAAAAATAATTAAAATTGTTTTTAAAATTTTTTAGATTTTATTTTATTTTTTTGATCCATAAGAGACAAGTGCCACGTAGTGGCTAGTACTTGCCTTTATAGTATTTTAATTATAGTATTTTAGATTTAATAAAAATAAATGTAAGTTTTGTTAATGGAATAAAAGATAGTTACATGCATTTATATTAATATTAATAATTATTAATCTTATTTTAATTATATTATATAAAAATCAAGTATCTTATATAAAAACAATTATATATTAAAATTTTATATATTATAAAGATATTATAATTATCAAACAAAATCAAATGATAGTATAATATAATTAGAAGAAAAAATTGATAATTATATAAATATAAAATTTATCTAATAATTATGTTACATAAAAATATGTATAATATGAAATAAATTTATTATATTATATTAAATAATATTTATTGATTAGATAATTTAAATTTAAATAATAATTTTTTAAAATTATTTTATATAAAATAAAATATAATTAAAATGAAATGATTATGTAAAATAATTATAAGAAAGAATTGTGGGAGGTAGGGAGGGCACCCCCAAGGTGGTGGAGGATGGTGGCATGAACGACCATGTTGGAGTTGTATGGGGGAGATAGTGATGGGTGGAAAGCCACGGCAGTAGGAGAGAGTTGGCTTGTCCTATCAATCAACCGAATGCATGGGGAAGACAACTCATCTATCTTCCCAGGCGAGAAATAATGAAAGGGAAGTGGGTTATCACTTGCATTGAGACAGCTTGCACATAGGAGAAGGAGGTTGGCGAGGCTGGTGGCGGTGGGTAGAAGTACTCATTTAAGGCTTGCATAGAATTCGTGGGCATTTGTTCTAGTTCAGTGTTGTGGTTGAAGTCTTGGATGTCATTTTGTCAAGTGCTTACTGTTGGGATTTGAATGGTTGGGTCCTCAAAATTTTTGATAGAGGTTTCAGTTGTGGGTGTAGCTCGATTTGGGGCAGACACCCCCATTTCACTCAAGTCTAAGGGTAGGCTAACCACCTTTCTTTCATAATGGATCAATGCCTTAAAATAATTTTGCTCAACTATGAGCCTCTGGTGTTAGTTGCAGTCAAAATGGTCTTGGGTTCGATTTTTCTAAAGGAAACAGAGTATGGGCACGATAATTTTCAGATATCTTCTCATTTTTTGGCTTCCCTACTTTATAATTTGCTCTCGAAGATTGAAGCAAGGACTTTAATGAGGAAATTGTTCATACGTGACTGCTGGGTGGTATGGATGAGCTCCTTCGGGTGGTGGTGGAAGGGCGAGGATGTCCGCATGCATTGGAGGTGGCGAAGGTGAAGGATGAAGACACAGTGAATTTTTTTCCATTTCTCTTGGACCTTCAGGGTACTGGGTTGATGAAGCACCAGCCATAGTAGTAGTTGTAGTCATCTTCTTGAAGAAATGGTTTGGGCTAATGGTGACTGATAGCGATGAATGGAGGGAGGAGTTTGAAGACTTCATGTTTTTGAATAAGTTTTTGTGAAGGGCTGTGTATGGTATTAGTATTTTAGCAGCTAGTTTTTTCTCTGTTAATGCAAGCACGAATTGGTTAGATTGGTTTAAATGTAGATTGTTTAAAGTATTGAATGTCTGAAGCTATGGCCTGTATTTTGGAGGATCCGTACAAACATTTTATGGTTTTTTGGTTCTTGGTGGAATTGGTGAAATTAGCTTAATACGGTTGTACTTTGGATCTATAAGTATAAATACAATATAATCCTTACGTATCAAAAAAAATTATAAGAAAGAATTAAATAATTATTATTTAAACATAAAATTTATATAATACTTAATATGTATATAATTTATGTTAATATATATATTATTAATGCATTACACATATTTTTTTAGAAATTTAATCAAGGCAGAAAATTATATTTAAACAAATGCTTATATTATTATTTTATTTTCAGCTTCTTTCACCCCTGGTTTTACTTGAAAACCTTTCTCTGCTTTGTATAGCATGTCATGTGAAAAGAGAGATGCAATGGATTGCTAACAATAATAGACGGTTAAATGTATCATAATTTTTTTTACGGGGAAGAAAATTGTTTGGATTTCACTATCGGAGGACTGCAAAAAAAATTGTTTGAATTTCACTGCAAGACGATTGCAAAATTTGGAAGGAAGGCGTCCTTTTTGATTTCTTACCTCATGTCCCCATGCGGCTGCTTAGCTTATTTTCATTAGCAGTCACTGCTCATTTTTTTTAGGAGAAATTTGTGGAGCTGGTGTCCCCATGTATATTTTATTTTGCTGCTTATTTTTAAACAATCATTTTAAATTATTTTTTCCTCTATTAAAATAAGAACATAATTCAATTGTCTATTCTTATATTTAATTATCGATCCTTTCTGTTAATTTTTATGAACTGTATATTTTTATATTTAATTATCATTTGTTGCTCTGTTAATTTTGACAAAGAATTATTGCTAGGGAATTCAAATTTGTATTTATTGACTAAGAATTAACAAATGAAGACATTCAGATCTATTATAATTCTCTCAATCTGTATAGACAAGAAAAGATGCTAGCAGAATTGGCATTCAATTTAACAGTAATTATCTATGTTGCACAGTTATAAATAAATATATAAATAAAGATAAAAAACAGTTCAAACAATTATAAATTAAGTTTAAAAACAAATCTATGTTGCAATTAAATTCTTTTAAAATGGGTAGATTCAGGGAAAGATCTATATTTCAAAGAACTGTAATAAAATGTGTACTTTCAATAAGACTAAAAATTTAATTTTCTATATGAAAATATGTATCTTGTTGTTGCACTGTATCACTGTAGGACAAATTTAGAGGGAGGAATTGGAGGTAAATAAAAAGGAGGGAAGGAAATTTGTAAAGCCACATAGCATTTTTCACAATAACCAGTTGCTACTTATTTTCAGCCCCGCTATTTTTTGACAGCTTATTTTTATTTCCTAAATAGTAGTTGCTCCTTTAAAATAGGAAAAGATTCCAAATTATCCTTTCCCAACAATCAAATTTATGCATGGGAACACTCTCGTTGCTTAAATTTAAGCAAAAAATAGAGTTAAACAGCCACATGGGGACATGAGATTAGTAGACAAGTCTGGGATGCACTCAATAATAGGCAAAATAATAGATTTGTTTTCTTAAAAGTAGGCAAAATAATAGTTCTATTTTCTTAATTGTAGGAAAAATAATAGTTCAGATTTATGAAAAGTAGGCAAACTAATAGTTCATTTCACTTTTCCTCAAAATATGTCAATAACACACAAAAAATTTCAACCAATCATATTCACAAAAAATATTTTTCCTAATTTATGAAGTTAAATATTTTACAAGTTAACTTTATAAAATTGAATTTATTTTTTAACAAAAGAAAATAATTATTTTTTATTGGTTGAGAACCAACTTATTAATAACTAATTAACTAAGAAAATCACAACTCATTGTAATAGTATTGCCTAAAGGCAAGTACTAATAAGAGTTTATATTAAAAAGAAAATAACAGATTACACTTCACATTATCATTTAAGCTTAAAATGCCAAAACATCACCGATTATCTAGACCATGTCCTCAAAACTAGACCAAAGTTTAAAGAGTCACAAAACACCATGACTCGAGACCAAACAAAACCTGCAGAAAACCTAACATGCCACTATAATGGCGATCAGAAGCGACTATAATCTAGTTCTACCCAACCAGCACCAAAAAACTATTCAGGGAATTGAAGTCCCAACTCACTTAAATTTGTTCAATACTGCAAAATCCTTGAATTCCTCACGCTAGTCCTTGTGATCCACCTACATTAACCCGAATAATTTCTTCAAGAAGATTATTGCCACTACCGCTATGGCTCTATGTTGCATCAAGCCCGTCCCCTGCATATCCAAAAGGAATGGGTAGATTCTGATGGTGTCTTCCTCACGCACTCGCTCCATGTCGCATGGTCAAGGGCATCCTCTACCCAATATCACCACTCGCAGTACCTCATCAATACCTTTTGTCAACTCCTTAAACAACAGCCACATCAGTTATTTGGCTTCAGCCTTCAGAACCAAATTATCCGGAAGAGAAACAAGGAACCAGGAAGAGATGTGGAGATTATCTCTCCCATACTCCTTGCCTTCCACATGGCCCATACCCAACACGATCTTAATCGCCGCAATCACCGGCAAATCATACGACAAAAAAGTTATCTTCAAGCGTTGGTCTGTGATTGTTCTAAATGAATCCTTCCCTTCCGACTTGCCAAGAGAAATCGGTGTATCTACCCCGAACTGAGCTATTCTTGCAACCGATACTTCCACCACAAATTTAGAACATTTCGCCATTTTTTCCTTAGCTCTTTGTGTTGGAAATAAGTTAGAATTTGCTACCACATATTTGCAACCAGAAGCAATGAATAATCTGTCTTTATCAACTATTGCTTATACTCACATACCGAGAGTTAATGATCCTATCCCAATAACACTGCCACCCTGCAAATGCATTGTTTACGTGATGCGAGATGTCAATCAAAAACAACAACTCGAAATGCAAGAAGGAACATTATTACAGTGGTAGCCACCAGCCTGGGGAATGCCAGGCCCGTACCACCACCTTGTGTCTTGTCTTGCAGATGCCATTTATAATCTATATGTTAACATATAATTTATAATCTATATGTTTATAAATTATTTATCTATTTTTAGATTCTTGGTTATTTATAAATTACATAAATAATCATATAATTTATAGATAATGATATTTATATGTTTTTTATTCCTTGCGTGTGTTCTTTACTTTACTTTATTTATTATTCTTTAGTAATTTTGTTTCTTTTTTTGGCTTGCTTTTCTTTTTTTCTTTTTCCTTGTTTTTTCTATCTTTTGTCTTATTTTTATTTCATTTTGTTATATTTATTTTCATTCTTTTATTTTTATTTATTTGCTTGTTTATTTATAATTTGTTTTCTTTACATTCTTTAGATTTTGTCAATTTTAGCTTTTTCTTGTTTGTCTCTTTATGTTTACTTCATATTTTATTTATTTGCTTGTTATTTTTTCTTATTTATTAAAAATTATAAATTTTCTTGTATTATTTTTGCTTGCTTCTCCTCTGTTTGATTTTGATTTTAATTTTTACTCCTTTATCTTTTTTTGTTTTACATCTTTCTCTCCATCCTTGGTTCTTGTGCCTACCTTTCTTTGCCCCCTCCCTCTTCCTTTTTATTCAATTCTTGGTCTACAACTATTCATTTTACTCTTTATGCTCTCTCATATCCTGAAGATGGATCATGGAGTGTGATATGAAATGTTGATGCAAAAAACAAACACAATCTAATCCAGAAACACTTTCATCAAATCTTCATGGATTGTGGAAATCTATTATCACTAAGTTTTTGTTTTTTTTTCATGAAAAACCCTAGTGTTTTATCTTACGCCTTAGGTGGGATCTATCTAGCTGTTACTTTATAGAGGGGGTTTTAAAACAACTTATGCCCATCACTTCGTCTAAGTCGGGCCCCTTTTGATTTAATGTTTTAATTCTTTTGCCTGACTTTATTTTTCCCTATTCTAAGTTGGTCCCATGCCCCCATGTTTAAAAACAACTTAAGCCATTGTTTTTTGTTGGCCTAGGTGATGTCCCCTTATTCCTTTAATAAATGTTTCATATTGTGCAGGGAATAAATTTTAATGACCCTTGATCAACCATCATTTGATCATAGTCATTCCCTGCCATCCCATGATGACCCCACCAAAGAGTCTCAACCGATTGTGATATCACGGGCGAGTGCCATGTGTCTCATCTAGCAGTGTCAAAGGGATGATGAAAGTGCTTTAATATATCTATCAGGTTTTAATATGTTATATAGTAGGTTACTAAAGTGGTTACAAGATGCATGTGCTTCAAATCAATGATGATGTTATAATCTAGATGGAAAAGGTGCTCAATGGTTAGTGACAAGGCTAGTGACTGTTTTGAGTGAACAGGATTGTCGATGGTTGAAATCTACGGTTGCCTGTCATCGCGTGATCAAAAGTTGCAAGGTCTTTATTGATCACAATATCACAGGCGAGCGCCACATGGATTTCTTTGGTGATGCATAATATGGTGGGCCCTTGATGCTGTGATGGAGATCATGTCAACTTGTTTTGGAAACCGTTCGATGATCTAACAAAAGTGAAAGATCGATGGTTGATATTTTAATTTGCATCTAATGCGATTGGAGCCATTTTTCCAATGCATGAGCAAGCTTTAATGGTGGACAAGACAAGATGCACATGCTTCAAATCAATGATGATGTTATAATCTAGATGGAAAAGGTGCTCGATGGTTAGTGACAAGGTTGGCAACTGTGTTGAGTGAACAGGATTGCCGATGGTTGAAATCTATGGTTTCCCACCATCACGTGATTAGAAGTTGCAAGGTCTTTATTGATCATGATATCACGAGCGAGCATCACATGGATTTCTTTGGTGATGCATAATATGGTGGGCCCTTGCTCTCATGATGGAGATCATGCCAACTTGTTTTGGCAACCGTTCGATGAACTAAACAAAGTGAAAGATCAACGACTGATATTTTAATTTGCATCTAATGTGATTGGAGTCATTTGTCCAATGCACGAGCAAGCTTTAATGGTAGACGAGATGTTTACTGGCTTGATTTGATCAACATAAAGAGACTATTATTCTACCCTATTTTTCTCACAAAGCATTCAAACATCTTTACGAATCAATTTCAGAGCCAAGGACAAAGTTACGAGTTGTCACAACAAAGATTTGGGTTTCTGCAAAGCGTAAAGCCATGAATTATTTTCTATACTTCCTAGCTAATTTGATTGAGAATTTGGGAAACATTGTGGTGTACTTGTCGGAGAGATTATTGATAATTGTTCTAGGGCTATAGGTTAGTTTGAATTGTGAGAGATTGCAAGGTTCTATTCTATAGTCTCATTTTTTTGTTTAGCCCTAGTTTGTTTAAAGGTTTGAAATATCAAGGAAGCCCTAATTTACCCAGGATGGCACCATCCAAGCAGCATTTTGGCCAGGTTGACTATTTACACAGAAATGTATATGATGACTTCTTGGATCAATTCCCATTGTCAACTAATGATAGGAAGAGGGGGTTGGTTTTTATGCGTGGAAGAGCCCTGGGGGAGGGGTTAGTATATAACTTCTCCAACATTGCCGATGCTAGGGTTCCCATGATAGATCTGGAGATGTCTAGGTTGTGGTATGGATAGAGGAATTTTCCCCACCCCTTTTCAAATGGATGGAAGTATGAGATGGGGAAGCTGGTGGTACCTAATGTATTCCCTGATGTGGATTTTCTTAGGGCAGTAGTTGCACGTTATGACCCTATTACACGGGTAATTAGAGATAATGATGGAAGGGTTATGTTGAGCATCAACAAGGAATAATTTCAACAGGTTTTTGACCTGAGTGAGCCTATCCTATTCTTGGTTCATATTGATCTTGAGGAGATAAAACAAGAGTATGCAAGGTCAAAGGCACTTTTCAAGGTTAAACTGCTCCCACCTCATCTGGCAAGAGAAGGCGGTTCAAAGTTCTATATCAGCCCTAGTGACCAAGAGCCTTCCAGGCTAAACTATTTTGCAAATCACTTCTTAGCCACCTTTTACTCATTGTGTCAAATTTTGGGTTTCAACCCTAATACGATGATGCCAATTGCCTACATGTTTATGGGGGTGCAAATACAACAACCAAACTTCTCAGTAATCTATGATTTTGCTTCCTTTTTGGTCGAAAAGATACATGAAGGGCTGTTAAAGTTGCAAAAAAAGGATGCAGGCACTCCATTCTTCTGGTATTCCATGTTGATATACATGTTCTTGTACAAGAATTCTGATTTCTTCTCTGAGAAGATGGAGTTAAGGAAAATAGTTAATGGAGAAAGATTGTCAGTGTAGGCATGGACTACAGACCTATATTATAACAAGGAGAGTGTCGGTTTTGTGTGGTTTGATAACTGTTTTGCCTCTAGATTGAGGGCTAGGTTGATGGTAAATGTACCTAGAATCCCTGAGGAGTTACATGACTTCCTCAGACCAAAGGGAAGGAAACCTGAATTATGAATTTGTCACAACTGGGGTGACATTATCCCATACCCAGTCAGCATTGTCTTGAGAGTGTATGGTTTCCAAGGGACTCCACATATCCTGCCATGCAATGTGCCACCAAGACTAGGATTTGCAAAGGTTATATGGCAGATTGGTTGTATCCATGAGGACAACCTTACAGGGAAAGGTAAAGGAACCTTATTCCCTGATTACACTATGGTGTCAGACTTTGTGTTTTCTAAGGGAGGTTGGGTCCACTTTGGGAATTTTTTTGATGATTACCATCTGAAGTGTGGTCCCAAGCGGTAGCATGATTTTGAGGGCTTCTTTGCCCTTTTCAGACAATGAATAAAAGGTGGCAAGTTTGTGCATGAATTCAACTTTCTTGAGGATCTGATTAGGAATGAGTTTGATCTGAATAAGTAGGAATTAAGCAAGGATAAATGGATAGCTTATGACAAGATATTATCCATTGTGCACAAAATGGATCCCAAATATGATCCATTGATGGATTTTAGCCCGTTTCACAAGAAAATTGACTTTTTGATTGACAACTTCAAGGAAACCATGGGCACCTTAATGACAAAAAAGATAAACTTGGAGTCGGATCAAGGTACACAGGAGCCAGATGCCAGGCCTACTGAAATGAGGCCAACATACCAACCTATAGTGAAGTCGCCTCTCTATAAGAGAAAAAGAAATGACAGTAGTGATGAGGAAGAAGAAGATAAAAAAGGAAAACAAATCATGAAAGCATCAGCACAACCAAGTCCAAAATTCAAAGCACCTAGGGGAATCGAAACCATTGATTTGGACTCATCACTGAAGGATAGTCCTTCACCACCACCATCAAATCCAAGCCCTAAGAGGCAAAGGATTGAGAAAGTATAGGAGGATCTGATGGATGAAATTATGGTCACAGACCAAGATATGCAAGTTGGTATTCCTTCTCCTCCTAGGCCAGCTGAATTGGTCTTGTCTGATTTGGATATGAAAGGGAAGTGTGTGCAAGATGACAGGATGGAGGCATGTAAGGCATTTTTAGATGATGATGCATTTGTCAAGACTCTAGTCTTCTTACAATTGGTATGGAGAATGAGGCTAAAGGAATATAAAGACAAATGCAA
Source organism: Sequoiadendron giganteum (assembly GCA_007115665.2). Classification (NCBI taxonomy): domain Eukaryota; kingdom Viridiplantae; phylum Streptophyta; class Pinopsida; order Cupressales; family Cupressaceae; genus Sequoiadendron; species Sequoiadendron giganteum. The sequence goes on along the minus strand of CM021103.1, from coordinate 343,247,091 downwards.
GAGGAGAAGAGAGTTAAGACCTGAAAGGTCAGATCAAGAGAATGATGAAGTGAAAGCTGAATTGATGGAAGAGTTTAAGAACATAACTCTTGAGGAGGGGAGAAAACTAGTGACTCAAGCTAGTGTGTTGATTTTTCCTGAATGGGACATAGCAGATGCAACAACATTTAATTTTATTCTAAATTCCAAGCATCGCCTATAGGATTCTAAGGAAGAGGTCAAGGCAGCATTGCAAGATTCTGCCTTCAGTGAAGAATATGAGACTTTAGCAATTTGAGCTTTAGCTCCTCAAGGAAGAAAGCCTGATGTCACTGACATTAACCCAAACCTAATGGGAGGGTTAATAATAAAGAGATCCTCAAAGACCTCAACTATAGAGGCTACTAACTTAACTGTGAATGTGGCCAAATTGTCCTAGAAGATTGCTGAGAGAGGGGAGGCTAAAAAGAAGAGCCTAATGGAGAAGTATAATTTCATAATTGGAGAGTGTAGAAAGGTGCAGCAAAGCAATGTTGAGCTACAACCTGAGGTGGATAGGATGAAATCCAGGTAGGTTGGAGAGACATCAAGTGCTCCAGGTATTATGACATTTCCTTCCACATCAGGATCAAGGCCTCTTGCTTCTCCAATTATTTCTACACCAGGGTCCCCTAGCCAAACTCCTTCCCTCAGTCCTGTATTAGAGCCAATTGGGGAAGAAATTGAATACTCTGTTGATCCCAAAAAGAAGAAATTAATGCATAAGATTGTAGAGTTATGGGCAGCTTTGAAGGCAAGTGAGGAGGGAGCACTTGTAAAATAGGGTGAGATTGTTGACACAGTTTTGAGACATTTGAATGAAAAGGTTGATGGCATATTGCCATCAATGTATTCTTTATACTCTTTGTTATTGGATTCAATAAAGAATATTAACAAGGATCAGGAGGTAGTATTACCCTTAATTGAGAAGTGGATCCCTAGAGCCTATGATTTAGACATAATTTACAAAGCCTCAAGGTTTGATACAAATAATAGGCCCCAATCATTGAGGCCTACTCAAGTGTTAGTTAAGTCACTGCAAGGTTTTCAGGCCTTACCAAATGACTTGAGTAGGAAAATTAGAGAATTGGTAAAGGATTTTGATGATCGGAGTGATGCATCTTTACCTGATATAATTCATGAGCAAGGAAATGTTAAATTACTGCAATAGTGGCAGGATAGAGAAAATGAGGTCATCAATGCACAAATTAAATTAATTTGTGATGATTCAGATTATGACCTATTGGTGAGGTGTATGGTCAAGATCATTAGTACCAGCTCATTTTTGGAATCTTATGAGAGAGAAGCAAATCAGGTGGTAGTTAAGTACACACCTTATAGTGTTAAGGTGAATGAGGTAATTAATTTTGATTGGCCAACTGATGAAGAATACTAGAGATGGGTAAATGTAAACTTAACCAAGGAAGTGTAAACCAGAGTTGGATAGTGGCAGTTAACAACTCGGTCATTGCAATTACAACAGATTCTAATTTGTTTTGATGACAGTCTTGGCATGGGATTCTTGAAGTTTTCATTGTTGTATCAACCATTCTCAACAGGCAGGATAAATAGGAAGATTCTCCAGGGATCAGTTGTTATAACAAGTTTTTGAAATATCACAAGGCAATCCAAGATGTTGGTGACATGTGTATTTCCTACCCAATGCTTGTTTGCTCCTTCATTTTCTATAAGAAGGATTTCAAGGCCAAAAGTATGAGTTAGCAAGTTAGATTTATTTGCTTGAGTCTAGGTGAAGTTGCTGAGAAAATTGTAAAGTCTGATGGTTTTAGAGAAAATGCAGTTTAGGTTTTGAGTCATTCTGTAGTAGGTCTTGAATTCATGGGGATTTTGTGTTTTATGATAGTACTGGCATTTGAATTGAAATGATTTATTTTGAACTCATGTCTCTCCATTGTACAAGCATATCTAAATCTTGAATAAAATTATCAAGGGTTGTTTCGTTTATCTCACTATTGTGGTGTGTATGATTCTCATTTTAGCTTTAATTCAAGGAATTAATTAAAATGCTTGAATAGAATTGTAGGTGGATATGTTTTTCTATAAGGATTTGATAAGTAGTATTGGGTTAGAATGCACGTTGATGAGATTGTAAATCAATGTTGTCAAGGATCTTACATGTTATGCGTTGAATCTATCATGAACCCTTAAATACTCATGAATTTGACTCCTCCAATGGTATATGGCACTAGTCTAAGTTATACTTATTCGTGAGGTTGAGTATTTATTTGTCTTTACTTAGAGCTTGCTACAAATTGCAAATCAATGACTATCTTATACTGTGAAATTTTATTGTAATTATCTCATGCTCCAAATAGTTGATAATATTGATGAACAGCCGATTCTATCCGGTATTATCTTGTTATGTTGAGCTATTAAATGAGATTATCTGTTGTTGCTAATGTTGTTTATAATAATGGTGCAGAGGTTGTAAACACATTAACGGATCACCCTCTCGGGTCTTGATGAGCCCAAAGTGTAGGAGGTTTGTTAAAATCCTCATCAGTTGGTCCAGGTCCTTTGAGCTGCCTTTCATTGGAATTGGCAATTCTATAGGTAGATTAGAAGATCAGCCTGGCTGTAGTAAAAACAACCAACAACTATGATGGATTATACTCAATTCAAGAAATCATTGACACATTTGGTAGTAATACTATCATTAATGTCCTAGCTTTGAACATGAGCGTAGCTAATCTTCGAATTTACCCACTGTCACATCAATTGTTCTATCGGCAAGACAATTGAAACTTTGGGCGATCCTTTTATTCAGGCTTGACTAACGTTCATTAAACATTCTTTTTCTTGGGGAGAAATTATGTCGATATCACATAATCTATCCATCTAATTCATATAAATGTCACCAAGAGTAACCCCAACGACTATCTTGATTTATTTGTCTTCATCGGCAAGACATGGTGTATCACTAAGACATTCAGTAATTTTGTCGATGTTATAAGTCTCCTCGATGATTATTCCTTCGATCTCAAGTATGTCACCAAGACTCTTGCAAATATAATCTTATCGACGTGACAGTGGGTCAAGAGGACATTTTGAACTCATTCTGATAGCATTTGTCTTGGCGATAGTATGTTTCTTTGTTTTGTCAGCAAGACAAGATGAGTGTTTCGGTGATGATATTTCATCGACGAGACAAATGCACTCGGTCTAACTCAAGGATCTTACTCTGATGGTGTTGGTTTGGCTAATACAACTCCTTGTGCTTTGATCGGTGAGACAAGACAAGTTTCTTGCCGATGGAACTTCATCATTGAGACCTATATGCTCGGTATGACCTTTTCATTTCACCCCGATGGAACTTGTCTTGCCGATGATATGGGTTATTTGAATACTATATTTTGGAGGTTTTTCATGATATCAAATGGTCAAGAATGATGTGATCATATGTGACTATGATGGATTATACTCAAGATAAGGTTTCCTTTAGGGAATCAACGAGTGAAAAATCACTATAAAGGCTAGTTGGTTTGTGATGAATGTTCTACTGTAGGCCTCTAGCCTATCCTAGGTCTTTGTAGTAGTTGTTTTTATTCTTTGTTACCAGTTTTTCAATGTTCTATACAATGGACAAGTTTCTATTTGCAATATGCTTTAAGTTGGTCATTAAAAAGAGATATATGGTTTGTTTCCTTATAGAAATAATGCATTTATAACATTCATTTTTTTTTCATTTAAAATAAAGGCATTTGGTAATAATAAGAAGGAAGTGTGAAGTTTGAAAAGTCATATTTTCAAATTTATTTTTTTGTCTTTTTTGAAACAATTAAATAAGTTTGATGCATAAGAGGATTCAATAAGTTGTTTAGAATAGTAAAATGGTGTCAATGTTTGTGATGATGAAAAATGAATTGGAGAGTGGTTCAAAAGTGGTTACAAGGTTTGAAAGGGATGTTTAAGTTGTACTTTTTAGAGTGATAAGGTTGACATTAAAATTTTGAAATATTTTTAGTTCATATTTTTAAGATAAAGATTCTTTTAAACAAAAAAATTGTTTTAAATTTCATACTTGGAAAACAAAAATGTAAATGCAATAAATGAATAATAGAGAATCATGCATGGGAACAAAACACCACCTACAAATGCAAATAAGTTATTGGAATGAAATAAAATAGATGATAAAGTCAAATATATTATTGGTCTTTCCCTTTCTGGCATTAAATTTTATTATATAGATTTAGATAAATCATCATAATAAATTTGAGATAATTTCAATAAAATATTTGGAGCAAAAATAGTTAATGTGAAGTTTTTCCTAAAACTTCAACTATTTAGATTCAAAATGAGAGATATAATCACTATGTCTAATCACATAAGAAATTTGAGATCTCTCATTAGACAACTAGTAGAAGTCAAGGCTCTATTAGATGATGAAGATGCTAAGGATATTTTGTCAAATAGTTTGAAAATACAACAATTTTATTTCTATGCTTAGTCCAATAATGTCTCAAACACAAGAAGATGTGATTTTGGCCCTATTAGGAGAAGAAAAAAGAACAATGGAAAATATTTAAAAGTTGATTCTCAACATGAGAATGTATTATACTCATGAGGTAATAATAATTAAAAAATAAAAATGAATGTTATTATTGTAAGAAAAAGGATCACATAGTGTGGACTTGTATAACTCGAGCCAATGATGTTCTTGAGAGAGAACTTAAAGAAAAATCAAATGGTGTTAGCTTAGCCTATATATATTTGTTTGTTTCAATCGGCATGTTTTGTTGTGTGGAATGTAAAACTTAAGGTAGGGTGTTGGAATATTAAGATTAACATTAATAAATTCACCTTACTAACTTGTTTATTTTGGTTATTAAATAATTAGTTATATTCTTATAATATAGTAGTTCAAATGGGAAGGTATATTTGAAAGGCTTTGTAAAAGCCATATTGTAATATATTCCCAAATGAACTGTATGATATAATTATTATTTTGAATGTTTTTATGTGAAGATATAAGTTCTCTTGACTTTTCCAATATATTTTATATGCTTTATTAGCCATGATTTCATGATTAATTTTCCACTTTCGACACTACTTCTTACTAACTTTGCCATCCAAATTTGGCTCTTAGACTAAATATTTCATAAAGGTGCATTTTAATTTTCTTACTATCACCTTTGGCTGAATTTTTAAATTGGTTCAACCATGCAAAAAGTGTGGTTACTTTTAATTATTTCCACTTAAATGTTGGTTACAATTTTCTAATTTTCTTTCCATTTAGCTAGTCACAATTTCATACTAGCATTAGTACTTGAAAATGGCAGTTTACTTCTACTTAAAACTTGTGGTAATTTCATTAATTTCTTGCTACCTCTGGTGTTGAATTGGACTAGTTATGTCATCAAGGATTTTTTCCTGAATTTTTTTTAATTTTTTCAAAAAGAAGATATGATGGTTATACTTGTAATACCATGAATGGACATAAATTTGAAGATTTTGGGTGTTTTCATTCAATTTTTCATGTTTTGCCCTTAGCTCCTACTTTATATGTATTTTTTATGGAAGCCTTTGGATATATTTTGGCTAATAGTATTTCA
>CM021103.1:343113048-343241400 GCA_007115665.2 Sequoiadendron giganteum | reverse complement strand
GCAAGAAGGAACATTATTACAGTGGTAGCCGTCAGCCTGGGGAATGTCAGGCCTGTACCACCACCTTGCGTCTTGTCTTACGGATGCCATTTATAATCTATATGTTTATAAATTATTTGTCTATTTTTAGATTCTTGGTTATTTATAAATTATATAAATAATCATATAATTTATAGATAATGATATTTATATATTTTTTATTCCTTGCTTGTGTTCTTTATTTTACTTTATTTATTATTCTTTAGTAATTTTGTTTCATTTTTTGGCTTGCTTTTCTTTTTTGATTTTTCCTTGTTTTTTCTATCTTTTGTCTTATTTTTATTTCATTTTGTTATATTTATTTTCATTCTTTTATTTTTATTTATTCGCTTGTTTATTTATAATTTTCTTGCTTTACATTCTTTAGATTTTGTCAATTTTAGTTTTTTCTTGTTTGTCTCTTTATGTTTACTTCATTTTTTTTATTTATTTGCTTGTTATTTTTTCCTTATTTATTAAAAATTCTAAATTTTCTTGTATTATTTTTGCTTGCTTCTCCTCCATTTGATTTTGGTTTTATTTTTTACTCCTTTATCTTTCTTTTTTTACATCTTTCTCTCCATCCTTGGTTCTTGTGCCTACCTTTCGTTGCCCCCTCCCTCTTCCTTTTTATTCAATTCTTGGTCTGCAACTATTCATTTTACTCCTTATGCTCTCTCATATCCCGATGATGGATCACAAAGTGTGATCCGAAATGTTGATACAAAAAACAAACACAATCTAATCCAGAAACACTTTCAGCAAATCTTCATGGATTGTGGAAATCTATTATCACTAAGTTTTTGTTTTTGTTTTCATGAAAAACCCTAGTGTTTTATCTTAGGCCTTGGGTGGGATCTATTTGGCTATTACTTTATAGAGGGGGTTTTAAAACAACTTATGCCCATCACTTCATCTAAGCTGAGCCCCTTTTGATTTAATGTTTTAATTCGTTCGCCTAACTTTATTTTTCCCTATTCTAAGTTGGCCCCGTGCCCCCATGTTTAAAAACAACTTAAGCCATTGTTTGTCGTCGGCCTAGGTGATATCCCCTTATGCCTTTAATAAATTTTTCATATTGTGCAGGGAATAAATTTTAATGACCATTGATCAACCATCATTTGATCGCAGTCGTTCCCTTCCATCCCGTGATGACTGCACCACAGAGTCTCAACCGATTGTGATATCATAGGCGAGCGTCACGTGTCTCGTCTGGCAGTGTTGAAGGGATGATGACTGTGCTTTAATATATCTTTTGGGTTTTAATATGTTATATAGCAGGTTACTAAAGTGGTTACAAGATGCACGTGCTTCAAATCAACGACGATGTTATAATTTGGATGGACAAGGTGCTTGATGGTTAGTGACAAGGTTGGTGACTATGTTGAGTGAACAGGATTGCCGATGGTTGAAATCTATGGTTGCTCACCATCGCATGATCAAAAGTTGTGAGGTCTTTATTAATCATGATATCATGGGCGAGCACCACGTGGATTTATTTGGTGATGCATAATATGGTGGGCCCTTGCTGTCGTGATGGAGATCGTGTCAGCTTGTTTTGGCAACCATTCGATGATGTGACAGAAGTGAAAGATCGACGGCTGATATTTGAATTTGTATCTAATGCGGTTGGAGTTGTTTGTCTAGTGCGCGAGCAAGCTTTAATGGCGGATGAGACAAGATGCACGTGCTTCAAATCAACGATGATGTACTTGCTTACTATGTTATATAGAAGGTTACTAAAGTGGTTACAAGATGAACATGCTTCAAAACAACGATGATGTTATAATCTGGATGGAAAAGGTGCTCTATGGTTAGTGACAAGGTTGGCGACTGTGTTGAGTGAATAGGATCGCCGATGGTTGAAATCTTCGGTTTCTCACCATCGCGTGATCATAAGTTGCGAGGTCTTTATTGATCGTGATATCACGAGCGAGTGCCACATGGATTTCTTTGGTGATGCATAATATGGTGGGCCCTTGCTGCCATGATGGAGATCGTGTCAACTTGTTTTGGCAACTGTTCGATGATTTGACATAAGTGAAAGATTGACAGTTGATATTTGAATTTGCATCTAATGCGATTGGAGCTGTTTGTCCAATGCACAAGCAAGCTTTAGTGGTGGACGAGACATTTACTAGCTTGATTTGAGTGACATAAAGAGACTATTCTTTTGCCCTATTATTCTCACAAAGCATTCAAACATCTTCGCAAAGAAGTTTCAGAGCCAAGGATGAAGTTACGAGTTGTCACAACAAGGATTTGGATTTCTACAAAGCGTAAAGCCGTGAGTTATTTTCTATACTTCCCAGCTAATTTGGGGAACATTGTGGTGTACTTGTCAGAGAGATTATTGATAACTGTTCTAGGGCTATAGGTTAGTTTGAATTGTGAGAGATTGCAAGTTTCTATTCTATAGTCTCATTAATTTGTTTAGCCCTAGTTTGTTTAAAGGTTTGAAATATCAAGGAATCCCTAGTTTACCCAAGATGGCACCGTCAAAGCAGCATTCTGGCCAAGTTGACTATTTACACATAAATTTATATGATGAATTCTTGGATCAATTCCCATCATCAACTAATGATAGGAAGAGGGGGTTGGTTTTGATGCATGGAAGAGCCCTAGGGGAGGGGTTAGTATATAACTGCTCCAACATTGTCGATGCTAGGGTTCCCATGACAGGTCTGCAGATGTTTAGGTTGAGGTATTGACAGAGGAATTTTCCTCACCCCTTTTCAAATGGATGGAAGTATGAGATGGGGAAGCTGGTGGTACCTAATGTATTCCCTGATGTGGATTTGCTTAGGGTAGTGGCTGCACATTATGACCCTGTTACATGGGTAATTAAAGATAATGATGGAAGGGTTATGCTGAGCATCAACAAGGAAGAATTTCAATAGGTTTTTGACCTGAGTGATCCTAGCCCAATCTTGGTTCATATTGATCTTGAGGACATAAAAAAGGAGTATGCAAGGTCAAAGGCACTTTTCAGGGTTAAACTGCTCCCACCTCATCTGGCAAGGGCAGGAGGTTCAAAGTTCTATATCAGCCCTAGTGACCAAGAGCCTTTCAGGCTAAACTGTTTTGTAAATCACTTCTTGGCCACCTTTTACTCATTGTGCTATATTTTGGGTTTCAACCCTAATACGGTGATTCCAATTGCCTACATGTTTATGGGGGTGCAAATACAACACCCAAAATTCTTAGTAATCTATCATTTTTCTTCCTTTTTGGCCGAAAAGATACATGAAGGGTTGTTAAAGTTGCAACAAAAGGATGTGGGCACTCCATTCTTCTGGTATTCCATGTTGATGCACATGTTCTTGTACAAGAATGCTGATTTCTTATTTGAGAAGATGGAGTTAAGGCAAATGGTTAATGGAGAAAGATTGCCAGTGCAGGCATGGACTGCAGACCTATCTTATAATAGGGAGAGTGACAGTTTTGTGCAGTTTGATAAATGTTTTTCCTCTAGATTGAGGGATAGGTTGATGGTAAATGTACCTAGAAGCCTTGAGGAGTTACATGACTTCCTCAGACCAAAGGGAAGGAAGCCTAAATTGATATTTTTTCACAACTCGGGTGACATTATCCCATACCTAGTCAACATTTTCTTGAGAGTGTATAGTTTCCAAGTGACTCCACATATCTTGCCATACAATGTGCCACCAAGATTAGGATTTGTAGAGGTTATGTGGTAGATTGGTTGTATCCATGAGGAAAACCTTATAGGGAAAGGTAAAGGAACCTTTTTCCCTGATTACACTGTGGTGTTAGACTTTGTGTTTTCTAAGGGAGGTTGGGTCCACTTTGGGAATTTTTTTGATGATTACCATCTGAGGTGTGGTCCCAAGTGACAACATGATCTTGAGGGCTTCTTTACCCTTTTTAGACAACAAATAAAAGGTGGCAAGTTTGTGCATGAATTCAACTTTCCTGAGGATTTGATTAGGAATGAGTTTGATCTGAATAAGTAGGAATTGAGCAAGGAGAGATGGATAGCTTATGATAAGCTATTAGCCATTGTGCACAAAATGGATCCCAATATGATCCATTGATGAATTTTAGCCCATTTGACAAGAAAATTAACTTTTTGATGGACAACTTCAAGGAAACCATGGGAACCTTAATGACAAAAAAGATAGACTTGGAGTTGGATCAAGGTACACAAGAGCTAGATGTCAGGCCTACTGAAATGAGGCCAACATACCAACCTACAGTGAAGTGGCCTCTCTATAAGAGAAAAAAAAATGACAACAGTGATGAGGAAGAAGAAGATAAAAAAGGAAAACAAATCATGAAAGCATCAACACAACCAGGTCCAAAATTCAAAGAACCTGGGGGAATCAAAACCATTGATTTGGACTCATCATCGGAGGATAGTCCTTCACCACCACCATCAAAGCCAAGCCCTAAGAGGCAAAGGATTTAGAAAGTACATGCGGATCTGATGGATGAAATTGTGGTCACAGACCAAGATATGCAAGTTGGTATGCCTTCTCCTCCCAGGCTAGTTGAATTGGTCTTGTCTGATTTGGATATGAAAGGGAAGTGTGTGCAAGATGCCAAGATGGAGGTATGTAAGGCATTTTTAGATGATGATGCATTTGTCAAGACTCCAGTCTTCTTACAATTGGTATGGAGAATGATGATAAAGGAATATCAAGGAAAATGCAAGAGGAGAAGAGAGTTAAGACCTGAAAGGTCAGATCAGGAGAATGATGATGAAGTGAAAGCTGAATTGATGGAAGAGTTTAAGAACATCACTCCTGAGGATGGGAGAAAACTAGTGACTCAAGCTAGCATGTTGATTTTTCCCTAAATGGGACATAGAAAATGCAGTAGCATTTAATGCTATTCTAAAGTCCAAGCATCCCCTACAGGATTCTGATGAAGAGGTCAAGGCAACATTGCAGGATTCTTCCTTCAGTGAAGAATATGAGACTTTAGCAATTTGGGCTTTAGCTCCTCAAGGAAGAAAGCCTAATGTCACTGACATTAACCCAAACCTAAGGGGTAATAAAGAGAGCCTCAGAGACCTCAACTATAGAGGCTACTAGTTTAACTGTGAATGTGGCCACATTGGCCCAGAAGACTACTAAGAGAGAGGAGGCTGAAAAGAAGATCCTAATGGAGAAGTATAATTTCATAATTGGAGAGTACAAAAAGGTGCAACAAAGGAATGTTGAGCTGCAAACTGAGTTGGATAGGATGAAATAAAGGTAGGTTGGAGAGACATCAAGTGCTCCAGGTATTATGACATTTCCTTCCACATCAGGATCAATGCCTCTTGCTTCTCCAATTGTTTCTACACCAGGGTCCCCTAGCCAAACTCCTTCCCTTAGTCCTGCATTAGAGCCAATTGGGGAAGAAATTGTATACTCTGTTGATCCCACAAAGAAGCAATTAATGCATAAGATTGCAAAGTTACAGGAAGCTTTGAAGGCAAGTGAGGAGGGAGCACTTGTAAAATAGGGTGAGATTGTTGACACAATTTTGAGACATTTGAATGAAAAGGTTGATGGCAGATTGTCATCAGTGTATTCTTTATATTCTTTGTTATTGGATTCAATAAAGAGTATTAACAAGGATCAGGAGGTAGTATTACCCTTAATTGAGAAGTGGATCCCCATAGCCAATGATTTATAAATAATGTACAAAGCCTCAAGGTTTGATACAAATAATAGGCCCCAATCATTGAGGCCTACTCAAGTGTTAGTTAAGTCATTGCAAGGTTTTTAGGCCTTACCAGATGACTTGAGTAGGAAAACTAGAGAATTGGTAAAGGATTTTGATGATTGGAGTGAAGCCTCTTTACCTAATATAATTGATGAGCAAGGAAATGTTAAATCACTGCAATAGTGGCATGATAGAGAAAATGAGGTCATCAATGCACAAATTAAATTAATTTGTGATGATTCAGACTATGACCTGTTAGTGAGCTGTATGGAAAATATCATTATTACCAACTCATTTTTTGGAATCTTTTGAGAGAGAAGCAAACCAGGTGGCGGTTAAGTACACACCTTATAGTGTTAAGGTGAATGAGGTAATTAATTTTGATTGGCCAACTGATGAAGAATACTAGACATAGGTAAATGTATACTTAATCGAGGAAGAGTAAACCAGAGTTGGATACTAGTGGTTAACAACTCAGTTGTTGCACTTACAACATATTCCAGTTTGTTTTGATGAAAAAATTGGTGCGGGATTCTTTAAGTTTTTGTTGTTGCATCAACCATTCTCAGTGGGCAGGATGAACAGGAAGATTCTCTGGGGATCAGCTGTTATAACAAGTTTTTGAAATATCACAAGGCGGTCTAAGATGTTGGTGACATGTGTACTTCTGCCCGATGCTTGTTTGCTCCTTCATTTTCTATAAGAAGGATTTCAAGGCCAAAAGTACGAGTTAGCAAGTTAGACATTTTTGGTTGATTCTAGGTGAAGTTGCAGAGAAAATTGTAAAGTCTGATGGTTATAGAGAAAATGCAATTTAGGTTTTGAGTCATTTTGTAGTAGGTCTTGAATTCATGGGGATTTTGTGTTTTATGACAATACTGGCATTTGAATTGAAATGATTTATTTTGAAGTCATGTCTCTCTATTGTACAAGAATATTTGAATCTTGAATAAAATGATCAAGGGTTGTTTCATTCATCTCACTATTGTGGTGTATATGATTCTCATTTTAGCTTTAATTCAAGCAATTGATTAAAATTCTTGAATAGAATTGTAGGTGGATATATTTTTGTGTAAGGATTTGATAAGTAGTATTGGGTTAGAATGCATGTTGATGAGATTGTAAAGCAATTTTGTCAAGGATCTTACATGTTATGTGTTGAATCTATCATGAACCCTTAAATGTTGATGAATTTGACTCCTCCAATGGTATATGGCACTAGTCTAAGTTGTACTTATTCGTGAGGTTCAGTATTTGTTTGTCTTTACTTAGAGCTTGCTACAAATTGCAAATCAATGACTATCTTATATTGTGAAATTTTATTTTAATTATCTCATGCTCCAAATAGTTGATAATATTGATGAACAACCAATTCTATCCGGTATTATCCTGTTATGTTGAGCTATTAAATGAGATTATCTGTTCTTGCTAATATTGTTTATAATAATGGTGCAGAGGTTGTAAACACATTAAGGGATCACCCTCCTGGGTCTTACAGAGCCCAAAGTGTAGGAGGTTTGTTAAAATCCTCATCAGTTGGTCCAGGTCCTTCGAGCTTCCTTTGATTGGAATTGGCAATTCTATAGGTAGATTAGAAGATCAGCCTGGCTGCAGTAAAAACAACCAACAACTATGATGGATTATACTCAATTTAGGAAATCATCGACACATTTGGTAGTAATACTGCCATTAATGTCTTAGCTTTGAACACAAGCGTAGCTGATCTTCGAATTTACCCACTGTCACATCAAATGTTCTATCAGAAAGATAATTGAAACTTTGGGTGATCCTTTTATTTACGCTTGACTAACGTTCATTAAACATTTTTTTTTTCGGGGAGACATTATGCCGATATCACATAATCTATCCATCTAATTCATATAAATGTCGCCAAGAATCACCTCGACGACTATCTTGATCTGTTTGTGTCTTCATCGACAAGACATGATGTATCGCTAAGACATTCAGTAATTTTGTCGATGTTATAAGTCTCCCCGATTATTATTCCTTCAATCTCAAGTATGTCGCCAAGACTCCTGCCAATGTAATCTTATCAGCGTGACATAGTGGGTCAGGAGGACATTTTGAACTCATTCTGATAGCGTTTGTCTTGGCGATAGTATGTTTCTTTGTTTTGTCGGCAAGACAAGATGAGTGTTTCGACATGATATTTCATCGGTGAGACAAATGCACTCGGGTTGACTCGGGGATCTTACTCTAATGGCATTTGGTTTGGCCGATACAACTCCTTGTTGCTTTGATCGGTGAGACAAGACAGGTTTCTTGCCGATGGAACTTCATCGGTGAGACCTATATGCTCGGTATGACCTTTTCATTTCACCCCGATGGAACTTGTCTTGCCGATGATATGGGTTATTTGAATACTAGATTTTGGAGGTTTTTCATGATATCAAATGGTCAAGAATGATGTGATCATATGTGACTATGATGGATTATACTCAAGATAAGGTTTTCTTTAGGGAATCAACGAGTGCAAAATCACTATAAAGGCTAGTTGGTTTGTGATGAATGTTCTACTGTGGCCTCTAGCCTATCCTAGGTCTTTGTAGTAGTTTTTTTATTCTTTGTTATCAGTTTTTCAATGTTCTATACAATGGCAAGTTTCTATTTGCAATATGCTTTAAGTTGGTCATTAAAAAGAGATATATGGTTTGTTTCCTTATAGAAATAATGCATTTATAACATTCATGTGTTTTTCATTTAAAATAATGGCATTTGGTAATAATAAGAAGGAAGTGTGAAGTTTGAAAAGTCATATTTTCAAATTTATTTTTTTGTCTTTTTTGAAACAATTAAATAAGTTTGATGCATAAGAGGATTCAATAAGTTGTTTAGAATAGTAAAATGGTGTCAATGTTTGTGATGATGAAAAATGAATTGGAGAGTGGTTCAAAAGTGGTTACAAGGTTTGAAAGGGATGTTTAAGTTGTACTTTTTAGAGTGATAAGGTTGACATTAAAATTTTGAAATATTTTTAGTTCATATTTTTAAGATAAAGATTCTTTTAAACAAAAAAATTGTTTTAAATTTCATACTTGGAAAACAAAAATGTAAATGCAATAAATGAATAATAGAGAATCATGCATGGGAACAAAACACCACCTACAAATGCAAATAAGTTATTGGAATGAAATAAAATAGATGATAAAGTCAAATATATTATTGGTCTTTCCCTTTCTGGCATTAAATTTTATTATATAGATTTAGATAAATCATCATAATAAATTTGAGATAATTTCAATAAAATATTTGGAGCAAAAATAGTTAATGTGAAGTTTTTCCTAAAACTTCAACTATTTAGATTCAAAATGAGAGATATAATCACTATGTCTAATCACATAAGAAATTTGAGATCTCTCATTAGACAACTAGTAGAAGTCAAGGCTCTATTAGATGATGAAGATGCTAAGGATATTTTGTCAAATAGTTTGAAAATACAACAATTTTATTTCTATGCTTAGTCCAATAATGTCTCAAACACAAGAAGATGTGATTTTGGCCCTATTAGGAGAAGAAAAAAGAACAATGGAAAATATTTAAAAGTTGATTCTCAACATGAGAATGTATTATACTCATGAGGTAATAATAATTAAAAAATAAAAATGAATGTTATTATTGTAAGAAAAAGGATCACATAGTGTGGACTTGTATAACTCGAGCCAATGATGTTCTTGAGAGAGAACTTAAAGAAAAATCAAATGGTGTTAGCTTAGCCTATATATATTTGTTTGTTTCAATCGGCATGTTTTGTTGTGTGGAATGTAAAACTTAAGGTAGGGTGTTGGAATATTAAGATTAACATTAATAAATTCACCTTACTAACTTGTTTATTTTGGTTATTAAATAATTAGTTATATTCTTATAATATAGTAGTTCAAATGGGAAGGTATATTTGAAAGGCTTTGTAAAAGCCATATTGTAATATATTCCCAAATGAACTGTATGATATAATTATTATTTTGAATGTTTTTATGTGAAGATATAAGTTCTCTTGACTTTTCCAATATATTTTATATGCTTTATTAGCCATGATTTCATGATTAATTTTCCACTTTCGACACTACTTCTTACTAACTTTGCCATCCAAATTTGGCTCTTAGACTAAATATTTCATAAAGGTGCATTTTAATTTTCTTACTATCACCTTTGGCTGAATTTTTAAATTGGTTCAACCATGCAAAAAGTGTGGTTACTTTTAATTATTTCCACTTAAATGTTGGTTACAATTTTCTAATTTTCTTTCCATTTAGCTAGTCACAATTTCATACTAGCATTAGTACTTGAAAATGGCAGTTTACTTCTACTTAAAACTTGTGGTAATTTCATTAATTTCTTGCTACCTCTGGTGTTGAATTGGACTAGTTATGTCATCAAGGATTTTTTCCTGAATTTTTTTTAATTTTTTCAAAAAGAAGATATGATGGTTATACTTGTAATACCATGAATGGACATAAATTTGAAGATTTTGGGTGTTTTCATTCAATTTTTCATGTTTTGCCCTTAGCTCCTACTTTATATGTATTTTTTATGGAAGCCTTTGGATATATTTTGGCTAATAGTATTTCATGGAACCTTATTAAAGGTGCTACTTTTCCTAACTCTATAGCCCAACTATTCAATGGTCATTTTTCTAATGACTCCCTTCCCACTCTCTTGGAGGAAAAACGTGACATTATTTAGGATATTCAATGCCTAGATATTTTTGGAAAGCTTTAAGGTAAAATATATAGTGGCATAAAACTCAATGTTATAGGAAATCCTTCTTAGCCAAGCCCAATTGGTTCAATTCCTATGGATAGAAGGGGGTTGATTATAAGGAAGTGTTGAGATTCCTAAGCATCTCTTTTACCTTTTAGGTTTCTCCTTCCTCTTTAAGGAAACATATCATTTCTAGAGCTAAGAAAAATTATCATATTAAATTATGAAGCCCATTTCTTTGGCAAGGATATTCCATGTGTGTTCAAAAATTCTTGTTACACACATTTCCATTACTCATCTTGCTAAGAACCTTGCAAATCCTCATATTTGAAGATTGAAAAAATACAAAGGTATATTTTATGGCCTCCCTTTAACCAAGGAAAATGGTTTCAAAAAGTATCCTAAGAGTTCTATTATTTCCCTCATGACTATAACAGGCTTGGCTTGCTTTATATTCACTACTCTAAATGGCACCACAATTTTATATTAAATTAACATACTCTAAAACCTAACGAAACTAGGTTGTAGCTCGTTAAATTGGAGAAGTGAAAGGTCAATACCAGTGCTGAGGAAGAGTTTGGAGGAGTGAAAACAAGGTCAGTACCAGTGTCGAGGAAGAGTTTGGAGTTAAAACAAGGTCAATACCAACACCAATGAAGAGTTTAGAGGAGTGAAAACAAGGTCAATACTAGCGCCAAGGAAGAGTATGGAGGAGTGAAAACAAGGTCAATACCAGCACCGAGGAAGAGTATGGAGGAGTGAATAAAAGGTCAATACTAGCGCTGAGGAAGAGTTTGGAGTTAAAAAGAGGTCAATACCAGCACCGACGAAGATTTCAGAGGAGTGAAAACAAGGTCAATACCAACACTAAGGAAGAGTATGGAGGAGTGAAAACAAGGTTAATACCAGCGTCGAGGAAGAGTATGGAGGAGAGAAAACAAGGTCAATACTAGTGTCGAGGACGAGGTTGAGGGCACTCAGGGAAAATCGATGACCAAGGGACAATGAGTACTGTAATTTTGGCACCCCCATTCTCTTTAACATGCAATTTTCATGCCTAGTTTCCAAAGATATTCTCATACATTGGCACCACCATTCTCATAAAATGGTATAAGATAAGACAGAAAAAATAAAATAGCTTAATCTTTCACATTTTTATCGACTAGCCTTAGGTCTTGGAAAAACTCCCATAATCTACCCACATCTTGGTTGTTGGTGGGAACATGTTAGTCTTTGTTGTACAACCTACCTCAAATCTTATGTCCACAAAGTTGCTAAAAACATAAAACAATAAGAAAAAATTTGAAGGTACAACTAAAAAAGGGTTATTTCCTTTTGGCCTCATCCACCTTTTTCAACATAGCATGCAATTACGCTTACATAACATAAACTTAAACAAATGGAAGTTTATAGGGGAAAAGGAGCCCAAGTATATGCTAGGATAAGCTAGATCTAATGAATGGAAATAGAGGCATATAGTTCTTCTTTAATACCTCCACCACAAACATATGCAAGGAAAGGTCTCCTCCCTTCTTGGTAGTGATAACCTCCTCCACACACAACCCTTAAAAATTATGAATAGAGGAATATAATATTTGAAGAACTCAAAGCTGATTCTCTCCTACCTGATGCAATTAGTCATTTTATCCTTACAAAAA
Organism: Sequoiadendron giganteum; assembly: GCA_007115665.2. Lineage (NCBI taxonomy): Eukaryota > Viridiplantae > Streptophyta > Pinopsida > Cupressales > Cupressaceae > Sequoiadendron > Sequoiadendron giganteum. Next base: position 343,229,326 of record CM021103.1, on the reverse strand, counting down.
TTTATAGTGATTACTAGAGGCACATAGACTAATTCTTCATAATAGAAGAATTTGATCATACTTTTCCAATGATGGCATTATGAGAAAACCTTAGGTTAAATGAATAATTCCTAGCTAAGTTCTTTAAATCATGTCCAACTGTATAAGAGAAGACCATTGCTATGTGTACTTGGATACCATGGAGAAAGGCTCTTTGGGCTCTTTCATCAATCAAGGTATTGTTAAATTTTAACACCTAAAAGTGAGAATGAAGAATCTTTCCTAGGATGGCGGCCAATTATTCTTCTCAACACCTAGATTACAAAATCCTTGTCAATATCATTGCCATCACAATTAAACCTATTGTTTGAGATACAGTCATACAGGTAAACAAATTGGCTTTCTTGATAGTAGATACACTCTAGACAATTCAATCCTTGCATCGGAGATTGTTGAATGGGCCCAACAAACTACTCATGATGCCCTTACTATTAAGTTAAAAGTTTAACAAGGCATATGATTGCATCAAATTTCCTTTCATTTATAAAAGGCTCAAATGGATTTATTTTTAACCCTAAATTACTATCACACATTCAAAATTACAAAATACTAGTTGAATGAAGAACCTTCATTTGAAGGTGATGTCGTCATGACCTTTGAATGAAGAACCTTCATTCAAAAATGATGCCATGTCAAGACTTTCAAATGAAGGTATTTTTTATTTTAAATATTTCATGTCCAAAATGCTTTATAAAAGGAACCTTTGCATGAAGGACCTTCAAATGAAGACCTTAATTCAAAGGTCCTTCATTAGAAGATCCTTCATATGAAGGTTCCTTTAATGCCATCCCATTACAGCTCTTAAAGTTGTTAGAGATATTTTTGTTCTGAAGTATATATTGGACCATCAAATAGTGTCACCATGACTCTACCAAGATATCCATCAAATTGATAAACCCTTACTTAACAACCACAAATTCACAAGAAAATTGCCCCTGTTAGCCCTAGGGCATCAATTCAATGCCAAGTTTCTTGCTTTAACAGACCCCTAAATGAAATGAACCTCTATCATACCATGATGCACACTAATCCACTGAGTTATAGTTCCAATACAGTGGGTGGATTGGTGGATGTCATTTCTATTTAGCCCTCAAACCCTTACATAGGCAAAACAGGGCAATCCTTGTATTTGATTGTTTTCTCCCACAAAATAGTGATTGAGCACTTCAAAACAAATGAAAATTAAATGGAACACATATATTTATCTACACCAATGATCTTAGAGCATTTCAAGCTTGTACGGATCCATACAACACAAAAGAACTACAGAAAAATAATAAAAACATAAAAAATTTCTTCAAGAACGTGGTATTTGATATGAAATTTTGGTATCAACTCCTCCAACAATTGCAATGGGATGGGAATAAAATATGATAGAAGTGGGATAATAAATGCATCTTTTGAAGCATCAAACCAATATGCAAATATGAAATAAAGTGCTAACCCCTTAAACTGAAAAAGTTTCTTTTAACTTTAAGTTTGTTGGGTAGCCAATTCTTTTAAGTTATCAAATCCTACCATCATACATAATCAAAATGTTGTTGTTTCAAATGACTATGAGCACTAAATTTCACTATTTGAAGATGTTGAAACCTTTTCATAGAGAATTAAAACATTGATGCAACCACTCATCCTACCTTAAAACATACCAAAAGTCTCCTAGCAATTAGACATAGGAAGATTTAAGATGACTTAAACAATTTTTATTGCCAAAGCATAAACTTATGATGACTTTACCAGGCCTAGTACACACTCCCTCCCTATTAACCACTTAGACATATGGAAATTAAATGTAAATTTGCTGCTATTTTTAATCATGTAGGTGTCCAATAAACCACTTGGTGGTTTTTCCCTTCAAGTTTATTTACTTGAATGAAGATAAAAAGTCCTTTGATTACAATTAGAGAATACATTTGAGGCCTTGGTTGTGTAACTGGTGGACCATAGTCACATTTAACACTTGTTACAAAGTTTGGGAGTTAAAATGTTAAGTAGATTTGATTTGTTATTGACACATTTGGATGGTAGTAACAATAACTTGCAATCTATCAAGACTTGATTACCTTATAACCTATCAAATTCTAGCGATGAAATGATAGATTAATAATAATGTCACCTTGGGATCACATCACCATGAAAGAACTTCATCCAACATCCTTATGAGTGTAGGTATCACCAAATAGGTATTTTTCAAATCTGTCTTCCTCGAGCGAGGGACATTCAGGAAGAGAAGAGGAAAGCGAGACATGTAGTAGGTCTAAAAGAGGGAGATCAACTAGAGGTCAAAAGATTAGAAGAAAATTTTGTAAACGCATGGAATTTGTTCTTTTTGAAGGGGGGTCATGGCATAAAGGTCTGTTACAAAAAAGTTACTGAATTGATGGAGTATTTTGGACCCTATTATAGTTACAAAGATCGGATTCAACTGGTTCGATATACACGAAGTATGTGTAGGTATGGACTATCAACAAATTATATACAGCTACAAGATAAGGATCAAAATAAAGGAGTGGCTAGGTACATTGACAGAAGGCCAAAAGAATTAGGGAATATTGAAGGGTTTATAAATAGTACATGACCTAGGTCAACAAATAAGCAACCAATTGCATATTCGAGGTGCGAGATGGAAACTGTGTATTCGTATGTGCGATAAAATCAATAACTGCAGGGGAAGAGTTGCTAATCGATTACAATTTGAATCACTTAGATACAAACACAATTACTATGGGGGTGGTATGTACTATATACCATTTTATCCAACCTCCAATTAATAACTCCAATATACCATTTTATTATTATGTTTTTTTTGTAAGTCTATTGGTTTCATTTCGGTAATATTTTTTATATTTAATTTTTGTCACAGCAGGACATTGATCATACGAGGAAGGCTCTGGCCTAGAGCACAGATAGTGATCCATCTTTAGGAACTTCTACCTAAAAATTTTACCTCATTGTAATTGTACAAATTAGATATGAGCAAAATTTTTTATTATTATGTTTTTTTCATGAGTTTATTGGGTTACTTTCGATAATTTTTTTAATATTTTTGTTGTAGTTGGTTGATCGAGGAAAGGAACCAGCAGTACAGGAGAGCATCCATATGGAGGTGCAGTCACTATTATGCGATGATGACATCAAATTTTCCACAAACCTTGTGGATATGATGAGGAAGGCCCAAAAAAATGCAATAAAGAAATCCTTAAGTTGGTATTCATAGTGCCTTAAACAGATCAGATACAAGAAAGGGTTAAAATATTGTCTCAGAGAGCACAGAACTTGCAAGTAAGTTGTCATTAGATCTTTAATTATAACATAAGTTCATTCATGGTTTTATATTTTGTACTCTTTTATGTCATTAACTAAAATATGTGTTGTTTTTACAGGATTATTTGTGTCCTCATCATGCTACTAGTCATGATCAGGGAACTACAAATGTTGCCCGGGAAGTAGGGGTTAGTACAAGTGTCAATCATGATCTTCCTGCGCATACATCACATCATCCAACCCCATCATTTGTGCCTATATTGTCGACTGAAATGTCGACAACACATACCATGCAAGCATTCGATAGTGCACCCTCTGGCAGTGAACACATTCCACTACATGTGTCAGTACTTGTACCTGGGGATGCAAAGGCCACTAGTACTGGTGATGTTTTAGCAGCATTTCCTGGATCTTCTCGTATTACTAGTATGGGAACATTTCCGGCCACATTTGTGGTGACTGATGATTTCATTCCCATAAAGAGAGAGAAGGTCCTAGGTACTTTAAAATGTTTTAATTATTATTATATATAATCCAATTGAAATTTACTTATTGATCACTCTTTATAGACTAGTGATCCCATGATCATTTTGTAGGAAATGATTTTTTTTATAAACATCTAAGTGATATTACATTGGATCTCTTCGGGCCCACCATACGTACATGGTGGAATGCCCAAAATCAAGATTTAAAAGATGAGTTCATTAACCGTTTAGTTGTGTTGTTCGGTGATAAAACATTCAACCAAACCAAGGTCCTTAAAAAAATTGGTACCTATCTAAAGTATGTGAGGGACCAATTTAGGTCACATTTAGAGAAGAAAAGAAAGTATGAGCATCCCTTCCATGATTCTGGAGAGGGAGTTGAAGGACTTGGTGTCGGATGGAAAGGAGAAGGCTGAAAATAAAAAAGGAAAGACACCACCAGGCCAAGGAAGGTATGTGATACTATCAACAATGTAATTATATATTGATTACTCTTTATTTTTACATAATCTAATGTATTTCAATTTTTTCATAGGTTTCCGGACACATCGAAGGCAACAAAGGAAATACTAGCAAAACACGGGCAGCACAAACTTGGCTCTGGTGGTTAGATGAAATTAGCCACATGAATTGTAAGTATCAATAAATGAAATATTGCATCCAAATAATAAATTGCAAACAATTTTGGTTTTATCACACCATAGAAGAAAAATTCATGATCTTATGCAAAAATACAGGGCTCTAATTTCAATAGAGTGCCCACAAAAGAGGATCTGAAGATTGCCTTTCAGTAAGGCTATGGAGCCCTGGTTGAACACCTAAGAGTCTCGACTGGGAAAACACAATCTTCCACTACATCCAAAACATAGGAAAATAAACTCAATAAAGTTTATTTAAAATTGAATACTTGTGCCTATTTGTTATAAAAAAATAAGCAATGATAATACTACACATGACATTGGAATGCAGCCTGGTGAGGGTGGAGCACAACCTGCAGATGAAGGCCATGGTGTGCATCTCAGTACTGGATGTATTCATGTGCTATACAAAATTCAGTATGGATTAATACAATTAAACATATTTAATTGCATTTGGTGTATTAATTAATGTAACCTTTCATGTTTCAACTTTAGAGCATGTTGAACATGATCAACATGTTGAGCTAGACAAGATCAGGAACATGATGTGGCCCCATCAGGTAAAGAGGACCACTCTAATGTTCTATGTAACCTTTCGTGTTTCAACTCCATATCAGGATTTAGAGGGTGTTCAGCATGTTGAGCATGAGGCTATAAGACAAGATCAGGAACATGATGTGGCCCTATCAAGTAAAGAGCACCACTCTAATGTTATTTTAATTAATGAAATACTTGTAACAATAATAATAAAACATCAATTTAACATTTCTTTGCTACTGCAACAGACCCCCCCTTGCAGCGGTGTCCACGTTGTGAGTACATGACTAGGAATACATTAAGATCATGAGCAAAGCTCAAAAAAATTGAAGAGGGGACAAATGATCTTGAAAATGATACTCCACTTCAACTTTTTTTAGCTACAAAAAAGAAACAAAAAAAAAGTGATTGTAATCATATTATGACAACCATATTTTTGATAATATGTAAAAACTGAAAAAATGAATGTTATATGTTAATGAATGAATGTTATATGTTATTAATGGATGAATGAATGAATTTTATATGTTATTAGTGGATGAATGAATGAATGTGAATATGTTAATGAATGAATGCTATATGTTATTAATGTAGGATGAATGAATATATGTTATATGTTATTAATGGATGAATGAATGATTAATGTTATATGATCGGGTATGGGGAATTGAGAGTGATGTGAGGGGGGGGAGGGGCCAAATGAGCTTCCACCTTCACGTGGTTGGCCCTATTAAGTAGAGAATATTAAACTATTCTCAAAACAAAGAGAAGCTCAATAAGGTAATGCACTTTTCAATATAAGAAATGCATCGTTTAAAGCATCAAACCAATATGAAAAGATGAAAGAAAGTGCTAAATTTTCACTATGAACATTGTGTTGTGTGTGGATTTGGTTTCAAAGCTCTATTTCTTTTGTTTTTAGTGGTCTCTAAAATTTGACTTTTGTGCATAACAGGTTAGTGGAAAATTTGACAACTCTCAAGGGTTTAGAGGCTCTATTGAGATAGATACACGGATATTTGGATCTTGTTGTTGATGGGAGGCTTCCACTTAACCATGAAATTTTGTACCATCTACTGGTATGCAAAAAATTCTCTACTTACATTCATTCAACTTACTGTAATATAATATCTAACAAAAATCTCCTTTTCATTATACTTAGATGGATTTTCATGCCCTGTTCCAAAGCACATATTTTAGAACAGGCAAGAAGGATGCTGGAAAGGGTTAAGGAATTTGGCTTTACACCTACCAATTATATAGTTTACTTCATTCATCCAGCTTATTGCCAATGCATTTCACAATTGTTGGAATCATATCCTATAATTACAGAACTAGTAAAATTAAAATATGTAAGTTTCAAATATGGCATTACATATATTTCTATGAATTTTTGAAAGAAAATATCAAAATGGAGAATTATTAATAAAATAATCTGCATAATTTCTAAGAGATCAGGGAATTTTTTTATAGAGTTATCTTGAATATATTTAAGACAAAAGTAACTTATAGAGATTGAAGTAGAATATTGGTAGTCTAAAATCACCAGTCAACACATCTTAGTAGTATCTCAATTCAAGAGGACTAGGTCCACTATCCATTAGCCAGTAAAACAAATATAATCAATTCATAAGATTATTTTGTTCTAATAAGGTTGACTGGTTGCTTGTTTCTTTTTTATTGTTAGGAAGTCATCAATATACACTTGGTTTTCCTGCCTTCTCTTGCCTCGTGGCCAGAGAGTTTCTGCAGAAGGCATCAAAGTAACCTTCAAGATTGACAATGGCAATGAGTAAAAGGTTAGTATAACTTAATGCTAATTGGGGATGATTTTATTTGTTCAAGACCAATTTAGATTCATTTTCTGCTCACACTACTTTTGTTTACATTTATGTTTTGCTAATATCCATTTTTCTTTACATTCATATTCTTCTATACATATTGTGTTTACAATAATGTTTTCCTTAATTTAATCTATTGGAGAGGATCTATTACCTGAGCATGTTTCAATAGTTGTGATAGTAGTGGTTTATATAGTGCCCAACCCTAATTATTTGATTTTTCTTACTAATCCAATTAATACTTTCCAGTTACTGTGATTGATTATAAGGATTTAATCTTTACTTGATTGTGATAAACTTAGATTTTTGGGCTTGTCTTACAGGTGCTTGTTTATATGGGTGGGGATTGTTTCTTTTGCTAAAAATATTTGTATTTGTTAATGCTAGACTTACATAGTTGAATCAAGGGGTAGAGGTTGTCCTCTTCAAATGGAATAAGAAGGAGAGTCGGAAGTAGAAGATCAGTCCCATCTATAAGTTTCGTGTCTAGCTGCATTGTATGGAATTATTTTTCTTGGGTATTACTTAAATTTAAAATTTTGATTATCTGGTAAAAGTCATGTTTCCATAGAGGGTTTGGAGGCTTTATCTCACAATTCAGATTGCTTGTGTCACTGTGTTTTTCTATTCAATATGATATTTATCTCAAGGAGGATATGGATCTAGTTCTTCATACCATCAACTTAATGAAGAGGAGCCTCAATGTCATGCTATTAGGATTTACTGTGAAGCTAATCCAAAAAAATTCATTGCTGCTCGAGGCCATATTACAGTGCTTTCTCTAGGAATCCCACATGATCCCCATCAGGTATCTTCTTTTTGTAGTCTCTAAATTTCTTAGAAGAAATCACCAACCAGTTTGTCTAAATGTGGCTCCTTGTTTACACATTAATATCTCTTTTGGTAGCAATGGATCAAAGTAGATTCATGGGGTCTTAAAGAGAAGGCTCTTAAACATGGAGATCAAGAGTGGGACCAGGTAAAACCGTTCATAATCATGCTCATATTGTTTTATTGACTGTCTAAGAGCTAAGTATCTAGGATAACATTCTGTATTTTTCTATTGAATTTCCAGAGTGAGAATAATTTTGGGTTTTCAATCCTATTTTTTAGTACACTAGCTAAGTATCCAAGACGCACTATAGGTACTTTTTGTCACCAAATTGCTCATTTTCCACAAAATTAGATTCTAGTGTGTAGTTTAATATTCACTAGTTTGATTTTTTCTTTTTTAGCAAAATTAGAATCCAGTTCATAGGTTGTGCTTGATGTCCATGACAGTCCCCTTGATCTCATGACTCATCATAGGTTTTATATTTTGCTCCAATTGTTGATCATCAACATCAAATGTGTCCATCATAATATCATCCATAGCCTCCATATTCTATAATTATTCATTGCTCATTTCTCATACATAGTAACCAAATAATGCAAACCTAGAGCTTGGACTGCAGATGTATGCAAAAAATGATAAATCCCTACCTTTGTAAGCCTAATTAAACACAACAACTAACATGTTGTTTGATCCTTTTTCTACCTTGTAAACACTTACTCAATGCATGCAATAATTTATTGAAATACAAATTTGAATGGTCTCTTAACTCTTGACACTAATGTCATTGCATTTGTCAAAACAGGGTTAATCATATTGTGATCTAAATTTTCATAATGAATTCTTCCAATCTGTCCTTTATATTTGAGCATTGATGACAATCCATCTTGTCTTTTACTACCCCTTTTAAATGCAAATGGTCTTGGCACATCAAGTTTCTCTCTTTGATTGACTTGTCCTTATGTCCTGTCACTATCCCTATGGATGCACTTTGGAGCCTCCTACTACTTTTAAATATCGCCCAGAGTCACCCCGATAAGTATTTTGATCCATTTGTATCTTCATCGACAAGAGATCATGTATCGCTAGGATATTCTATAGTTTCCCCGACGTGGTGAGTCTCCCCAATGATTATTCTTTTGATCTCAAGTATGTCACCAAGACTCCTATCGATGTAATATTATCAGCATGCCATAGCGGGTCGGGTAGACATTCAGAACTTAATCTGATGGTATATGTCTTGTCGATATGTTTCCCTCATGCTTCATCGATGAGACAAGATGAGTATCTCGCCGATGAAATTTCATCGCTGAGACCACAGGCCAGTCCTCCCAATATATCTTCTTAGGAAATTTTGATCATTGTAAGAGTCTTGATCTTTCACCGATATGCCTACATTTGAATGAATAGGTTTTTTTAAAAAAAATTGCATTGTTTCGTTGAATTTTTGACGAACCTCCAAAATTTTCCGACAAATTTGCAATACATCCGATGAAACTTTCATCGTAATGACTTGCCTATTTCATTGCGAGTTCAATGAACTATTTTTGTTATTCTTTCAATCCAAGTATGTCACCAAGACTCCTGCTAATGTAATCTTATTAGCGTGACATAGTGGGTCGGGTAGACATTCAGAACTTACTTTGATGGTATATGTCTTGTCGTTATGCTTCCCTCATGCTTCATCGACGAGACACGATGAGTATCTCGCCAAGGAAACTTCATCACTGAGACCACAAGCTAGTCCTCTTGATATATCTTCTCAGGAAATTTTGATCGTGGTAACAGTCTTGATCTCTCACTGATATGCCTACATTTGAACGATAGTTTTTTTTTTTTAAATTGCATTGTTTCGTCGCATTTTTGATGAACCTCCAAAAGCATCTAACGAATTTGCAATACATCTGATGAACCTTTCATCGTAATGACTTACCTATTTCATCATGATTTCAACAAACTATTGTCATTGTTCTTTCGATGTCAAGTATGTCGCCATGACTCCTGTCGATGTAATATTATCAGCATGACATAGCGGGTCGGGTAGACATTCAGAACTTACTTCGATGGTATATGTCTTGCCGATATGCTTCCCTCGTGCTTCATCGACAAGACAAGATGAGTATCTCACCGATGAAACTTCATCACTGAGACCATAGGCTAGTCCTCCCAAAATATCTTCTCAGGCAATTTTAATCGTGGTAACAGTCTTGATCTCTCACTAATATTTGTAATACATCAAAACTTTCATCGTAATTGTGACAAACTTATGTTGTTGATCTGATGCTTTGCCAAAGGCATGCCACTTTTTTTCTGGCTATTGTTCATCGCTAGATCAACGAAATTTTTGTCGATGTTCTGACAAACTTGTGTCATGATTTCGACGTTTTAAAGTGCATCAGAATATCAACAAAAATTGAGCGACAAAAATTATTTATGTGATTCGTCGATATTCAGAGAATAGATTATAAAAATTCCAACAAACTGTTGTTGAAAATTGGAGTCAAATATAGTAGTGACCTGATGTGAAAGTATGATAATGTGTATTTCTTTTTTGTTTTTATCGTGTAACAGGTTCGTGCAACACAACTAAGACACATAGTGACACAACTAGGAAGAAATGACACAACTGCTAAGAATAATGAGGCAACTGTTAGGCGAGAATCCGAATTTGAAATTGTGACACATTTGAGATGTTCAGTGATGCATCTAAAGGTGGGAGATTCAAATTTGAAATAACGATGCAACTGATCCAAAATGATGCATTAAATTATGACACAAGTGATAGTCTGAACGACGTAATTGCTTATTAGGTATAACTTTTTTTGTTTACATTTTTATTTGAATTTTCCTTTTGGGTTTTTGTTAGAATAGGGTTTTTGGTGTGCTAATCATCTCTTTTCAGTGTTAGCATTGGATTTAAGGAGATTTTGAAAATGTTTCTTTAGAAACAAAAATTGAGTGTTTCATCATTTACTATAAGGATAATCAATTTTGTTTGCTTGCTTACAACATGTACAACTTGCATCACATTCATAAGGTTAAAATGAACATGTATTTCATTCATGAAAGTTAAAATGAACAAAATGTATATCTTCACTCATGGGTTTTAAAATTAGCATGCATCACATGTCATCGGATTAAAAAGAACCCATGTTTGTTTCACATCATAAGAAAGGTTAAAATTAACAAGTTTTTGTCGTGTCTTGTGGTTTGCATTGTGCCATTGTATGTGTATGCTCTTCTCTTGTGACATTTGGCGATATTGAGAATCAAAAGCATTCCTTTGGTATTTTATACAATCACCCACATATTTCAATTTGGAACTAAAATTAACCCCATGCGAGTGTGAGGAAAAGGCATTGTGTATGCTCTCTCCTTGCACTTCGTGTGATTTGGGAGATAAAAAACAAAGTAATTCCTTTCTATTGTTTACCCTTAAAGGGCCTGCCTTGAAAGAGGGAACAACCTAAGTGGCATTGTTTCAGTTTGCTATATGAGTTGTCATGACCATTACAAAAGTCTTGGTTCACTTAGTGAGGATGTCCTATGCAGACAAGTGCCACCCCTAGTGTCTATGTGACACGTCAAAATAATTTATTAGGAAGGAACTGGGAGGCCTCTTAATTGAGCTAGTCTTTCCTCACACATGGACATCAATATTTCCCTCAAATATAGACTAAGAACCCTTGTTTAGTGGACAAAAACCCATTCACTTGCTAGTGCAGGAATGGTCATTCTGAAGCCACCCTACATTCCACCATTCATTGTAGAGATAGGGAATCCCTCAAGGTTTTTGGATCTTAGGGGGTAAGAGATCTTGGTGATCCTGTGTCGTGTAAGGGGGAGATAGTGCCACCATGGTCTCTAGTTGTCCACTTTGTTTAGGTTTTTGGAGCAATTTGAGTAGGAACTCAGTAGGTGATACCTTTTCTAGCCTAGGTTGTACATTTTCTATGGGTGTATTTATTTACATTGGAATCAAATATTTTCACACTCAAAATTAGACCAAAACAAGTGTTTGTTGACTATTTTATGTGTTTTCCAAACTTCATCTCATAAAATCTCATCAAAACCAATCAAAAACCCATTTGAAAACCAAGTCAAAACCATCAAATTACAAAATAAGATTTTTGTGAACCACAACTACTTGAAACAGGCCTACAATGACAATTTTGTGTTACATCTATTACCAAAAAAATGCAACTAAAATCTTGAACCACAACTACTTAACACAGTGCCACAACTGTTAAACTGAACCACAAATGCTCGTTAGAAACCTACAACTAAAATGACGCATATGAGAAAAATAGTGCCACAATTACTTAATTACCAAAAATTCACGAAATCCTTTTCCAAAATAGAATCAATTCATCATAACAGTGAGCTTAACTTTTAAAGTAGAGACTTTCAAAGCTTTACTAGTCCATTCCAACACTTCCATTTAGGATTACATTGCATTCTAGGTTGCTTTCCTCATACTTTTTACTTGCATAAATTAATCCTAGACCTTAGGTTGCACCTACATTGGAAGATTACTAAGCCTTTAGATAGTCCATGGTTGCTTATCCAACGTGTCATTGACCTTCATCTTTTATTTTATCAACCTTTGTCATTGTCATCTTGGTCAATACTTGAGTCTCAAAATTGTGTCCTAGTTTAGACTCACCTTGTCAAAAACTGTTACCTTGGTCATCGCAAAGGTAAATGACATTTGGGTTAGCTATCTTGGACCTACAACAACTTGGTTGTCATCCTTTTTCTTAAATCTTAAGGTTCATATCCTTAGTATCATCTTGTTAGTCTCATTTATCTTCACACATCCCCTTTGACCATAGCATTACTATCATATTATCACTCCTTAATCTTATTTTTTCACTTTGCATCGTTATATCCCAAAAACACAAAAATATAGCTTAATTTCATCTTATCCTTAGTTACACCACTACCTTTGATCATTAACTTAGCATCATCTAGTCTCCATATCATTATCCTTGATCATTAATTAGTCCACCTTTGGCATCCTTTGCATCTATAAGTTTCATTTAACTTCATTTAGATTCATCCTTTAGTCATCATCCTTGCATGAGCACCTTGCATTTATATATCCAAAAAATCCCAAAAGCATAGTTTAGCTTCATATCGCTTTACATTACCTTCCAGCTTGCAAGTCTTACATGGTTGAAACAAGGTCACGAACTAAAAGAAAGGACATGAATTCCTCAAATGACCCCTTTTCTAGTCCACACCATGACACCAACTTTGGATCAAACTCAAATCAATCTACTCCATGAAGAGACTAAAACAACACATTGGACAACCTAACTCTAGACGAATTCAACAAGAAAATGACTCCTGAAGAAATCAAAAGAGCTTACCAAGATCCAAGGATTTTACGCATGGTTGATGAACTCGTTAGTGTTGATCCTAATATATTCTTCTATGCACTAGCCAAAAATGGTGCTAAACTCCCTCAAGGATTTGATGTCTCCACAATTATGGAAGGAGATACTCAGAATCTATTTGCATTAGGGATGCCATCTTCACAACAAATGTCAACTATACCGCTTGGGACAAAAACACACATGGAAACCACTACCACACATATTTGTAGTATCTCCACACTTGGAAACAAGGTGACTCATGCATTAACACAAGGACATAATTTTACATTTGGTATCACATCAAATTCCAAGGGTAAGACCTTCTCAAATACTCCTTTTCAAAATACAAACCAAGGTCCCACACCTTTACTTCAAAATACAAACCAAGGTCCTATTCCTACACTTCAAAACATGAATCAAGATCCCTCATTCCAATTCCAAAACACACCATCATCAAATCAAAACCAGCCAAATAAATTTAAGAGAACTCACATTGTCCCACGAAAAATACCAAATCAAAACACCAATGAAGGGCCCACTCTTAAATTGAAAAGACCTACATTCTCAAACAACAATCAAGGACCAACCTTTCAAATCCAAGGAACAAACCAAGGGCCCACACCACATTTTCAAAATCCCATACCAAATACAAACATGACCTTTGGGACCAATCTAAATGCCAATTTCCCTTCAAATAAAACCAACACAAATTCCACATTAACACATCAATATCAAAAAGGTAATCAAGGTCCCATACCACAAAATACCAATCCCAATCCAAACCCAACATATGACCTCAACACCAATGTTATAACACCAAATCAAACCAACACAACACCATCTCTTGCAGATACCTTGATGCAACAAATACAAGCCATCCAACAAAAAATGACAAACATACAATTGGGAACCAACAAGAAAACTTATTCCATGGAGGAATTATGCCCTTATCCATTTGACAAAAATCTCTACATGTCGCCCTTTCCCCCTCACTTCACAACACCAAGTTTACCCAAATATAGAGGGAAAGGGGATCTAGTGGAACACATACAAAAATTTAATATGGCATGTATGGAAATCTTATATGATCCTACCTATTTGATGAGACTATTTCCAAAAATTCTCATGGGACCAGCCCTAGATTGGTTTGCACATCTTCCTCCAGGGGTTAGAACATGTGGGGAACTGACTGATAAATTCATTAATCACTTTTCCTTTAACATTGAAAGTGATGTGACCCCCACAATATTATGCACAACCAAACAAGAAGAAGGGGAATTACTTACCTCATTTTACCAAAGATGGTGAAGTCTAGCTAGCAAGTTTCCTTGTCAAATTCTTGAGAAACAAATAGTAACCATGTTTGTGGAAAACCTTAGTGGAGAAATGATGAGTGGTCTTCAAATCCAATGTTGCAAATTTTTTGATGAAATCCTTGAGAAATGTGTCTTTATTGAAAAAGGTCTTGTCGCAAAAGGACTAGTCAAAGTACACAAAGAGACTCCAAAGCCCAATAATGACAAAATCAAATATTGGTCCTAAAACAAGAATGTCACTAATGATGGAGTTGTCGATGCTAAAGTGATAAACAAAGGTCCTACCATTCACCTCAAAGGTCCTTCCACATCAAACACATCAAATACCCAAACACAAGGTCAAGGTCAAACATTAAATGTAGTCTAAAACAACCAACAACATAGAGGTCCTCCCTACGCCAAGAGAACATATACCCAATTGGGTGAACCCATTGAATTAGTCCTAAAGACACTCTTACAATATAATGTCATCCAACTACCAGACATCAAAAACTATGAACCCTCATTGATTAAACCTGATTGGTGGAAAGAAGATGAATATTGTGAATATCACTGTGGAATAGAACATAATACATCCCAATGTTGGACACTCAAAAATGTCATTCAAGACCTCATCAAAGAAGGAATAATTTCAATAGAAAATTCACAAGTCAAGACAAATTTTGATCATACCATATTTAAAACTCCCCTGCAATATCATGACAAAGGAAAAGCCTCCAGTTTAGGGAATAATAATAGTGCCAATTATACCAACGTCAAACATGATTATAGCACTATTATCCTTAATGTAAGACCCTTTGATGATCATATTTCCACCATTAACATAAATAAGAAAAGTTTAGAGTGTGTTGTCACCACTCGTAGAGCCAAGATAACTCTTCCAAGACTTCCTTCCAATCCACAACCAAAAATCTAGTACAATATCCTAGACCAGCTAGGGAAGACTCTCATATAGATTTCCATTATGGAACTCCTTCGCATATCTTCTCAACACAGAGCTTCCTTGATAAATCCTTGCAAGAATCATTTGTACCCACCAATATAGATTTCAATGAATTTCAGACCATGGTTGGATACCTAGCTGTGCCACATCATGTCACCTTTTCTGAACAAGACTTTTTCCACACAAAAGCTAGATCATAACTATGCCCTACACATTGAAGTATGTGTTAATAAACATAAGATAAGATGAGTCCTCATAGATGGTGAAGTAGGTCTGAACATTTTCTCCCTAAAATTAGTGAAAGCATTGGGATACTCTAAGAATTGCATAGATCAAACTAAGAAAATTGTTATCAAGGCTTATGATGACATTGAATGCTCGTTTGAAGGAGTTATTTCACTTCCCATAAGAATTGGTTCAGCTATACATAACACAACATTTCATGTCTTGGATTTGTATTTACACTACAACCTTCTCCTTGGCTTCCCTTGGATTCATTCTATGAGGGCTATACCATCCACAGACCACCAATGCCCCAAGTTTCCCTATAATGGCATCAAAGTTACTATTCATGGTGATCTTGATCCCTTTCAGTATTGCACAAACCTAAAAGGAACTGTTGAGAGAAAAGTGTCTATAAATCAAGAGGCTTCTTCTTCCACCTCATCCCACTACATTGATCCATCTGACCTCGTCAAATCATCCACTCCATTCACCCCACCGTCTAAACCCAGAATCCAGATTCAAGACAAAAGATGGAAAAAGTACAACATAAAAGTATCTTTGCATTGGAAAGCTACCTAAATCACCAAACCCTTACAAAAAATTGCATCCCATACAACTTAAATTTATCATCTATAAACCCCCTACTACCTTCACTAAATGGGGGGAGTTAGGTAAAGAATCTTTAGATGACCACATTTACACATAATTGTATAAAGAAGAGGACATAAAACCTAAGCAGCTACCAATTGAACAGTATCCAAAAGGGTTCCTCTTAATGAAGCAACAAGGATATGATAGACACAGTAGCCTTGGTCTAAACAAAAAAGGAATTTTGGAACCCTTACTCCCTCATAAATTGCTTAAGTATCAAGGGTTAGGGTTTGTACCAATAAAAGTGACTATTTGGGGTACTAGGTTACTCGCGAGTGAGACTGTTAATGCTTCAAATGAAATTGAGACATCTGAGGACTATTATGTCGAATCTAACTCCAATGAGTGAGAATGGTATTTGGAATCTAATAGATCCATTAGTAATTATAACCTTGAGGAAACATTTAGAGAGCCTGGTAAGCCTACCTTTGAGGAAAGATTTAGTCTCATGTTTAAAATTGGTCCCCATCAAGTCCCCACCAAAAGGTCCCCTTGAAAAGGGAAGCTTGGATCAAACACTTTTGGGAAACTAATGATTCTACCTTATGGGAACCTGATGACTCCACCTCTATATTTACCCCATCTTCCTACACCATGAACCTTCACAATACTGATGATGTCTTGCCCCTCATTTACCCATAATTAATAGATTGGGATCAACAAGAACCACCAAGCTTAGATACATTCGAAAACAACAAATAAATTTCTGAGTTCATGGGACTTCATGAAGGAATAACAAGTGGGGATCATAAAGTTGTCTTTTTCATATAACTCAATAGTGCCACATGCTTTGGTGAGGTTTTCCTTTCCTCTAGTTGCAAAAGTGAAAATGAAAAAAATAAAAATAAAAAGAATGGGTCTTCAGGTGAAAACCGAAATGTGCTTGTTGACTATGAAAAAGTAAAAATAAAGGACGTATTTGAAGGTGAAAACCTCTTTGAGGTGATTGAGGATGGAGGACTAGATAGTCTCCCTATAGACTGATAGATATTTCCATTGCTTGTAGAAGAAACAAAAGAAGTGAACATTGGGACACATGACAACTCTCGAATCATACAGCTTGCAACATATATGACCACAAAGGAAAAGCCTGAGTTTACAGTGTTATTTTTAGAAAGACGAGTTAATTTTGCATGGTCATATGTTGATATGCCTAGATTTGACCCCAAGATTGTTTTACATCACCTGCCACTATTACCAAATGCCAAACCATATAAACAGAAGCTAAGGAAAATGCACTCGCAGATTGCACTCTTGGTCAAGGTGGAACTAAAGAAAATCTTGGATGTTGGATTCATATGCTCTATTGAATATGTCGATTGGATATCCAATCTTGTTCTTGTCAGAAAACTAAATGGAAAAATCAGTGTATGTATGGATTTCAAGGATCTCAACAATGCTTGTCCTATAGAAGATTTCCCCTTACCAAATATTGACATCATAGTGGACCTTACTGTTGGATATGAAATGCTATCACTTAAGGACAGATTCTCAAGCTATAACCAGATAAGAATTGCTCATGAAGATCAACCAAAGAAAAACTTCGCATGCACTTGAGGAAATTTCTCTTGGAATGTTATTTCATTTGGACAAAAATGTTGGAGCTACATATCAGAGAACCATGAGTACCATTTTTCATGATTATATGCATGTACTTATGGAGGATTATGTTGATGATCTTCTCTCAAAATATCTAGAATGAAGTGGTCACCTAGCAATCTTGGATAAGATTTTGATATGACTTGAAAAGTATAAACTTAGGTTAAATCCAAAGAAATATGTTTTTGGGGTCCAATCAGGCAAACTCTTAGGATAAATTGTCTCTCGTAGAGGAATAGAGGTTGATGGACCGCAAAAGTAAAAGCTATCTTGGATATGCCACCACCAACCAACATCAATCAACTAAGGACTTTACAAGCAAGACTACAATCAATCTGTAGGTTCATTCCCCAACTAGAAGATAAGATTCATTTGTTTCAACACTTATTAAGAAAAGGAATTCCCTTTGTTTGGACATAGAAATGTCAAGAAACATTTGATCAAATCAAGTGTTATCTATTGACTCCACCAATTCTTATGGCTCTTATTGATGGTAGACATTTGATATTGTATATGACAACAACTACATGAACATTGGGGGCATTATTAGCACAAAATGATAATGATGGCAAAGAATGAGCAATCTACTACATCAATCGTACCTTATTTAGATATGATTTAAACTACACCCTATTGAATGAGTGTGCCTCACAATTGTATTTGTAGCCCAAAAATTGAGACATTATATGTTGAACCACAAGACAAACTTAATAGCCAAAATTGATCCTCTAAAGTGCATTCTTAATAAAGCAGCTCTGATAGGATGGTTAGCTAAGTGGGTTATGGTATTAAGTGAATATGACATTGAATATGTTGACTAAAAAGAAATAAAAGGATAAGTGATAATTGATCATCTCACAGATGCACCAGTGAAAGCAAGCCATCCTTTAATATCTGAATTCCTAGATGAAGCAATCTTTGTAATAGAAACACCAACAACATGGAAATTGTACTTTGAGATGGATCTTACAAAAGATATGGTTCAAGAGTTGGCATTTTATTCATCAAAACCTCAAGTGGATTCCATTCCTAAATCATTTTGAATAGTATTTTCGTGCACTAACAACATAGTTGAGTATGAGGCACTATTGACAGGACTTTGAATGGCAATAAAATGAAAAATCAAGGATCTTCAAGTTTATGGTGATTCCCAGCTAGTGACCAACCAAGTTAATGATGATTATGATAACAAGGATGAGAAGTTAATGCCCTACAAGTGCATGGTTGATATTTTTAGACTGTACTTTGAAGCTATTACCTTTAAGCAGATATCAAGAATCTAGAACAAGGCAACTGATGCAATGGAACCAATTAGATCTCTCTTGGAAATTCCTAACAATGCATCACAATATGAGTTTTTGGTAGAACAACTGTGTTGTTTAGTGTTTTCTACACAACAACAACTCAGACAGAATAAATGTTATCTTATCTCTCTTGAAAGGTTGACCTCTATGAACAAAGAGATAACCCCAAGGTCTCTCAAGTGTCAAGTCTTGACAATGCAATGGAACAAACTCAGTGATAAATGTGAAAATGTTGGTAATCACAAAGGGACCTTACGAACAAACACTGGAAGCTTTAAACTCATTAGATTTTAAGATATGGTGATGCTTGAATTTCTAGTTCTAACCAAATAATAAAAGAAACAACAAAAGATGAGGGTTTCAGAAGTCCTAAGATTAACCATGCAAATAATGAAATACTTGGAATGGACCAATCCCTTTAAACTAATTCCTCTTCAACCAAGGCTATACCTGCGATCTTATAGAAAATAGTGCAATCTTTTGAGGTGTTAAATATTTTTAGACTAAGGGCATTCATTCAATGGAACTCAATAAATTCCTATAGTTGAACTAAGCACATAAGTATCTGGTATAGGTTAACCTTGCACAACATTCCCATAATCAAGAAACTACCCAAAGTATGAACCAAATATTGCTACAACACTCCAAGCATTAAATCACAAGCATTATTAACTAAACCTAAGATATACTCAAATGTTTCCAAGCAATTTAAGAGATAAAACAAGAACCATGCAAGATCATTCAATCCAAGAGAAGGCACCAACCATAGCACAATGTCTTCACTTTGCATTAAATCACCACATTAGCAACATTTCTGGTATCTTACAACATTTGCTTGAAATGTAAAACTAACTTCTAATCTTCTAACATGCATGTCATTCTACTACTAAATCTACAGTTTACAAGTATTCTGACTTAATCAACAACTAGAAGAATTCTTTCTAAACTTAACTCAACCTAACTGAACCTTTTTAAATGAGGCAAAATTCCATTCTTATAGAATTCACATTCAGTGCAAACCCCAAGCTAGGGTTAAGAAGAGATTTGGTCATCAATCAGATCAGCCCAGACAGCCTGCAATAATTCACTACCTAGCATTAAATGCATGAAGTGCACCTTCAAATCGACTTGGGATCCCAAAATTCATGGTAGAGTCCGTCGAGCCATGCCCACCATTAATGCTCTATTTACCTGAAGCCGAAGAATTAAACTACTCGAGCAAGCTTAACTTGTCTTCAACCGCAAAGTGTACTCAGGTGAATCCCACAAATCACGCAACATCCTCAAAGCATGTACACTCCATCCTTCCTCATTCATGACTGCAACAACTTGCTCGATCTAGCCTGCACTCAAAGAATCATATTTAGAAACCAATATAGCATGAGAAATTAAGTTAGTACATCATGAAAAACATGTCAAATCATCAAGGAAATCCATCTGAGCAGTTAGAATTCATTGGGACATTGTTAAAACATCATCTTTCAAAGTTCAGGATTTTCACCCCTTTGCGGATTTTAGCTCGAGAAGGAATTTCAGAAAATTCTGGGTCAGGCGGACAATAGTGAGGCAAGAACAAAAATGGGCTCAAAATCCAAACATTCAAAGATTAAACAACCATAAAAATTTTGCATTCACCATTAGATCATCCATATTGATCATAAAATGTAGAGCCATTAACAATCGGGCCATGAATTCCCTCAATTCTCAACAATTGACAGATCTTCAGAAAAATCTGATCGAGTAGGAAATCCCCGAGCTCGTCACATCCTCACCAAGATGACCACCGCACTATCGCGAGCTATCTAACATGACCCCATGGTACCAAGGTTAACCACACCACCGAGGGCCAACCGAACGACTGCCACGGTATCGAGGTGAATGGCAGCGCCGCCCAACAAACTGCCATCACGCCATCATAGGCTAGTTAACTAACCACCACAATACCACGGTAAACCATGGGACCGAAGGTGAGCTAACTGTCACCGTGCCATCGCGGTCAATCAGATAGACCCCTGCGATATGGCAATGTCACCACGCAACCGTGCCCTAGGCAAAGCTTCCCTACGGGACCGAGGTAAATCGACATAGGCGACCCAGGAAAATGACTAAGGCAAGGAAAGATTGGAAGAATCCGGGAAGGAAGGAAAATCCGCAGGGAAGAGAAATTCCTGAAGGCGATGAAGAATAAGCTTGTTCGAGTTTTCTAGGAGGCCGGGGAAATCAGGAAACATGGCACAATTCAAAAAAGTTTGGGAAGGTAGAAATTCTACGAGACCCCGAAATCTCTGAATGCAATGTAAAAGCAGCCCGACCAAGAAAATCAAGTAGTTGGGGAAATCCGGTGGGGAGGGAAAATCCCGAAATTAGTGAGAAACCTGAAAATTGACCCCCTTAGACTTAGAATTTTCAAAGTGTTAGCAAAATGGGGGCATTTTTCCAATCAGATAAGCTTCAAAGAACATGGCAAAGGCAACAAAAATGTAGGGTCAAGCATCAAAAAAACACCAAAGATGAAAAACTCAAGATTTTCAAAGACAAGCATAAGGAAGGCCACAGAAAAGAGCCAAAAGACCAGGCAAAAAGAAAGGGTCCCCACTTTCAATGGGGTAGGTGTGAAAAATTGCACAACAAATGGCGACTCCACTATGGAAATGCTCTAGAGCATTTCAATGACAAACTGGAATCATGAACCCAAAATCTTTGGTTTCAATCCAAGCATCAAGTTACATCTTAGACAAGGTTTTAGAAATCACAAGCAAGCAAACCTTTCCTATACTAGGGTCAAAGTGTGTGAGTATGCATTAATTTCCCTTTCCTAAGTTGCAATAGGGACCAAACTCAGTCTGATAGGACTACATAAGAATTCTAACTCCAAAAGCAACCTAGATAGAACCTCACTGCTAGTCAGGCATCCATAGCCCCAGTGAGGTTATCACTGTGACCCTCCCTAACATAGCTCTACTTCCAGCTAGGCATCCATAGCCTCGGTAGAGATGCTAGGATACCCCTGATAAGGTGAACATTTCTTTTGATTTTCAATATTTTCTTTTCTTTTCTTTCTTGATATTCTCTTTGAGATTTTCTTTTAAAGCTTTACTTTTCACCTTGCAGGAAATGAAGCCCACACTCAAGGATGAGAATCACAGCAACACTAGAGTAGAATATAATATTTTTCACCTAGTCAGACCTCCTAAAGACCACATGCAACCTTGGAATTCTTAAGATTTATGTGAAGATATAAGACCCAAATACATTCCAGAATTTGATTCAGTCAAGTGACTCTAATCCCCAGCCCATGCAACATCAGAAGAAGGAATCCCACCAAGTTGGATGACTCTGAAAAAGATGATTGGAGTTTGTAAAAGAAATCCTAGAACAACCCCAGACAAGCAATCAGTTATACAAATGCAACCAGCCTAGAGAAAAGGAAGAAAACCCCAAAGAAGACCAACTCGAACTAAAAGTAGTAAACAAGCAAAGCAAAACCAAAAGAAACCCTACTCTAAGGAAAAATAATCTACTTATGTACAAAGACAGAGCTAAAAACAACTCAAGACTAAAAATAATGCTTCAAGTACTACCCATTGACAGGCAGTGGGATATCCTCTCCAGTGAGGGTTTTCAAACGGAAGACATTATCTCCCAAAATCTCTGCAATCTGGGAAGGGTTAAGCCAAAGTCTGTCAAATTTTTCATGTTCCCCTTTTCTGTCATGGGCTTTATCCCAATAGAGAACCAATTCGAAGATTCTAAAGGCTTTCACCTTGGCTCTCCTATCAAACCATCTCTTCACTAGACCTTGATGCCTAGCAAAGTTTTCTAAGGCTTCATCTCTTCTCTCTTCAAGGTGTAACAATTCAGTCAAGTGGGATTCACGCTTATCTTCTCCATCATAGTACTCATTGATGAATTGTAGGGTAAGGATCTTTAGCTAGATGGAAAAGACAAGTTGCCAACCATACACTAGGTGATAAAGAGAGGTTCCTAAGGATGTCTTTTGTCTAGTGCGATTTTCCCAAAGAGAAAATCTAAGTTGGGTGTGCCAATCCTTGGGATTCTTTTCTAGTAGTTTCGGGATGACTGTCAACATGTTCTTATTGGAAGACTCGGGCAAACCATTCCCTTGTGGATAGTAATTGGATGCAAATTTTATGGAAATTCCATGATCATAAGCCTAGTTAGAAAACTTTAATGATGCAAATGTAGAACCATTGTCACTAACCAAAGCCCATGGACAACCAAAGCGGTTAATGATACGTGTCTCCATGAAATTGATTACCACTTCAAAAGTGCATTGCTTGCATGCAAGAGCCTCAATCCACCTAGTAAAGTAATTTGTTACAATAAGAATATAGTTGTGGCCTACATATGAAGGTGGGTTGATTGGACCTATGAAGTCCGTTCCCCACTGTGCGAATGGTTTTACCTCTATGGCAGGCTAAAGTGGAAGAGTTGCACACCTCTCCCTATTTGTTGTAGTCTGACATGCATGACAAATCCTCACATGGTTATGTGTGTCCTTGAACAAGGTAGGCCAGTAATAGCCTGCCCTCAAGATCTGATTTGTAGTGGAAGGTGCTCAACCATGGCCTATGCCATATTTGTCATGAAATTCAATCATCACTCTCCCAACCTCTTCCTTGCTTAGGCATCTCAAGTAGACACCTTCATGATTTCTCTTGTATAAAATAGCTCCTTTCATCATAAAATTTCCACTCTTCAAGAGTAGAGCTCTCCTTTGCACAACATTGAGGCATCTAGGACACTGTTGATTCAAAAGATAGTGGAGGATGTCATCATACCAGTCCCCTGGAGAAACATCTTCAAGATTATAATGTTGGGCTACAAGGTCAGGACCCATTTTTGCCATTGTCTTGGTCATTCCTTGCCCTC
Source organism: Sequoiadendron giganteum (assembly GCA_007115665.2). Taxonomy (NCBI): domain Eukaryota; kingdom Viridiplantae; phylum Streptophyta; class Pinopsida; order Cupressales; family Cupressaceae; genus Sequoiadendron; species Sequoiadendron giganteum. The sequence goes on along the minus strand of CM021103.1, from coordinate 343,205,378 downwards.
TTACCAACTTCATGGGTTGAATTTCAATATCATACTCTTGTAACATAGCTACCCACTTGGCTCTGCATTCACCCAATTCATTCTGCATCAACAACAACTTGACTGTAGGATCAGGGACTATAGCAAAGACTTTGTTTCTCAGTATATAGTGTTTGAATTTCTTCATAGTTCGGATCAAGGCATAAGCCTGCTTTTCAACATTATGATATCTCAGTTATGCATCTTTCAAAGGTGCACTCATTAATGCTATGGAATGCTCATTCCCTTGATCAAACTTTTGTGTCAGCAAGCCAGTACAGGAGCGATTAGAGGTAAATGAATAGATATAGAATGACTTAGAATAATCAAGACTCACCAAAATAGGGTCCTCAATAATAGCTCTCTTGATTTCTATAAATGCTTCCTTAGCCTTTGTATTCCATTCAACCTTTGCTTCTTGCTTCAACATCGCATTCAATGGCTTGACTATCTCTGCAAATCTAGTGATAAACTTTCTGACAAAGTTAATCTTGCCAAAGAATGACTTCATTTCTTTCTTGCTTGTAGGGGGTTGAATTTTTCAGTATAGCTCGTTCAAGATCAATGGAAATGCCCTGTTCCAAACTAATATGTCCCAACAGCTTTCCCTCGGTGACTCCAAAGATGCACTTCTTTGGATTAAGTGAAATGCCAAATTCCCTACACTTCTAGAATACTTTGCATAAATCTATAACATGATCACTTCTCCTCTTGGAAAAGACTATCAGATCATCCATGTAAATTATTATGCACTTTCCAATGATGTATTTGAAGGAAATATCCATAGCTCTTTGGAATGTAGCTCCAGCATTGATTAATCCAAAGGGCATTCTTTTGTAGGAAAAAGTTCCCCATTTTGTAGTAAAGGCAGTTTTGTGCCTATCTTCATATTGGACCATGACCTGGTTGTATCCAGAGTACCCATCCAGAAAGGACATCATCTGAGATCCATTAACAATCTGAAGTACCTCATCTAGTGAAGGGATTGGATAATTATCTTTTTCTGATGTTCTATTCAGGTTCTTGAAATCAACACACAGTCTGATTTCTCCATTTTTCTTCCTTGCTGGAACCAATTTTGCAACCCATGTTGAATGTCTTACTAGAAATATGATTTGTGTTGGAAGTAGCTTCTGCACTTCCTTTTGAATGATGGGCTCCTATAGAGCATTAATTGGTCTATGTCTTTGCCTAAATGGCTTAACATTTGACTTGAAGGGAATAGTATGTGTAATGATTGAAGTGTCATATGTCCTCAAGTCATCATAACTCCAAGCTATCACATCCTGATATGTGTGCAAGGCATTAATGATCATGTGTCTCTCCTCTAGAGTGCACACCTTACCAATAAAGACATTTTTTATATCACTTTGGGTCCCCATGTTGTATGCTTCACACTGACAATTGAGGGACTCCCTTTTCATTTTCTGCTCCTGATCTCTTATCCTATCCAGATCAAAGATCCTTTCCAATTGCACCATGCCTCTTGGGATGGTATTAGTCTTTAGATTGAGGACTCCTTCTAGGTCCATTTCAGCCTCTTGAGGCTCAACCTCATCAATCACTTGAGAAGCAAACACATCATAGCTAGTGATAAAATCAATAATATGCTTATCATCTTCAAATACCTAAAAAATTGGTGACATTGTCAGGATCTAAAGGTACTAGAACAAGTTCCATAGTGAAATTCTTTAAGCCTGAAAGTGATAAGGATTGTAATGTACTTGTTGCTTGTGACAAAGAATCAACAGTTTGATTCTTACTTTGAGGTATCAGCTGAATGTTGAAGGCATCAAATCCTTCAATAAGATCCCATATTTTGTGCCTATAATTGGCCATCCTCTATCATGACATGAGAATTGTTTCCTTACTTTCCTGGCCACTAGCTCAGAATCTTCAAACACTTGTAGAATTTTGACTTTCTTTCTTAATGCCATTAATAGCCCATGAACTAGAGCTTCATACTCAACTACATTGTTAGTGCACTGGAATTGGAGTCTATGAGCAGCAAAGTAGGTTTTACCTTTAGGACTGATTAGCTCAGGCCCTGCTCCAGCACCCTGCTTGGATTTGGATCCATCAAACCTTAATGTCCAACAGTCATTAGCTCCTGCTTTTCTTGAAACACCTTTGTCCTTGCTAATACCTAGGGGTTCTTCAAGAGGCCTTGGGTTCCTCCCCTTTAGAGAATTTTGAATGCTTTGTATGTTCATCTTAACAGCTGGGGTTGTGGGGTTGTGTTAATGTATCCTTGTATCTGCAACTCTAGTTTGACATAAGAAACATTACAATTCAAAGTGAAGAGCATTGTGAACTTTGCACCAACTAGGAAGAAGCAACTCTTCGAAGTTCATATTTTTACCCTATTGAATCTGATCTTCTAAACATTTCTAGATAAAATCTTGTAAGTTATCCAGCAAACTGAGTTGCCTATCTACCTGATCATCAAGTTCCTCTATTTGTTTAAATAGTGCTTGAGAACTGATGGCTTCTAATGTGGATTCACCAAAAGACCTTTGCAGCACCAAGATTTCCTCTATGTCTGAGGCAGGGGAGGCTAGGACAGAATTCCCCATACTTAATTCTAATACCAATATCTCATTTGAAGTATTCTGATATTCAGTAATGACATACTTCATTCTAGGTTCTCTCCCAATTCTAATTTGATTTGGGACTCCTTTCTAGGGGAGCCACATGTGAGAATGGTCTATGGATGTATATTCATTCAGTGCTCTAGTAAAATCTCTACCCAAGATTAGACGATAAGTGTCAGGAATATCTGCTACCTGAATATTAAGTACTTGTTGCACTCTGGGGTCTGAAGCAACTTGCATGGGAATCATGTTCAACTCTCCTACTAATTCACCTCTATTTTTTCCAATTGGGTGACCTTCTTCTAAGAAGTTGCAGGGGTAATACCAAGAGCCCTACACATAGCAAATGGCATAACATTCGTGGATGCCCCTAAATCCAGCAGGAAATTGTGCATATTTTTACCAAATATACAAATAGAAATCAGAAAAGGAGGGGTTTCCGTTTTGCTTTGGAATAAACTCAATTGTGAGTCAGCTTGTGCAACCTGACCCCTATCTTTTTCTTTTCCCCTATCCCTAGATTGTGACTGACTAGGGCCTTTGGGTGCTTGTAAACTAGGAGGCCTTCCAATTGCCTCATTGATTGCTACTCCTGGTGTTTCTATACTTGAATTAGAGGACCCCGAGACTACATTTCTAATTTCAAGAACTCTCGGCAACTCGAAAGAAAAAAGACTCACCTTCACTTTCCTGAGTTCCTCACTGAAATATTCTCCCAGTTGTTCCACATCCATGTCAGTGTGGACCTCCTTAGAATGACTAGTCTTCCTATCTCTTGTTGTATCAACATTGCTTCATTTTCAAACATTTGGTTGTCCTTCTTTTGTAAGGTATTATGTTGGCACCTGAGGGTAGGATGGATTGTTATTGGCATGTGGATTCGATGGAGAAGTAAAATTATGTGGAGGGGTAGATGTAGTGAATGGTCCTCCAACTTGTGGATTCCCGTGGGGCTTTCTCCTCAGATCATACTTTCTGAGAGGTTGTTCAAACATTTGTACTTCTTCAACATCAGCCTCTTCTTCATCCAATTGGCCATTGTCATTCTCAGTTTCTTCATTAAATAGCTGAGAGATTTCATCTTCATTGAGCACTTTTTCTGCCTCCCCATTCAGGCTACTTGACTCCTCTTCTGGTTCATTCTCCTCATCCCTTTGGAAAGGGGCGTGATTCAACACCAATACTGGGGAATCATAAGGATTTGAGGGTACCAATTATTGGCCAGTGGAGTTTTTTTCAACTTCATATTGAAATATGGAAGCAGTAGTTTGAAATTCAGGACAATCAAGCTTAGAGTGTTGACTAGTCTTGTGAAGTCTACACCATCCTGACAAAGCTGCTTCTGCTAGGTATACACCACCTAGAGGTTTCTCTTGATTGGAAGGTTGATCCAATGGAGTGGAGACTCCCCCATTGTTAGGCCCAATGTTCCATGGCCTATTCTTCCTAGGTGGCTATCTTCTTTCAAATCCTTGTCCACCTTGTTGACTTCTATCAAAGTCCTATTTTTTGTCATAGTGTTGCCCTCTATTATAACTTGATTGCATGCTCTTCTGATTAGCTTGGAGTTATCTATTCTGGTTCCTCAAGTAGGTTACCTTTGTGTTCATCTTCTTCACTTGCTCAGTTAACTCATCCGACCTTTCTTTATCAAGATCGTTGTAAGGGACTGGATTCACAATGTTTGGAGGGTATCTAGGCACTCCTCCAAAACCATTAGACTGATTCAAAACTTCTGAGTTCTACAAATATGTAGGGAAACTAGTCTTCTGCTATGAATGGAGGGGATGGTTAGTATTTTGTTGGGGATAACTGAGCATTGGTTGGACCTGCTTTATTGGATGACCTGGGTAAGGGACCAAAGGCAACTATGGAATAGGATTCATAAGGGGAGTATGATTAATCAAAGCCTAGTTGAGAGATTGGACTTGGCTCGGGTGAGTAGCAGGTCCCAAAGATGGCAGGGGTCTTGACAAGTGTTGTCTCAGGTCTATTCTGACCTTAACAGCCTCTTTATAGGCAATGAGCAAGGTAGTTGGAGGGTCAGTTTTCCACTTAAGGAAGGCGGATGTGAGACTATCCAGGGATTCAAAGTACATCTCTAAGGTGGAGGCATCATCCCCCAGCATAAGGTGCTTGCAATCTAGTTTATGCATGGTGGAACCTATTGTTGAATGATCCTATAGGTTCATTGACCTCTCTCTTTACCCTAGTAAACTGCATATAAAGCTCACTAGCACTAATAGGAATCTTAAACTTCTACAAAAATGCAGCCTCAAGTTCAGCCCAGTTATGGATGGATGCAATAGGTAAATGATTGTACCAATAGAAGGCCTCCTCTCCTAGAGAATAGGGGAAAATTCTGCATGCAACATCCTCATGATTAAACCCTCTATCTCTCAAACAAGTCTAAAAGATCCTAATATGATCATTTTTCGTTTTATTAGGGTCATTTGTGTGAAACTTAGAGAAAAAATGCTTAGGGTTCTTGGGCATAACATTGTAGTTGTTGAAGGTTAGAGGGGATGGATTATTTTCCAGGAAAGCCATCGGTGGAGGTGGAGGTGGTAAAGGCTGATTGATGACTGGTTGGGGTTGATGAATGGAATCAACCTCAAAATCAGATGAAGATGAAGTGGATGAAGGTGAGGATGGTGGAAATGATGGATTGGATGATGATTCCTCCCTTATTATGGTCCTTCTTGACCTGGTTGGAGGTGGCAGTTCTTAAAACTCTTCTTCTTCTCCTAGTGTAGATTTGGTTCTCCTTCTGAGCCTCTCAGGAGAGATTGCATTTAGAAAATGATCCATCTTACTTCTTCAAGCCCTTCTTCTAGCGCCAATCCTATTATTTGGTGTTTTCTGTATAGCAACAACTCAGACAGAATAAATGTTATCCTATCTCTCTTGAAAGGTTGATCTCTATGAACAAAGAGATAACCTCAAGGTCTCTCGGGTGTCAGGTCTTGACAATGCAATGGAACAAACTCAGTGATAAATGTGAAAATGTTGGTAATCACCAAGGGACCTTACAAACAAACACTGGAAGCTTTAAACTCATCAGATTTTAAGATATGGTGATGCTTGAATTTCTAGTTCTAACCAAATAATAAAAGAAACAACAAAATATGAGGGTTTCAGAAGTCCTAAGATTAACACTACTACTAAGATTAACCATGCAAATAATGAAATACTTGGAATGGACCAATCCCTTTAAACTAATTCCTATTCAACCCAGGCTATACCTGTGATCTTACAGAAAATAGTGCAATCTTCTAGGGTGTTAAAGATTTTTAGACTAAGGGAATTCATTCAATGGAACTCAATAAATTCCTATAGTTGAACTAAGCACATAAGTATCTGGTATAGGTTGACCTTTCACAACATTCCCATAATCAATAAACTTCCCAAAGTATGAACTAGAGATTGCTACAACACTCCAAGCATTAAATCACAAGCATTATTAACTAAACCTAAGATATACTCAAACATTTCCAAGAAATTTAAGAGATAAAACAAGAACCATGCAAGATCATTCAATCCAAGAGAAGGCACCAATCATAGCACAATGTCTTCACTTTGCAATAAATCACCACATTAGCAACAATTTTGGTCTGTTACAGCATTTTCTTGAAATGTAAAACTAACTTCTAATCTTCTAACATGCCTGCCATTTTACTACTAAATCTATGGTTTACAAGTCTTCTAACTTAATCAGCCCTGAAAGAATTCTTTTTGAAATTAACTCAGCCTAACTGAACCTTTTTAAATGAGGCAAAATGCCATCCTTGTAGAATTCACATTTAGTGCAAACCCCAAACTAGGGTTACGAAGAGAGTTGGTCATCAATTAGATCAGCCTAGATAGCCTGCAATAATTTTCCACCCAACATTGAATGCATGAAGTTCCCCTTCAAATCGACTTGGGATCCCAAAAGTCATGGTACAGTCCCTCGAGCCATGCCCACCATTAATGCTCTATCTACCTGAAGCAGAAGAATGAAATTGCTCAAGCAAGATTAACATGTCTTTAGTTGCAAAGTGTACTCAGGTGAATCCCACAAATCATGAAACATCCTCGAAGCATACAAAATCCATCCTTCCTCATTCATGATTGCAACAACTTGCTTGATCCAGCCTGCACGCAAAGACTCATATTTAGAAACTAGTATAGCACAAGAAATCAAGTTAGTACATCATGAAAAACATGTCAAATCATCAAGGAAATCCATCTGAGTAGTTAGAATTCATTGGGACATTGTTAAAGCATCATCTTTCAAAGTTCGAGATTTTCACCCCTTCGTGGATTTTAGCTCGGGAAGGAATTTTGGAAAATTTTGGGCCAGGCGAACAACAACAAGGCAAGAATAGAAATGGGCTCAAAATCCAAACATTCATAGATTAAACAACCATAAAAAATTTGCATTCACCATTAGATCATCCATATTCATCATAAGATGCAGAGCCATTAACAATTGGGCCATGAATTCCCTCAATTCTTGACAATTGACAGATCTTCAAAAAAATCCGACTGGGTAGGAAATCCCCGAGCTCATCGTAGCCTCACCGAGTTGGCCACCGCACTACCATGAGCCATCTGACATGACCTCATGGTATCGAGGTTAACCACACCACCGAGGGTCAACCAACCGACCACCACAGTACCAAGGTGAATGGAAACATTGCCCGACAAACCGCCACCACAGGCCAATTAACTAACCGCCATGGTACCACAGTAAACTGCAAGACTAAAGGTGAGCTAACCATCACTACGCCATTGTAGTCAACCAGACAGACCCCCATAGCACATCGATGTCACCGCACAACCACGCTCAAGGCAAAGCTTCCCTGCGAGACCGAGGTAAACTGACACAGGTGACCCGGGAAAACGACTGAGGCAAGGAAAGATCAGAAGAATCCGGGAACGAAAATCCGCAGGGAAGAGAAATTCCTGAAGGCGACGAAGAACAAGCTCGGTCGAGTTTTCCAAGAGGCTGGGGAAATCAAGAAACAAGGGACAATTCAAAAAATTATGGGGAGGTAGAAATTCCTTGACACCCCAAAATCTCTAAATACAGTGTAAAAGTAGCCCGACCGGGAAAATCAAGCAGGTAGGGAAATCTGGTGGGGACAATTTTTTTTGAAATTATTGAAAAACCTGAAATTGACCCCCCTAGACTTAGAATTTTCAAAGTGTTAGCACAATGGGGGCATTTTTCCAATCAGATAAGCTTCAAAGAACATGGCAAAGGCAGCAAAAATGTAGGGTCAAGGATCAAAAAAACACCAAGGATGAAAAACTCAAGATTTTCAAAGACAAGCACAAGGAAGGCCATAGAAAAGATCCAAAAGACCAGGCAAAAAGAGAGGATCCCCACTTTCAGTGGGGCAGGTGTGCAAAACTGCACAACAAACTATTGGTACCTGTGTTTGATGTCCCTGAAACTGAACTTGTGTATGAACTTTTTGGTCTCAAATCTCCCTAGTATAAAGAAATTTATAATTATTTGCATGACCAGACTCTCCCTCTCGACTTATCTTCCAACCAATGCAAAAAATTTATCTAACAAGCCTTGAAGTATGTCATCATCGACAATACCCTTTACAACCATAGCTTAGATAACACCCTCCTCTGATGTCTCGACTCAAATGAAGCACAAGCAACCTTACAAGAGGTTCATCATGATATATGTGGAGCTCACTCTGTTGGTCCTACCTTAGCTAAAAAGCTTATGAGAACGGGATATTATTGGCCTACAATGGAACATGATGCCTATCACTTTGTGAAGAGATGTCACCAGTGTCAGATTCATGGAGATCTTATACATGTGCTAGCTCAAGAATTGCAACCACTCACATCACCGTGGCCATTCTCTCAATGGGGACTTGACCTCATAGGAAAGATCCATCCCACTTCTACAAATGGACATAAGTTTATCCCTGTTACTACATAATACTTTACCAAGTGGATTGAATCCATCCTAATGACCTACATTACCGAAAATAAGATATCCAAATTCATCTTGAATTACATTATATACCACTATGGTATCCTGTAGTCCATCATTATAGATAATGGTCACCCTTTTAAGAATCAAGATGTTTGTGAATTCTATGAAAAATTTCATATCCAACACCATTTCACTACCCCATATTACCCCCAAGGTAATGGTCAAGCTAAGGCATCTAATAAGACTATCCTTAGAATCTTAAAGAAGACTGTCAATGATGATGGTTGTGACTGGCACCTCCAACTCAATCATGCTTTATGGGCCTACTGTACAAGTGTTCACACCCTTATAGGAGCCACTCCATATTCCCTTATCTTCGGATTTGAGCCCATACTTCCTATTGAGGTCAAGTTACCAACCCTAAGAGTATAAATGCAAGGATTGATTGATCAAGAAGAATACCGTGTATCTCATCTACATGATCTAGAGTTACTAGATGAAAAGAGATGGAATGCCTTGACGCATTTACAAGCATATCAGAACCACCTTTGACGTAGTTACAATAAGAGGGTATGACCTAGAAGCTTTAACATTGGTGACTTAGTCTTGAAATAAAATTTGAAGAATCAGACAGATCGAGAAAAGCCCAAAAATTTTGAACCTAATTAGTTGGGACCTTATATCATCACAACATATGGATCTGGTGCTTATTATCTCTCTACTTCTGAAGGTGAACCATTGTCTGAACCCATCAACAACATGCACCTTCACAAGTACTACACTTAATTCTTAGAGTATCCTTTCAAAAAGTCAAAAAGTAAAAAAAATAAAAATGGTCACCCTAATGAAAACCTAGAAAACTGGCACTTTGGTGACAACAAAAAAATTAAAATGGTCACCCTAATGAAAACCTAGAAAACTGGCACTTTGGTGACAACAAAAAATCAAAAAAGTTAAAAAAAATCAAAAAATAGTAAAGAGGAATAATTCATCCAAAAGTGAAAACCTGGTAAGCAGGCACCATGAGTAGTCAATCTATGCTCCTCTATCTACTATTGAACTCTACCTGGTCTTCCATCTCTCACCTATTCACCCTTATCATCCATAATAAAGGTTCGACATCCTTTCCATGGCCTGAGAACCACCAAAATTTAGTATCCTTTGCCTTCATGATCATCCATTGACTCCCCTCACACATAATAAGATGGTCCTACACCTGAGTGGGGGAAATTCCCCGAATTATGTCTTCATTGGATTCGACACATGGTATCGGCCTTTTTAAAACATCAAAATCCAAAAAAATCATAAAATATCAAAATCCAAAAAAATATAGAAAACCTTCAAAATCCAAAAACATCAGAAAACTTCAAAACTTCCAAAAATAGAGTCAAAGTTTGAGTCATTCTATTCTAGTGTGGTCGAAATACTCTGTCTCTACACATTTGTTGCATAGGCAAGGTCCATACTTAATGGGCCCGCAAGACATTAGGTCTATCCTTTGGATTTTGTTGCGTCATATGAATTTTGGTTTGTGTCATGTCAAACTACATGGTCTCTACATGTATAATGTAGGAATGGCCGTCAATCCATGAGCCCTCAAGGCCCTAGGTCGATCCTTTAAGGTTTTTTGAGTCTGGTTTTGTTCTTTGTCTGCAAGCAATCATCATTCAAACCAAATCATGAATCAATAGAAAAACATATTCAACAAATATTTAATCTTCAATCAATCAATTACCTTATCATCAGTCACTATCGAGTCATTGGTCTTATATTGGAATGGGGCATTATGTGATTTATCTCATTCAGTCTTATCACTTGTCTTCTATCAGGATGCGTCCTTCCTGAGATTAGACATTTTCTTCGGTCAATCTTGTCATTCACCTTAAGTAGGATATGTCTCTCTTGTAGCTAGGTGTTTATCCAAATGGTCAATCGGTCAACTTTATCAGATGTGTCCTTCACCTTCAATAGGATATGTCTCCTGAAATTAGGTGTCATCACATCAGTCAATCAAATCAATCACACTTTATCAAACCAATTCACTTTTATCACTTGGTCAATCAATCTTGTTCACTTGGTCAATTAACCTTACCTTATTTAGGATGTGTCTTTCTTGCAATTAGGCATAATCAATCAAATAAATTAATCAATCTTTTTCAACCTATCAATCAACTTCGGTCAAGTAATAAATCAAAGAGTCATCTCAGTCATCTTGGTCAACCTAATCAACCTAATCAATCAATCTTATCAATACTATTGGCAAACATTATCTCTTTGGCAAACACTTTGTTGGTGTGAGTTGGTATTATCTTTTTGATTGGTTTTTGGTCATGTTACTAGCTACCTTGAGGATGTCCTATCACAAATTTAGAGGGGTGATGATGGATCATGATCTCTTTTCTTTGCTTGCTATCTAAAGTTTGTCTTGGCAAAAAGACTAGGATAATTGGGTCCTTAGTATGAGTCGGGGTATTCCTTGTCTTTTGGCTTTGTCTTTTGACTGCTTGTCTCTCACAAATGGTCACCTTTCACACCTTGGTCTATGTCATACCATGGTATTTGTGCTCCATTTGTGACAATTTTGATGCCTGATGATGATAAACATAAAATCATGAAAGTTCATCCTTTGTCATTTCCTGTCTGCCTCTTCATCTTCTTTGTCATTCTCCATGCTAACATCCATCTCTTCCATGCTAACATTTCTTCTATCTACATCTTGACAGAGTCCTATGACACGCAAAATTACTTTGCATTCATGATCATGTTAGGAAGCATTATAGAATACATCACCATTATAGAGATCATATCATAATAGGTCACCCATATTTGCATGGGAAAATACAACAAAAACATAGAGTGCATTCATATTGCATTAATCATTTCATTACATAATCAATCATGACATTAGCTTTTACATTACGATCATAGTTCATTTTTGTTCATCATATTTCATATACATTGCATAACATTAATCACATTATTGCATATCATAATTTGGCATTCACATTACATATTTCTAATCATCATATGCATATCCTATAGGAATCACATTACATCAACATTAATTGCATTTACATATCACATCACATCATAAAATTAAGTCATCCATATTGCATTTATAATCCATACATATCATAAAGGCATGAACATCCATAACATATGTAATTAGGGTTAAAATATTAAGGTTAATTCAACAAAGCATATAAATCAAATCCTAATAAACAATGAAGCACAAATGAGCATAAAGACATAAAGCATAAAACAATATTACCAAATCTTCATGCCACCATTGATTCACCTCCATTGCACTTCTCCATTTTGCTTGAATATGATAATTTTCCTCGGATTTGAGTGTGCAATAATAAGCCTACGAAAAGTGACTAGCAAAATATTGAAGATTGTTGTCTCACACTAGCAGCATATACTTGCATAATATGTGTAGATAATGAAAATGACAAGAGTAAGGTATTTTATAGAAAATACAAATTTGAATGAATGGTTGAGATTGGATGCCAATAAGATGTCTTAATCAATGGCCAAGACTGAAATTTGTAGTATGAAATAGGGTTAGGGCTAAATTAGGGAAAATGATAAGGATGAAGGGTTGAGATTGAATTATGAGATAATTCAATCAAGGTCTAGGATTAAATGAGATGTCAAGAAATAAGATTTGATGTGGAAGATAAGATTGGCACGGATGAAGAGGTGATAGGAGAAATTAAATAATAAAAATTATTGAATTTAGGTGGCCAATGAATAATTAAAATAATTATTTAATTATAGAGGAATGCAACAAAAGAAATCATTTTGAATTAAATAATGATTTAATTCAAAATTCAAAAGAGTGGACCAAATTAAATAAATAGATTTAATTTAATTTAGGAGAGAAAAGGTTGATGAAAAATTAAATAATTAAAAATAATTATTTAATTATAGCGGAAAGTGGGCAAAACTTAAATAAATAAGAATTTATTTAATTTTAGAAAGAAGAGGACTTCATTAGTGATGTAATTAAATAAATAAAATCTATTTAATTAATCAAGGATGAATAAAGATATTAAAAAAAATTAATTAATTAAATAGTTAAAATTATTTAATTAATAAAAGAATTATGACTTTAGAAAATAATTAAATAATTAAAATTATTTAATTATCAAAGACAAAAGGGAAAATGATGGAGAATTTAGAAATCGCAAGCCTGGGACAATTTTTAGTGTCTACATTTTGCCCCTCTTTGATACAATGCAGTTTATCATGTTGTGTCAAAGAAATTTAGTCAAAACATGCCCCAGTGTAAAGAGGATGAGGAAGGATGACGAGGAGGGTTGTGGTATGCCCCTCGAGAGGACATGCAGGTTCAAAGAACATGAGTGTGCTCTCGAAATGGATAAGAGGAAAATAGATAAGCGGCATAGAAGAAATGTTAGTATGGAGGATATGGATGTTAGTGGAGACAACTTTAAATATGTGTATTCTGCCAAACAAGACTCTACACTAATCATCATTGGGTAGTAAAATGACACAAATGGACAACAAACACCATGGTATGACATAGACCAAGGTGTGCAAGGTCATCCACTTGCAAAATAGATAATAATAGACAAGGAATGTTGTAGCTCATACTAAGGGCCAAGTTGCCCCGATCGTTTTGCCAAGACAATCCACAAACAACAATCAAATAAAAGAGTCAAGAGACATCATCGCTCCTCTAAATCCTTCATGGGAAATCCTCGAGGAAGATAGTAACCTAACTCAAAGACAAATAAAAAAAAGATAAGATGTGACAAACCACAAGGTCAACGATCATTCAAAGTGTTTTCCAAAATATGATTGTTTGATTTTTAGGTGATTAACGAGTTGATTGTCTAACAACGCTTGGTTTTAGGAGGGAAACATGTCATATAAGACATCAAGTCTAGTTTCAATCATGCGACCACTTGTATAAGGAAAATGATGAGGCTTGACTTGATGACAATGTCTGGTTTCAGGAAGGACACATCCTATATAAGACATAACTTGATTGTTTTGACGGTTTAACTGTTTGACTATTTTGACAATTTGTTTGGTTTGATTGAGTGACCTTGTTGACCTATTGGCTTGTTGATGTGTGACTTCTCTGATGTTTTGATGACTGTTTGTCTCTATGTTGACAATGTCTAGTTTATTTTATTGACATGACGAACCCTAAAGGGCTAACCTAGGTGGCCTCGGGGCACATCGACAGATGGCCCTTCCTACGTTTAGTCGCGGAGGCAACGTAGTTTGACAATGACATGGAATGATTGACATGACTGAATTTGACTCTATTTTTTGGGATTTTGAAGGTTATTTGGATGTTTTTGTGTTTTTGACATGTTTTGATTTTTTTTTCTTTTTGAGAATATTTGATTTTTTTCTTTCAATAGTTTTATGATTTTATTTTCTTTTTGAGAATATTTGAATTTTTTGTCTTTATCGAATGTTTTATATTTTTTTTAATCTTTTATTATGGATGATATGGGGAAGTGTGTATTCTATTATGGATGATACACTATAAGGACCATGAAAAATGCATATGAATGATGTCTACAAGAAAGCGAGCAAGCACACACAAGAATCCAAGGACAACCATGATCTTGCTCCTAGTCAAGCTGATAACCAATTGACAAGTGATGAGGATGATGAAGACGTTGTTTGATTTGGGAAGGACACATCCCAAAACAACGTGAGGATGTTGAGAATGTGACTAAAGGATCAAGGTTTGCAACAAGGCTAGAAACAAAGCCAAGGAATTTTTTGGATGATGCGTTAGAATGCACAACAAGAGTGTATGGATTAGGCTTATTGCATTTGGAATGGCTGGATGGGATTGTAAGAGAGCGGTACCAACCACTACAAGGCCCTAGGTCACGAAATTCCAAGAGCAGTAAGGCTGCCCTAACTTACCTCAATTTAAAGGAGTGTTAGGATGAGCGGGATGAGAATGATGAGGACTATGAGGTCTTTCAGTCACTATAAGCCCGAGAGTTGAAAGGAGACTAGATGAGTCAATTTTCAGGGTAAACTTTGTGTCTTAGGTAGCTCTCTATCAGAGGAAAAAAGTGTGGTTCTAGGATGACAATGTGATGCGTTGACGTCTCACAGCTGCGCTGGCATCCGTACGGCTAGAAAACCAAAGGGACAAGGTTGAAGCCCTAAAAAGGGACTATCAACCTAGTTTAGAAGTTTCTAGAATGACAGAATGAGATTAAGAAGAGTGAAACATAAAGACGAACATGATAAAGGAAATAGATTATCGCAAGAGTGATGAAGACGATTTCGCACAACAATCTTCTCGCTAGCTTGCTCCAAGATCTCTTCACTTGCACACAAAAAAGCGGGAAAATGTTGGGGGGATGTTTAGGGGTTTGCCTTAGTCAAACCCTTATTTTGGTGTTTCCACCTCCATGGACAGCCAAGTTTGCAACAATAGAAATAATGATAAAGAAGGGAATACAAGCTATGTAAACAAAAGACACTACAAAATAGTACGTGTTTACTCAACCAAAATGATAGAGAAGATAAGAGGAGCTTACCACCTTCGTCCAAAGCACTCAAGGCTAGTGGAGGAGAAAATGAGAGGAACTCAAGCATCTGTTGCAATGGTGTTTGTCCTGCGCTTGCACTATCAAAGTGATGGAGTCATAGATTGCTACTATGAAGTGTGAAGTGTTGCTACAAAGCTTGTGGATGCTTGAAAGAGTGGAGAAGGTGTGAAGAGATGAATACAAGATCTTTCCAAAATTCTTTCAAAGATCCCAAAATAGATCAAGGAATGAAGAATATGAAGAAAGAATATAAAAATGACCATATTCCGGTCGGCCAGTCGAAGAGGGGCATTACACTTCAACTTCCAATGGGAAGTGTAATGTCTCTATAGACTCCAATCATAGGAATCTACCAAGGACGTAAGCACGTTGCGTGAATATCCTTGTGCCGCACGGGCATCCCCGATAGAAACGCCTCTACCAACACACAAACAAGGCGCCAAGTGTGATGGGAGTAGTAGGCTTAAGTGGAATTAAGCCTCTGCCTTAGGTTTTCTAAAGTGTAAAGGGGGTAAAGGGAAATTTGTGTTAGGGGTGCAAATTCATGCCTATACAAGGACTATGGAGGGAACTTTGATAATCGGATCAAAATCCTTAAACCAATGACAAGGGAAAACCAAACCCAACAATAGGCATGGAAGGATAATGGGTTGATTTTGGTAAAGGATGGGAGACATGAGGATTATTGGCATATGATCTCCAAGGACTATGTCGCATAGGAATAAATTTTTTTCTCCAAGGTATGAGTATGGATAATGTTATGAAGGCTATGATATTTCATGAATAGTGTATAACCAAAGGATAGACATTTCAAAAAAATTCCTGAAGCGTGATTTATGTTTGTACCTTACTCCTTATCAAGATCATAGTAGGTGGGAAAATGGATGGGAATGATAGGGCTTAGATGAATAGATGGAAATGTCATAGGAAATGTCATGTGAAGGGCATGGGAGATGAGACAATTTGCCCCCAATTGTAATGGTCCACATAGATAATTTCTCTTACACATGACACTTGTTTGTCAGGTTTTCATCATGGTACTTATCTAGGGCATTTGTTTACCAGGTTTTCACCATTGGACGAAATTTTTCTCTCTAATTTTATATATATATATATATTTTTCTTCTTTTTTTTGTATGTTTCTAGATGATCACTTTGATGGTGCTAATGTAGATGTCAGTGTCATGATATGCCAATAGTAACCTTTATGGATTAATTGTCTTTTCACGATCATAGCACTTGTATACAATTGATTGATGTTATTGTGATCCTTTTTGATATTTGGGTTAGCCTTATCAAAATACGCCCATCGTGATAGAGTTCCATGAGAGTCCTTGTGATAAAGAGTTGCTGCCAAGATGCGACGGGTTGGTGATGTGGGATTTTTAGACTTTAGGTGAGATGTAGGATTATGATGGATGATGGTACATGTGGATGGACTATTTGGAATTTTGGATGTAGGAATTTTTATTTTCCAAACTTGGGGTGGTGAATGATGGAGTTTGGAATTTCGATTCGGATAGTGTTTGGAACCATGAATTTTATATGCCTTGTGTGATGACCATTTTGAAGGAGGTGGACATTTATTATATGTGGGAGACCTCTTTTCTTATGGCTCCACATTTTGATTGACTTTTGGATTTAGAATATTTTATTTTCTTGATCCATTTTTCTTTGGGATCCATTTTAACTTCATTTGTCCACTTGGATTTTTGTACTCAATGGCCTTTGACATTTGATTTTGGACTTTAGACTTGTAAGGCTTTTGTCATTGTTGGTTCCAATTGAGGGAATGATGTTTTATGGTGTGGATGGAAGGAGTGTTGGAAGAAACCTTATGACAAAGACTACTCATGGCCCCCATTTTGATGTTTGTACTGGATAAAGTGTCCCCTAATATCATGGAGGTATCACTAACACCATTTGATTTCTTGATAGAAGAATAGACAAGACCTTGATGCCTAGGATTTTCATAAAACTATATTGGTTCCCAAATTCCTTGCTCATGTATGCCTAGTCCTCTTCCTTGATACTACAAGATTTGACATATTCTCTTTGCAATGGGGTATTGTTTTTTTGAAAACAATAAGCGAACCCATAATTATGTATGTGAAACTAATGCTTAGAATTTTCTCATCTGCAAGAAAGCCTTCTTTGAAAAAGGTGGATGATCCTAGTTGGTAGGATATTTTGGCTTTATTATTTGTCATGCTTGTGTCTTCTTGGTTCTTTAAGACATCAATTTGATCAATGATATATTTTGTTCCTTCGTATTTGACTTGGTCAATGATAGCTTCCTTGTGTTCTTCTTGATCCATAGTAGCCTTTTTATGTTCTTCTTGAATGTTGTCCATGTGTCATTTGTTTGATTATCTATGTGTCTAAAGGAGGAAAGTGTCTCATTTTGGGAAATAGAGGTGTTTGGAGTTTGGATAGGATTGACTTCAAATGTTTGATCATGGATGGTATAAAGGTTGATAAGCAGATCACTTTGGGTGTCTTGTTCAATGGTAGGATCTTGATCAAAGATAAGTTTTATCTCGGATGACATGATTGGGAATGGGATCTTGATCATGGATAGGTGTATTTTGGATGCCATGGTTATTTAGAATGAATTCATGGATGGACTTAAGGATAGGATTATGGGATGGACTACTTTGATCTTGACATGAAGGTGAAGCTATGATGTCATGCTTTGGACTTTCTTTTTGACATGTACCCTCAAGTTTAGGCATTGGGATGTGATTTTGGAGACCATGACTAGATGTAGATTGAGATGAAATGGATTGGAATGAATTAGTGGATGATGGACTAGGATAGGACGTGAAGGCTTGGAATGGATTAGCGGAAAGTTGGTTTCCCTTGTCAAGGTTAGGATAAGAGTGATAAGTGGACACTTGTTGTCGATTAATGGTATGGCTTGTGTTAAGTGACTCTTGATAGTGAGGGTAGATGGATGAATGAATAGGGCTTATGGATTTTTGGTGAGAAGGGTATGTGGGTAGTTGACCATGGGTTGAGGTTAATTGGTATTTGGATTGGATGAATTGTCTTTTGAATTCTATGGCTTGTTGGTATTGACCATTGCGGAGTAATTGGTATTCAACTTGACTAGAAAGCATATCAAGGTAAATTATAGACATGGTGGTGAGGTCTAAATGACAATGCAAAGGTGAGGATGAAAATGAAGATTAGAAGCTTGAATTGGAGATAATGTGGATAACTTGACCTGGAAGACACCTAGATTTGTTTGTTTTTGAAATGTTTTTGGATTTTTTTAATATTTTTTTTACTTTTTGTTAAAAAAAAAAAATTTCTCACTTGATTAAGATTTCAATCTTGAATACACATTCACAAATGCAAGACAAGATTTGATGCAAGACGTAATATAAATGATTATAATAAGAAGACACTTCCAAGCACAAGAAAAATCCTAGCAATTATTCAAGTGGGGAGATTGGCCAATGGTCTTAAGCTAGGATGCACAAAGTTGACTAGGGATGATTTGAAAGCAAAATCCTGCCACACAACCAGGAGAAAGGGGTAAGCCACCCTTCACCTTCACTTCCCAAAGGTATAAAGTTCTTTGGGGCTTAACCAAGAGTGAAAAAATTTCAACTCGCAAATAGGTGTGTCTTTGGATTCACACCTGGATTGAGGTCATCCCTTGGAGGGGTGTGTGCTCCAAGCAAGCCTCCTAAGAAGGCTATGACAAAAGCGAACCAACTGAGGTGTTGTGGAGGACACACACACTTGATTCACACTTGTAGTTGTTAATTTTCCTCTAGAAATGAAATGTGTGTAAGAAAACAATGTAAGCACTTGTTCTTTTTAACCCAAAACCAAAATGTGTAATGGAAGAAAATGGTTATTTTTAAGCCCAATTTCAATGATGTGATAGTAAAGAAGATTGATTTTAGACCCCAAAATACAAATGTGTGATCAAACAAGTTTTTCTTTTTAAGCCCCAAATCCAAATGTGTGACAAACAAGATTAAGAGATGAAGTATGAAATGTGTGCACCTAGACTTTCTTTAGCTCCAAATTTTTGTCCACTTGATCCAATTTGTCTTTTTAAGTGTTTATTTTTTTGCACATTCACAAAACCAACAACAAAGCCAAAACCCTAACAAAATAATTGATCACTAATATTAGAGGGTCAGCTAGTCAAGAAAAATCTGATTTTTAGAAATGTTTTTGGCATCAAAAATAAAAACACAGAGAACAAACCCTTGCTGAAATTTTCAGAGCTTTCCAAAAATGTAAAGAAATCTGAAAAATTTGTTGTTTTGCACCCAAAATATTTTTTTATGAAAAATCATAAAAAAATTATAAGTCAAAATAGGTCCAAAAATTCTGATTTTTGGATTGAAGGCCCCTAACATCATCCCAAATTTGTAGATTTTTTTTGTGAAAATATCTACAACCGTTCGTGAGATATAAGCAAATCTTTGTCAAACCCTAATTTTAAAAGATCTATTTTTTGTCTAATTATTTTTCATCCAGATTAAAAACATAAAGAATAGACCCATTCTATAATTACGAGAGCTTTCCAGAAATGTAAAAATATTTGAAAAATTCATTAATTTTCTCTCAAAATTGATTTTTCATGAAAAAAAAAAAATTAGAAATAGCTTCAAAAAATCTTATTTTCGGATTGGAAGCTCTTGTTATTGTTTCCAACTTGTAGAAATGTTTTTGTGAGAAAATACATAGTCATTTGAGAGATATGGTCAAATCTTTGAAAATTAGGGTTTTGTCCTCAAAATGATGTAAAACCTGCAACAAAAAGGATCCAACTCCAAAATTCCTCAAAATTCACGTCAGGTTCACCAATGTAATTAGGGCTAAAATATTAAGGTTAATGCAACAAAGCATATAAATCAAACCCTAATAAACAATGAAGCACAAATGAGCATAAAGACATAAAGCATAAAACAATATTACCAAATCTTCATGCCACCATTGATTCACCTCCATTTCACTTCTCCATTTTGCTTGAATATGATAATCACCCTCAAATTTGAGTGTGCAATAATAAGCCTATGACAAGTGACTAGAAAAATATTGAAGATTGTTGTTTCACACTAGCAACATATACTTGCATAATATGTGTAGATAATGAAAATGACAAGGGTAAGGTCTTTTATAGAAAAGACAAATTTGAATGAATGGTTGAGATTGGATGCCAATAAGATGTCTTAATCAATGGCCAAGATTGAAATTTGTAGTATGAAATAAGGTTAGGGCTAAATTAGGGAAGATGATAAGGATGAAGGGTTGAGACTGAATTATGAGATAATTCAATCAAGGTCCAGGATTAAATGAGATGTCAAGAGATAAGATTTGATGTGGAAGATAAGATTGGCACGAATAAAGAGGTGATAGGAGAAATTAAATAATAAAAAATATTTAATTTAGGTGGCCAATGAATAATTAAAATAATTATTTAATTATAGAGGAATGTGACAAAATAAATCATTTTGAATTAAATAATGATTTAATTCAAAATTCAAGAGAGTGGACCAAATTAAATAAATAAATTTTATTTAATTTAGGAGAGAAAATATTGATGAATAATTAAATAATTAAAAACAATTATTTAATTATAGTGGAAAGTGGACAAAAATTAAATAAATAAGAATTTATTTAATTTTAGAAAGAAGATGACTTCATTAGTGACACAATTAAATAAATAAAATCTATTTAATTAATTAAGGAGGAATAAAGATAAAAAATGAATTGATTAAATAATTAAAATTATTTAATTAATAGAAGAATTATGACTTTAGAAAATAATTAAATAATTAAAATTATTTAATTATCAAAGACAAAAGGGGAAATGATGGAGAATTTAGAAATCGCAAGCTTGGGATAATTTCTAGTGTCTACAACATAATCATAAATGCATAACCATTTATCATTTCCAACCATCACATGATCATATATAATGCATGCACATCATAAAAACATGAACATCCATAGAATAACATAATCATGAACATAAAGCATAATCACATAGGACTTCACATCATCAGCCACCGCCAAAACTCATATCATATATCGCTCAAAATGTTTCATAGTACAATGTCAAGATGTATCATATGTCTCAAAATGGATATCATAGGCTTGATAATCAAAATACAGTGTCATAACATATGATGTCAAAATAGGCTCTAGCCTAAGCTGCCCTACTCCCCTGACCCTGATGCATCCCTATCCTCACACCATGGTGAGCCTGGTGACCTATGCTCTGAGGTAGATGGTTTATCATATGCAGTGGATCATCTTGGACCTGATATCTCCCCACTTTGTGACCTGTTGTGGGAGTGTCTGTTGTGAGACCTGTTATGCGATCTGCTCTAGGATCCACTTGAAATATGTGAGAAGCTCAGCTCTTTCCTCTCTGGTGGTACTATCCTCTCATACAAGTCCCTATAATATTGCATCCCCTACTAACCCTATAATACTCTCATGCAATATCTACCACTA
The DNA here is from genome assembly GCA_007115665.2 of Sequoiadendron giganteum. Taxonomy (NCBI): domain Eukaryota; kingdom Viridiplantae; phylum Streptophyta; class Pinopsida; order Cupressales; family Cupressaceae; genus Sequoiadendron; species Sequoiadendron giganteum. The sequence continues at coordinate 343,183,758 of CM021103.1, read as the reverse complement.
ACCCACTCCATTTCACTATAAACTCTAGCATCCTCTGGTTCATCTACTTTCGGTTGATGACGACTAAGTCCCTTTTTGTCTGGAGAGTGTCTCTCTCAGCCTTCAAGTCATCTCGCTCTACTATAAGTGCCCTTACCTTTGCCTCTAATGACTGAACCTGGGCCTGTAGGGCAACCATCCTATGATCCTATATCTCATCCACAACTCTAACCCTGGCCTCCTCTAATCTCTCCTCAATACCCACTCCTAAGACAATCCTCTCTCAAAGGACTCTCTCTGCCTCTCCCATCACTAGATCATCCACATGCTCCTCAACCTCCATGATCTCAACCTCTTGGTGACCTACCTCTAGAGTTGTCATCTCTACTTGTTGCTCTCCCTCCATCATTGCCTCCCTGATCACCCTCTCATCATGTTGCTCTACCTCATCCTTTGGATGCTCCTCCTCCTCCACATAGATCGGTGGTAATAGTCTCACCTCCCACCGTCTCCCATCTCTCCTCCTCTTACATTAGTCTCCTCCACGACCATCTCCTTTGTATCCCCCTCCTCCATCTCCCTGCCCTCTATCTCCTCACCTTCCACCCCTTTGTCCCCTGTCTCCTCTTCGACCTCACGAGCCCTTGCCTTTGTGCTCTACTAGAATTGGCTATGCTAGATCTGTATATGGATTGGGCCTATGTACCAACCACTAGGCATCATACTCTGGTGTCGTTCCTGCATCTACATCACCCCCTCTCCATCCCCACTATACCGACTGTAGACTATCAATCTCCTTCTTGGTAGTATTCACTTATATCATTTGTCTCCATGGATGCACCTCTTGAGATGACCATGAAAACTCAGTTGTACCTACAGGAATACCCTATCTCTCTCCAAATTGTCATCTGACATGCTCTAGCAAATACATCTCTATGATATGTTGACTATATTATTCTGCCAATCAAATACATGGGTTGTCAACACCATGGCAGATGCTCATCCTCACCCACCCATAGATCACAATACCTATAAGGCCTCCAACAAAAGCTCACTAATGTGTCAATCCCGTGTCTCCAATATCCAATGTCTCCCACATGTATCTGCATGATGGCACCCCAATATAGAAATACATACGGAGCACAACTCCCAACCGGCGTGCCACTGACGGTCAGAACACTGCTATAGGCTCCCATGCCCATATCATAAATAATGTAACCTCATAGCTCATGCTCAAACCACCTTTGTACACAATGTCATGAAGATGGAAGTAAATCATGCCCAATAAACATGGCCCCCAGGCATAAACTATCTCATCCTATACCATCTTGATCAATACCTCTCCCCAGCCCACTAGAAACCCATGACCCTTGCGATCTAGAATCATCACCCCGACAATCAATGTACAAAACATACAATTAGATCTATCATATTGCTCTGCTAGGTTCTCCCATCTGATTTCGTAACCTTGAACCTTGAGCAACTCATCCTCATAATCATAGAAGTCATAAATGGCTTCTACTCCCTACACGGGGTCATATCGTACCTGCTCTCTATGAATCGACAACTATAGAATCATGTTAAAAACCTCTAATGTGACAGTGGCCTCCCCTATCGACAGATGAGAAGTACATGTCTCAGAGTGCCACCACTTCGCCAGTGCTGTCAACATGCCTTTGTTTACCCTGATAACAAGCATATAGGTCTCATAGAATAATCTCATATCTAGAAGAGCCTGCCTCTCAACCTCATCCAGTTGATCTCGAAGCTAAAATGTCTCTGATCGTGAATCCCAAGTATAAATAGGAGGTAATACAACCTAAAGTTATCACAAAAGTCATCATGTCAATTTAAAGTCTTCATTTGACCTATTGGACCTAAATTGAACATGTCACTTTCTCCTAAACTAGGGTAGATTTTTTATCAGTCAATTGCATCATTCTCCTTGTCAATTATGTCACAGAAATTATTGGTGCCATTGATCTTGCACATGCATCACCCCATTGCAATTGCATCATTTATTTTCATATGCATCATTGCCAACCACATTTGCATCGCTAATTTTTTTTGCATCACAAAGAGGTGATTGTAGTGAATCGCTTCACCTACGTTGCTCGCGCATGTAATTGTGTCGCACGTCGTGCGAAGCAACTGCCTGCTAAATTCTTTCCTAGTTAAAATGCACAAAAAAAAATAAAAAAATCACAAGGTGGGTTTTGAGTACTTACCCGGGCAGGCGCTCACTCAAGATGGTGGAACATGCGAATGTGGTAGCCTCTATGGACAACGTCTAGAACTGACGACATCTCCTCAACTTTTCTCACCCAAAGCTCCGAAGATTTCTAAAATTGGGATGCACAAATGACTATTTTTCTTAATCAATTTCCTATTTATAGCCTACAAATTAGGGTTTGCACTTTGCATGTGTATTAGGAACACTCTTAGACCACTTTGAACCTAATTTTGACCCCCTTAATGACCTCAAAAATCATTTATGTTTGCACCATTGAACTCATGACTATCAACTTGACTTATTGGGACAATTTTCTAAAAAAAATGATTTTTTTTTTAAGTTTACAAAATTCTTCTGAGGGGGCACGCGTCTACCCTGCTTTCACCGGGGCATATTTTGATTGAGTTTCTTTGACACAACACGATGAACTATATTATGTCAAAGAGGGGCAAAATGTAGACACTGGAAAATGTCTTGGTCTACGAGCATCATTTTTCTATCATCTTGGTCTTCATCCCTACATAATTAAATAATTTTAATTATTTGGTTATTGTCCTTTGATCGTGTTCATCTATTAATTAAATAATATTCTTTGTTCCTCTTGATCAATTAAATAAATTTTATTGTGTCGCTAACCCCTTTTCTTTAATAATTAAATAAATTATTTATTTAATTATTTACCTTTTCATTATTTATCTATAGTCAAATAATTATTATTAATTATTTGTCTATTCATTAGTCTTTCCCTTCTTTTATAGTTAAATAATTACTAAAATTATTTAACCATCTTTTATCATTTCTCCCTCATTAAATAATTGATTCAAATTAATTATTTAATATCTCTTTTGCTATTTTCTCCTATTTAATTAAAATGGTTGCATAAATCATTTTAATTAAATACCCACTTGCCTTTTCCTGAAATAAATAATTTATTCCTCCACTTGGTCAAAGATTCCTTCTCATGAATTAAATGATTTTAATTTTTTATTTCTCCATTATCTCCCTCCACTATCCCGTTTTCAAATCTCAACCATTGATTGACTCTGGTCTCTTCTTGATCTTGACCGTTTGTTTTGTAACCTCCATTCCTCTGTGTTGCATTTCCTCTCAATCGTCAATCTTGGGATATTTCTAGAAGCTCAATCTCGTCCGTCAATTCAAATGACTGTCTATAAAAGAATTCTTCCTCCTCCATTTTTTATTTAACAACCACTTATCTCTGACTTTCATGCTTATTGTTTGTAGGTATTTGAACACATTTCACAATCTAAGGGCAACTCACAAAGGCAGATTAAGGAGAGACAAGAGAAGTGATTCAACTTCAATATGGGGAGTGCATTGTTTGTTTACTTTGATTTTGCTCCTTTACTTTGATTGTTTTCTCTTGTTTAGATTGGATTTATAGCTTAGATAGTGTTGTGGTTGTCACTAGATCTTATAGTTATTTTGAAGAGCACTAAAAATAAATGTGTGAGATCATGTTCATTTTAAGCACTAAAAAGGATATGTGAGACAATCCAAAAAATTTCCACAAGCTAGAAAATAAACGAATTAGTAACACAAAAAACTATACCATGCTAAAGAAAATTAGAAAATAAAAAAGTACAACTCAACCTTTTACCTTTATGTCTGCGATAGTCACTTGTGGTGCAGGAAGACTCAGATGCATCGCATAAAGAAGCGGTTGTAGTGCACAAAGACCTAGATGTGGTGTTTTGACAAGCAACTGCAGTGTTCTATGTATTGATTGCAATGCACCGTAATCTGATTGTGGCATAAAATACTCATATGTGGTAGACTGTTTCAACCTGCAAAAAGGAATAGAAAATAACAATGAAAGGTACAACACAAAAAAATTTGTATGCACCACTAAGATTAGCAAATGTGTTGATCGATTAATCGATTATGGTGCAAGACCCCACGATTGCATCAATGTTTTCTACAATTGTGTCACACTTCCTATAGCTTCACAAAAACTTAATTTAATATAGAAATTGTTAAAAACGTGAGATTCACGTTGGGTTCACCAAAATGTAAATAAAAAATTTGACCTTCCAGTCATAGAAATAATAGGAAATAATGCAAACAACCACAATCTATAATCCTAAACTCAAAAAGATCCAATTTAATCAATAGAAAACATGCAATAATAGATAAAACCATATCAAATAAATGATTCTTTTACCTTTACCTTATTGCCATGGATGGCTTCCATTGTTCTTTGTCGTTTTCTTTTTCTCTCGTAAATGGGTATGTTATTCTTTCGCTATGAGATTCAAGTATATGTGATGATCATAATGATGCAAACATCGAAGTTTCAAGGTTTGTGGTTAGCCATCAATGTGTTATGAAGGATTGCTTTTATAGAAATGCTTATTTTAGATGAGCGATCTAGATTCAAAGATGAAAGATGAAGATCAATTGTCAAGGTCCGCTGAGAGGAAATAGATTGGAGAGTTAACTGGCTTGATTGATTCAATCAAGGGAATTGATGGGATAATTAGTGGAAATTGATTGATTAGTCAATGTTTGAGAGAATAATTAATTAATCATTTGAGGAATGTGCAAATAAAGATTGATTAATAAATAAATGTTTATTTATTAATGAATGATGTTGGAGGTGAAATAGGGGAATTAAATAATTAATTTAATTATTTAATCTAGGAATGGGAAAGTGGTTTAGTAATAATTAATTAATTTAATAAGGGTGTTTGATGTTTAATTAAACAAACAATTAATGATAACTATTTAATCAAAATAGAAGAATAAGTGTAATTAGTGACATAATTAAATAAATAAGGTTTATATAATTAATCAAAAAGAATAATGTTAACTAGGAAATATTTAAATAAATAGGATTTATTTAATTAGTTAGAAAGGGTGAATTAGAATGAATTAATTAAATAATATAAAATCACTTAATTAATAGTAGAATATGATATTTTCTAATAATTAAGTAATAAGGTATTATTTAATCATTTAGGGAGAAGAGTGAAAATTAGTAAAAAGGTGTTGCTCACAAGTAAGCACAATTTCAGGCATCTACAGTTTGAAATAAAAATTGGCATTCAAAAGTATTCATTTTCAAGTTTTTGCATCTAAAACCAGTCAATTATCATATTTCAGATCTAAAAATTGCATAAAAAAATCATTCAAACATCTATTCATACTTGCATTTGACTCTCATCATGGATATGTGTTTTGGTCAAATGTGGATGTCTTTAAAATATTTGGTTATTATAATTCATGTTTTATTTTCAAATCTTGTTGAGCACTTTAAGAAGTTTTTGTTACAAGCATACAAATATGAAGTTATTTCCCCTCTTTTCTTGTTTTCCGATGATCCCTCTCCCACTATCTCTCCTATGTGTGAGGTTAATTTGGTGAAAGAGAATACAAATGATAATCATAAGTGTTCTTCTCTCAATACCTCTCTTACTTGTGACGAAGGTGTCTTGGTGTTAGAAGATCCAATCATTGAGCATCATGAGAATCTTGTTTGTTTCTCTCCCGTTACATCTCCTACTTGGGAAGATATTATTGGGAAAGAGGATTAAATCATTGATATATTTCCTCCAAAAGATAGTGAGACAAATTTTTTGGATGAAAGTGATAAGGTCACCCTAGATCCTCCACCTTTACACAAAACTATGGTCCACTCAAGTAAAAAGCATAAGACTAAAAAATTAAAAAATCCTAAAGTCCATGATCATCTTGAACATTTACATCCCCTATTATATGAATCCAAAATTGCACAAGATTTATATACACTTTTACATTGTGGGTTAATTAAATTACCCCCTAAAACTCACTGATTAACCAAGAAACAAAGAGATACAAGTGAACCATATTGTGTGTATCATAGAATGTTTGAACACCATGACAATGATTGTCATGATTTACAAGAACTATTAAGAAAAATTTTGCCCTCTAGGGATCAAATTGGATAGCATGCACACACTTTGCTCCTTGCCACATGTGATAGTTACATAATCATATAACATACTCACTATTACATGTATTACACTTTATGCAAATCATTTTTTTATATTACAAGGAGCACCATATCATCATTTATCTTGGCTCATCCTTGTCCTACATTTGGGGGAGGGCAAGGGGTTTAATATCCTTGTCCTAGTATGGCACTTGTTGTTGCCCCTTTGACTAGTTATCCGCCTTTCATATATGATGAACAAGATTGGGATGTGGATGACCTACTATAGGTTGGCTCGCATGTGACATACTATCTTTCTTTTCTTTTCATGTTCTCAGTGATTGCATGTATATAATGTGATCCCTCGTACCTACTACTTGGTGTGCCTTTATGTTTGTGAGTTTTCTTTGGATGAATCTTGTTACTTCATTGGTACAAGGATACAAAGGAAGTGAACCTATCATGGAATTATTCTATTTGTATCTCCATTCTTCTATTTGTCATAAACACTATCTTTTCTTTTTGTCTTGTGTTTTCCTTTTGGGGATGATGCAAGTCGTTAAGGCATCCAAGTCTCTTCTATGTTGACCCAAAATATTTTTCTTTGTTTTCACTCTCTATGTGTCATTCCTCATTTGTGTTCATTATTCCAAGAAGTATTTGGGGAATGATGATGGTTTTGAGCTCTATTATATCATTGTAGCAAATACATGTGTTGACCTTGAATATGTGGATCCCTTATATGTCATCTTTTTGGATTGCATGTGGAGGAAACCTTTCCTTTTTCATGACGTAGCTTTATTTGGAAATATGATTGTCATAGGGCTTTTTAATTAAGCTCTCATGGCCCTTTTATTAATTGGCATTTATCATTTTCTACTTTAAAGCAATTGCTCAAAATATGGTGTTTAACAATTCCTTTAAAGTGGGGGCATACATTAGCATTTTTTTCTTCACTTTTGTTCATAGAGTTTGGAATTAGTGTAGCATTGGCATAGCACATTGACCCTTTTGTGGAACCTTATCAAAGTTATCGGGGATTATAACTTTTGGTATGGTTGATGTATGGGAGACCTACAGACTTGGTGTGACCTTCCCATCTGCTACATCTTTTCTTTTAGTTAATGGGTACAAACCTTGTAGATCTAGTGTGTATTTCTCATTTTTCCTTTGGGGATCAACTAGTGTATACCGAACTACACTCGCCCTTGTGAGCATATTTTATGGATGCAGTATAACACAACTTGCTAGTCCATCCTTTTTCCTTTTTCTTTTTGCATTGGATTTGACATTGTATGCTTGTGTATCTTGTATTATTGCACGTATCTTACACATATTGTGTGTACCTTTTTCCTTATGTTGGTTTGCCATGGGATCTTTGATCCTAGGGGCTTGATCATACTCCTCAATCCCTGCCATCATATCTTTCTAACATTTGTACACTTGGACCTCTCTTGACACATATTTGTCTACTTTAGTGTCAGTCTAAGCGTAAGTTCATACTTTCACTAAAGTGGGGGCTAAATGTAGTGAAGGAAATTGTATACCTTTACAATTTCACATTATGTTTGGGTCCCTTAATTTATTGGACTTAATTAAGCTTCTAATTTTCTAAATTATGCATTCTAAAGCCTTATTATTCCCATTTTTCTAAAAGGGAAACTTACATTTAATTAATGCAATCAATAATTAAATCACATTGGAGTATGTGTGTCCTAGACTTATAAGCCAACACCCATTCACCCTTGGTGAATGGGTCCCCTTTAAGTCATAAGACCCATTTTTAAATATGTTTTTGGTGGCATTTTAATGATTCAAATTCAAATTGCAATTATCTCCTTTTGGAATCTAATTTTTGGGAAATTAGATCAACGCCTATAAATACCTAGTCTTTTTATCATTTGAAATCTAAGGGCATAATAAGAAACATTATCAAGACTTCATATGAGAAAATATTATTGTCAAGAGCATTCAAGAGAATATTTATCAGCCATTTGTTGCAACAATCAAGGTTTGAGCATCATGTTCAAGCTTATGTGTGTTCATGTCATCTTGTGAAGGCTAATATGCATTGTTGTAAAGCATCCAAGCATTTTCAAGTGTCCAAATCCATCAAGAAAAACAAGTTCAAGTTCCTTGGAGTGATGTGTTTTTCTTCAATCCTCTAAGGGAAGCCATTGAAGGTTTGGTTAGTTGTAGCAAGCAAGTGTTCATTCATCATTTCCTTCTCCATTTTCATTATCTTTCTATCAAGGTTCAATTACCAAACTTGAGGTTTGACTAAGGAAAACCCCCATTCAAATAATTTTTTTTTCTCTTTGTGTATGTGAAAATTACAAGTTGAAGAAGGATTAAAGATCTTGAAGAGCAATTTTGCATTGTTACATAAGTTGTCATCATTGTTGTCAAGCCATAAAAACTAGGTTGCAGACTTTATTTTTGAATTTTCGACAATGGAACCTGTGCAAAGAAGAAGCTAAAATCCAACATCAGAGGACTGCCAAAATTATTTTCAGAAGCCCTAACCAAGACCCATTCACCCTAGGGCGAACCTGTCCTTTAGTAGATCTCAAAACCAACTTTTGGTGACATGTGCATGTGTCCTAACCCTTCTCAGATCTTCCTACAAACTGTGATTTCAATTTTTTACTTTTGGGAATTTTCATTTCATGTTATAGGTCTTGTAATTAATTTAGTTTAAGCATTGCAAGTCATTTTAATTTGGTTTCAGATCTACCATATTGTCCTAAGGATTGAGATCCACGTCTGATTGACTCGCTATTGAGGTTCAAAGTCAATATTTACACCTTGTGATCTCTTTCTGAATGCAATGCCCTTAGGGAAAGACACAAATAAAGAAAACACCCCCTTAACATTAAGGACCCCCTTATTGTTTAAGGACAATCTTTCCCCACATTTCAACATGTTAATAAAGAAGAAACAAGATATGGACACACTTGGAACTACGACTAGTTTGACAACTCACCCTTCCTAAAAATCCTTAAAGAATTCCAGAAAATGTTGAATGAAAGTGAAGAAGAAAACTAAAGGAAAATAAAGAAAACAAAGGGAGCCAAATTCTATGTCAACTCTCGATGGGATTCAGGCATAGAAGTTATCGAATCCAATAAGGAGATATAAAAAAATAATCCTCTAATAGGATGGGGTGATCTGGACGTGTATAGTGAGAGAATTTTTTAAAATATGTTAATGAATATGTCACTATTTTTGATAGCATGGTTATATCCGCATATAGCACTATTAAAAGCTATTTTATAATTGGCATACAATATGTTGTAAATGAAACTGTCTTACCAACTATGTAGTTGCAAACTATATTATGAACAACAATAATAGTTTGTAATAGCTGGTATAGAGTTAGTATAGCTATAATATAGACAACATTAGTAGTTTTATTATAGTTGTAAGGTAGAAAATATCATGGGATAATATCAAGAATAATAGTTGCATTATATAAAACTATACAATCATTTTTATACTATATTCAATACAAAAAAGAACAAAGGAAGCACTCAATTGTGTAACCTTATAGCTAAATGCATACATCCAAATAAATGTGTACTTATAAAAACCTAAAGGATACACAAAAAGTGAGAATGCAAGAAAGTCAGAGAGAGTATGCATATACAAAAACTATCTAAGTGATAAGAATGAAAAATAAATTTAGGGGTTTGAGAATATTAATAAATATATATCTATAAATATAAATACCTTGAGATAAGAGTTTGGTTATGTGTATACAGTTGTAGATTTAGGTGAATAAGAAAGAGAGAATGAAGAACAAAAAATTATAACACATTATATATATATATATAAATGTGAATTCTAAAATATATGCATAGATAAAGAGAATACAACCAAAAAGTTAATACTAAGCCATTGCCACACCATACATATAATAAGAGAATGAAAATATACACCTATAAATATAAGAATGCAAGTGTGTATGTATACTCTTTTATTTCTATGTATACACACACAACACACACACATATAGGAATAAATGAGAGGATGGATAAACATGAAAATGAGAAGGAAAGGTAGATAAAACAAATACTTAACAAATAATTAAGAATATAAAAATTTGGGGAAGAATATAAGCTTAATGAAAAATATTATCTAATAAAATTTCATATATATTTATAAATATATACTTTCTCCTTATGAGAAAATAAACAGATACTAATTTAAAATATATAAAGAAGTAGATGCATTGAACCCAAGTTAATGATATGCAAGCTCAACAATCTAAAAAAATAGCAAGCCATAATAGAGATCACTAAGTGAGAAGATACACATAGGCCTAAGCATGGGAAAATGCTTTGGAGATGCAAACATGCAGCTCAACAAGATAACCACTCCATACAAGATAGAGGGTAATAATTCTAAGGAGCCAAAAGATGAAGAGGAAATAAATAAACTGACAAAGGAGAAATTAGAGAGAAAATATTGGGAGGAAAGAAGGGGGAGGAGGACCATGTAGCTATGGACCCCTCAAAGATAAAGAGAGAGGAGAGGAAGAAGAGAATGAGGAGGGAGAGATGAGAAAATACTAAAAGAGCAAGGATAAAGGTGGAGTAAGGAATGATGAGAAGAGAAGAGAGGAGGAAGACCTGGATGGGAAGAAATAAAAAATAGGGGAAGATTCGACCTAAGGGAAGAAAGGTCAATATGGGTGGCAATGTCAGTTTCTAAGGTTGGATAACAAAGGTTCCCAAGATAGATTCAAAATCCACCCTTCATCATGATTGGGGTTAGTGGGCTGATTGTTGATTTCTATGACTTCCTTGAGTTTTATCTTGATTAATTTATCTTCTTTGAACAAGATTTGCATATTTTCTAAACATATATGATGTTTGATTGATGAGGAACGATCAACTAGGAATTATTTAAGTACCCATTCATGTTTAATGTTGACAATATGATCTTTGATTTTTGTGTTGAAAGAGAAACCCGTTTCACCTATATAACATTTACCATATGAACAAACAACCTTTTAGATTCTCGAGTCAAGAAATATGCCTCTAGAGTCTTTGAGATAGTTGATCTAATTTTTTAACATCGAACAGGTCTTGAAGGTACATCAAATATGTGACAAAGAAAAATTAAACCAAGAGTTGGCCCATCTTTTTAAATTCTTCAAATTGAATGGGTACACAAGCAAGCAAATCTCAAGATTCCTCAACCTAGTTGAGTCCTATTTCTTTTCCAACATCAAATCTACCCAACCTTTGATTCTCCCAAGTGCTTTGCTTCTTTATATTTAAGGCTTCTCCCACAAAATATCTAAAATACTTCTTTAAAATGGCCTTTGATGTGCTTTCAGGCCCTTTTTAACATTAAAAAATTGGACGCCCTCTCTCAAAGACTCCAAAGGCATATTTCTTGATTCAAGACTCTACAAGGTTATTTGTTCTTAAAAAACATTATATAGGTGAAAAATGTCACTCTTTCAAAACCAGAATCAAAGAGCATAATGTTGAAAATAAAACATGAACAAGTTCTTAAATTAGCCTAGATGACGATTCCTCATCAACCAAACATCATATTTTTTTAGATAACACAAATTTTGTTCAAATAAGACAAATTTTGTATGAGAAAATACAAGGACGCCATAAAAATCAAGAATCACTCCACTAACCTCAATTGTGATGAAGGGTAGAGTGTGAGTCTATCTTGGAAACCTTAATTATCTAACCTTAGAAACCTTCTTCTCTCTCGAGGTTATCTCTCTAATCAATCCTCTCTCAATTTAGTTGTGTCCTCTTCGTCTTTTAGCCCCTTTGGATTACTACCCCACCTTTTCTTGTGTGGAGTGGTTATCTTGTTGAGTTGGTTATTTGTGTCTCCAAAACATTTGCCCATATTTAGGCCTATTTGCATCTTCTCGCTTAGTGATTTCTATTATGACTTGCTGATTTTTTAGATTGTTGAACTTGCACACCATTTATTTGGGTTCAATGCATCTACTAATTTACATGTTTTAAATAATCATTTATTTATTTTCACATTGTTGATGCAGAATTTTGCATGTAGCAGCAGTCTCATGGGAAACTTAGCTATTTGAGGGATGTTGTGTGCTAGCTAAGTGACCTCCGAGATTTTACCAAAGCCGGCTCTCTATTTAGTGGGGGGAGTAAAAGGTAAGAAAGATAGCATAAATATAAAATCTACACTATAGGCGATGCACCAAAATCTTAAACAAATTCACCATAGCACAGTGCAGAATGCAAAGGCCCGAACCACTAAATTGTTGTTCATCAAGTTAATTTTCTCAAAAGCACTTAAAACGTAAGAGTACCCTCTAATTTGCATAACATAATCTTAACATAACATTTAGCTAACACAGAAGAGTTGAAGAAACATGATCTGTATTTATTGGGTTATGAAGGATTACAGAGAGCTAAAGAACATGCATTCATATAATAAAAGAAGATAACGACACAGACCAATAGTCTCACTAAATGCATGAAAAATAGAAAGGCCCAATTTATTTGGCACAGTCTGGAGTCTTCAAATTGAATGAAACTATTACAAAGGCCTTCTTCCCAGTGCTCAGGAGTTTTTGCAAACTTAATCAACAACCTCAATAAAAAGAAACATGGTCATATTTATAGGCCAACCCACTACCTGAAACGCCTAGGAGCAGAAAAATCGCGAGCAGAGACCAATGGCCCAGATCACCTCGAGCTGCCACAACAAACATTGATCGCCTAGGAGCATGCCAACAAAGCCACGACAAGAAACAAAAAACCACGCAGTAGCAGAAATGAACATGCGGCGCCATAGTAGGAAACACAACAGCAGGCGAGTACAAAAAAGTGTAGTAGCATATCCAAGGTAACTAACGTAGCAGCAACCACCACGTGTCGCGTAGACGGAGCCCAACAAAAAGTTGAAGAGATGCCCAGCAAAAAGCTCCAAGAGGGAGCCACGTGGAGCGCTCCGAGCAAAATAAAGTACAAGGCAGACCCAGTTCATAAAGCAGTTAGAGAAAGCCATGCGACACGCAAACGAAGACCGGTGAAAAGCAAAGCAATATAAAAAGCAGAAAGATTCGCAAGGTAGGCACATGGAGCACGTCGAGGGTAGTGAGAATTTGTAAAGTAAGGCACAGTCACAAAGGTAAAAATAAAACCGCAAAGGCTTGGCAGTTTTTTGTTGAATAGTTTGGTGACTCACAGGGGCATTTCGCTCGCGGAATGAAGAACCCTAGAAAATTTGGTTCAGCATCCCAAAACTACTCACAACCTCGAGAGGGAGGCTTGCAGACTAGTCCAGACTTTGTTCGACAACGCAAAGAGAGCTCGCAGATTCTCATGAGCTAGCTTGAGATCGATAATTGTCTTGAAAGGCAATCTGCCTGATACTTTCATTTCCAATTCCAATTGGAAGAAGAGTTGCGCTAGTTGATGCATGATCCCCTCAATTTCCTCGACAGTCGGAGATTGATCAAGAAATTGGAAGATAGAAAGGTCTTGCTTCTTCTCTTTGATCATAGCAACAATGTGCTCCACACCTGCTATCGCCTGATCCACAATGGAGGGCGAAGGGAGGCCTCTCTGAGTTAAGTGAGAAAATTTTGCCTGCATGTCACTGGTAACCTAGTTCAATCGAGCTCTGCATTTTGCCACCTGTTGAATAGCCTCATGCATAGAGATGAGGATGCTTATGCCCAAGGCCACCGTTGTTCAGTCATCGATGCCCACGCTGCTCAAAGCTTCATCGGAAGCTGTATACAAATTTCCCAATAAAATCCTAGCCTTCAGAACCTTGTCAGAAGTTAACTCCTGAACCTGTTGTATTGATTCAATCACTATTCTGCAAAGGCTAGTTGCTTGCGCCATAAATTTCAAGCTGGGCTGAAGAGTAAGGCATAATGCCTTCACCTTGTCCCAGTATGATGCATACAACTCTTTGGCAATCACCAACGAGCTCATCTGGGGCGCAAGAGGTTGGGTCTTTAGGGTAGCCAATTCTACCTCTCTACTGCTCAGATTTTCCTTCAGCTCTAATAAGTTTCTATCCAATGTGGACACTTGCTCCTTTAAAGTGGAAACTTCTTTTTCTTTTTCTTCTAGGGCCAATTCGGCCCGCTTTTCTTTTTGAATTTCCAACTCCAAATTTGCATTCATTTCATTAATTTCAACATTTGTGTTATGTCGAAGCTCCTTCATTCCTTCACTTAGCAGCACAAACTCAGCGCAGAGTTTCTGTTCATTTGCTCGGCTCTACTCGACCTCCTGCTGGAGAGTTGAAATGATCTCTACGCTCATAGATTGCAGCTCCTTGATTTGAATTTTGAAGGCACTCCTCTCCTTCTCTAGGCAACTTATTTCATTCTCCTGGGCTTTAAACTTGTTTACTTAGATGTCGACCTTACCCTTGAGCTCCAATATCTGATCATCCTTTTTATTTGCTTGTCGGTTGAGCTTGAGATAATCAGTGGTCACTATTTTCTGGGTCTCCTCCATCAGCTCAACCTTATCTCATGGGCGGGCCTGCTGCAAGTCTAGCCCGATAGCATTTACAAATTAATCACTCAGTAGCATTTCTCCTACCGGTTTAATCACATTGGGAGTGATTTTTGCAAACATCAAGGAATTTTGACTTTTATTGAATACAGTTTGCAAGTGGGGCTCCACCTACCTGGTTGCATCCTTTTGTCTTCTTTTATTTATCCAGTTGGCACAGGCGCTCTTGTTTGCATCAACCTGCAAAAAATATTCCTGGGCAGGGATACCCAGGCCACCAGTAAGAGGGTATTCTTGAGGGACGACTAGTGGCAAAGATAGTGTACTCAATGCATCAAAAGTTTTGTTGGGCCTTGTTATAATGGCCGGGGAGAATGGCGGAATAAATTGGTTGCTGAGAGGGGATGATAGTGCAGTATAGGGAAAGGCCGAAGATGCACCAATTGCAGGGCTGGGCCTTAGAGATAAAAATTGTTGGCCCACAAGCCCAATACTTACACCGAATTGTGTTCCAGGTAAGGGATGAAATACAGAGGATGAAAGTGGGAAACCAGGAGGGGTAAGATTTGACTGCCCGGGATATCCAACGACAAAGAAAACTGGAGGAGATGAAAAATCAGGGGCAGATGAAGAAGAGACTAGAGACATGGTAGAGAGAGAAGAGGGAGGAAATGTTACCTAAGGTTCATGCGAAGCTACAGACGTTTTAACCGCTTCCTCCATCAACCACTCTTCTTCTCCACCGGACTCTTCGGTCCATTGTCGCTTTTCCTCTGGAGAATCATCGAGGTCAAAAATGACCTACCTCTAACCACTAGTAGTCCTCGCCTGCTTCTGTGTTGATTTAGAGGAGATGGATGGCTCTGATGCTTGTGCGTGTGAATCCTCCTCTTGTGCAGGTTGTTTACCAGTATCCTTCTCATGCATTGGATTCTCAACAACGGCAGGGGGATTCTGAGTTACCTCCTCCCCAAGCTCTGTGGCAATCTCCTCCCTTCATGATATACTCCCGCACACTAGGATGCGGTACACAAACGATCACCTTATTGTATGATATCAAATGTCAAAACTTTTTAAGCCCTTTAACAATGGCAAAGGCCTGCTTTTCTACAAAGTTGTACTTTGCCTCGTACTCCTTCAAGGTTCGTGAATAGAAAGCAACAAGGGACTCCCTCTTCTCTTCATCATTCTTTTGCATAAGTATTGTGGCAATACTATTGCCACCACAAAAAACGTACATAATAAAATCCTTTGACAGGTCGGGGTTTACTAACACAGGAGCAGAAGAAATAGCCTCCTTTATAAGCTCGAAAGCTTTTCTAGCTTATGTCATCCATTTGAAAATCTGGTCCTTCTTTAGCATTAAGGTAATAGGTTGAACGGTCCCTGCAAAATCCGCAATGAATCGGCGAATGAAGTTGACCTTACCCAGGAAAGACTGCTCACCCTTCTTGTTGATAGGTAATGGAAGTTCCCGGATCGCATCAACTCTTTTCAGATCAATGGAAATGCATTCCTTAGAGACAACATATCCCAATAGCTTCCCCTGGGGAACTCCAAACACACATTTCTTCGAGTTTAAAGAAATCCTGAATGCCTGGCACTTCTAGAAGACAAGCTCCAAATGATCAAAATGATCATCAGCAGATTTTGAAAATACTGTCAAATCATCCAGATAGATGAGTATAATCTTATGGATCAAATCTTTAAAGGCAATATCCATAGCTCTCTGAAAAATGGCTCCGACATTCGAGAGTCCAAAAGGCATTTTGGCATATGCATAAGTCCCCCACTTTGTGGTGAAAGTTGTCTTGTGTTGGTCCTCCTCCTTTACCAGAATCTAGTTGTAGCTCGAAAAATCATCCAACATTGGAAACATTTTGGAGCCAGCTACAATTTGCAAAATTACCTCCATTGAAGGCAGGGGGTAATGATCCTTTAAGGATGCTCTATTCAAGTCTCAGAAGTCTACGCACAAGCGTATGTCCCAATTTTTCTTCCGGATTGGCACCAGGTTTGACACCCAAGTGTTGTGTTTGATCGGAAACACTATTCAGGATGCGATCAACTTATTTAACTCATGTGACATGAGAGACTCTATCTTTGGGTTCACAGGTCTCTGCCTTTGACGAAATGGCTTTGCCCCTTCTGACAACTCAATTGTATGCTCGATGATCCCGGGATCGTATCCTTTAAGATCATCATATGACCAAGCTACTACACTCAGATATTCTTTACATAAATGCCTTAGTCTATCCTTATTCTTTTGAGAAACTTGTTTCCCGACCTTGAGCTTTTTGTCTTCCCTGATATGAAAATTGGTGTAATCGCCTTTGTCAGCCACGAGCTTCCTTTTGTCTCTCGTTGCATCATCAGAATCAAACAGGCTCTCCAGAGTGACTAGCCCTCTCGGAAGCTTATTAGATTTCAACTGGATAATTTGATCCCCATAAGCTTCAACGATCTTCGGTTGTAGTTGATGGACAAATTCTCCAGATGACTGGAGGAATGATGCAATATGAGCGTCGTTATCGAACACTTGCCAATCTTGATTGTTATCTGGAACAACAAGTCTTACAATTACCCTCACCGCATGCTTATTTCTTAATAATTCAGAGGCCGGCTCAAACTAAGCCCCGATAGTCGCCATTCTGTCGGCTTTAGAGTTCTTCTCCCTCGGTATAGCCTGAATATTGAATGCCTCAAAGTTGTCAATCAGATCCCAGACTCTATGTCGATAGGATCACATACGAATATTCTTTGCAGCTGAAATTCCACGGATTTGGTTGACCACCAACTCCGAATCTCTGAGCACACTTATATGCTTTGCACCCATTTGTTCCGCAAGGCTTAAGCCATGGACCAGACCCTCATATTCTTCTTCATTTTTTGAGCACGTGAACCCTGAATTGGAAGCGATATGACCTCAAGGTCTTTTCCTTGGACGGGGATATCAAACAAATCCCCGCTCCAACTCCTATTCTACATCTTGTGCCATCGAAGTACAAAGTCCATAATTTTGAAGATTGTTCACCTCTAGGCTCCCTAGTAACTTTGGGTATGATTTGCCCCTCTTCATGTATGACATAGGTTCCGAGACACGTTGCATGGTAATTCCTGAAAGGGTATGTATCAATAAACTCTTTCAACAAATTTTCTTTGTCTTCTGTCCGGGAGCTAGTAGCCTCCTCTTCTTCTAGAAATTCCACATTGAACCTCTCTTCCTGAGTGATTGAAATATGTGCTGCTTCAAAGTTGAGTAGGGCCTCATCAACAACATGTTCGGAATGCAAAGTTTCCGACAATAGTTTCATCTTGGCTCCATGTTTGGTCCTTAGAATCAGGTGTGACCAGTCCAGTGCTAGATATCCTCTGAAATTTGCTGTGAATTCCTGAGACAAACAAATCCCAAATAGAGGAGGAATATCAATGAGTATGGTATCCTGATTTACAATGATACTAGGGTAGGCAAACAAAGTCATACGCAAACCCTTGATTACCTCAACGGTATCAACCTTATTTCCATCTAGTTGCATGACTCCTTTGTTCAGAGGCTCATATTTTAAACCCAAAGCATTAGCTACTTGTTTTGGCATGATAGTGGTGCTAGCACCAGAGTTGATCATACAATTATGTAACAGCTTGTTGCCAATAATAAGTGTTAGAAATAAAGGCTTAGGTTTAGGCTTACTTTCTTTTCCGGATTCAATCTTCTCCTCTGGTTGAATTGTTAGCACTTCATCCAGGTTGGGCCTGGATACTTTCTCTTCATTAGACTGAGTAGGTACCTTCGTATCCTCCTCTCCTGAAAAAGCCTTTTGTAATAGTACCTTCTGCTCTGAAATAGCTAGGACATCCCATAGAGAAGCGTTGGCAAATGACTTCTTCAGTTGTTCCACCACGTTGAACTGCGCTCTCGACTGGTGAGTCACGTTTGCTTGCTCTTTAGGTTTCGCAGTTGACATTAGCTTCATGACCGATGCGTTTGGTTGTTTGGCAACAACAGGGGTGATCGATGGAGCCTTTGCCTTCAGAGGAAGTGGACTCGGAGAGCTAGGAAAAGCCGCCTTAGATTGTGGTGGGATTGGCAATAGGCCTACCGTTGGGCTAGGCGTCGGTTGCAATGAAGCATTGGTAGGCAAGGCTGTGAACTCTCTGGTGAATCTACGCTTTGAATGCGTGTTGTAGTCAGATTGCACTTGGGGCACCTTATCCATAGGGATGTCGTTTAGAAATGTCGACTCTTCTCCTTCCATCCAAGAAAAAAGAGCTTGGTCTGGAACAATGTCTAATTCTTGCTGAATAGACATCCCTTGCATTTGTGCAGCGAGGACAACATTGTCCATCTGCTAAGAGGCATATGATTGGTTGCCAGGGTCCGATGCACTACCTTGGCTATGTTGGTCTGTGATCTTTTGTTGCAAGTTTTCCCACAAATAATTTCTAGGCATGTGTGCATCATTGCAAGGAAAACACCATGAATTGGCATCTTCAGCTAAGTTATTTTGTCCAACCACCAGCTCTTTATTTGAACTAGGATGAACGGTCTGCATCGGCAGGGTTATCGAAACCATCTGGTTACTCGGTTGAGCCGAGGTATTTCCACGTGATCTATCCTGCCACTGATTTGATTGGTACAAAGCTTTTCCACCTTGGTAACTCTAGTAAGTCGGCTTCTGGTAGCTATATTGCTGCCACTTCAAAGTAGTTAATTCATTAGTCATGGCTTGCATCTGTTCTCTCATCTCGTTCATCTCGGCAGCCAAGGGATTAGGCATAGGAGCTACTGTCGGAGCACTTCCGGGATACACATACATAGATTGGGGGGAAACCGTAGATGCATTGGTCGAAGGAACATTGGCCTCCGCGGTGTTGCATTCAGGAAACAATGGCATGATGGGCCTCGGTGCCAACTTTCTTGCGGCGATCAGATTATTTTCTGCAGCAACAACCAAGGCATAAGCATCAGGAAGAGTCTCTCCACCAAGAGCTTGTAACATCATAGAAATGTCGGGGTTGATTGACTTTAAGTAGAACATAAATGCCAAATCCGGAGGCGGACGACTACCAACAGACACTCTCTGCCAGGTCGAATGTAATCTCGCATTGAAATCAGGCAGAGCTTCATGAGGAGCTCACTTTATATTTGCCAGTTGATGATACAATGAAGATTTGTCACTAGCATTGGAGAAACGTTCATACAATGGAGTTTCGAGCTAGTTCCAAGTTGCAATAGTACTAGCTTCGAGAGTCCTGTACCAGTTTAGCGCCTTTCCTCAGAAGGAGGCGACCAACAACCTAAGAGCTACATTTTCATTTGATACATCGTGTACTAGACATATGTTTGCTACATCTTGCAGATGTTCCGTTGGTGTCTTTGACTCATCCCCGAAATACTTAGTGATAGCTTTTAGAGTGGAAGCAGGAATGAGAGCCCATATTGCAGGAGGCACAGGTGCAACTAAAGGACTACCAGAGTCCCAGGCTACATAATTTCTAGCAGCCATAGGTACAGGCGGAGCAGGTGACGGCGGAGGAGCAGGCGACGAAGGAGACAAAGGAGGTGAAGGGCTACCTCGCCGACCTCTCGTGTGCACATAAACTAATGGTGGTACAAGTTGCCCAGGGACTCTTGCAATCTGTGACCTTGTTACAGGCCGATGGCTCATACACACTTATAAAATTAGGCGAACGTGCTAGTTCTTGGTCCCACCGGGCATGCCAGAAAAAAACTGTTGATGCAGAATTTTGCATGTAACAGTAATTTCATGGGAAACTTAGCTATTTGGGGGATGTTGTGCGCTAGCTAAGTGACCTCCGAGATTTTACCGAAGTCGACTCTTCGTTTAGTGGGGGAGTAAAAGGTAAGAAAGATAGTAGAAATATAAAATCTACACTACAGGCGATGCACCAAAATTTTAAACAAATTCATTAGAGCACAATGTAGAATGCAAAGGCCCGAACCACTAAATTGCTGTTCATCAAGTTAATTTTCTCAAAAGCACTTAAAATGTAAGAGTGCCCTCTAATTTGCATAACATAATCTTAGCATAACTTTTAGCTAACACATAAGAGTTGAAGAAACATGATCTGTATTTATTGGGTTATGAAGGATTATAGAGAGCTGAAGAACAAACATTCATATAATAAAAGAAGATAACGACATAGACCAATAGTTTCACTAAATGCATGAAAAACATAAAGGCCCAATTTATTTGGCACAGTCTGAAGTCTTCAAATTGAATGAAACTATTACCAAGGCCTTCTTCCCAGTGCTCGGGAGTTTTTGCAAACTTAATCAACAACCTCAATAAAAAGAAACATGGCCGTATTTATAGGCCAACCCACTGCCTAAAATGCCCAGGAGCAGAAAAACCGCGAGTAGAGACCAATGGCCTAGATCACCTCGAGCCGCCACAACAAACATCGATCGCCCAGGAGCATGCCAACGAAGCCACGATAGGAAATGAAAAACCACATAACAACAGAAATGAACACGCAACGCCACAACAGGAAACACAGTAGCAGGCAAGTACAAAAAGTGTAGCAGCATTTCCAAGGTAATTGGCGCAGTAGCAACCACCACGTGTCATGCAGATGGAGCTTGACAAAAGTCATAGAGATGCCCAATGAAAAGCTCCGAGAGGGAGCCACGTGGAGCGCTCCGAGCAAAATAAAGTACAAGGCGGGCCCAGTTCGGAAAGTAGCTAGAGAAAGCCACGCGGCACGCAGACGGAGACCGGCGAAAAGTGAAGTGATATAAAAAGCAGAAAGCTTCGCGAGGCAGCCACGTGGAGCACGCCAAGGACAATGAGCATTTGTAAAGTAAGGCGCAGCCACAAAGGTAAAAATAAAACCGCAAAGGCTTGGCAGTTTTTGTTGAACACTCATATCTCAAGTTATTTTATGATAAGGATAAAGTAAATATTTATAATTATCTAAGAATTTTGTATTAGATAATATTTTCCATTGAGTTTATCCTCTCCCCTAATTATTTATGTGCTTAATTCTTTGTTAAGTACTTATTTAATTTAATTTTCCTTCTCAATTTGTATTTATTCATCCTATCATGTACTCCTACACATACATATACATATACATATACATTGTATTATATGGGTGTGTATACATATAAATATAAGAATAACACATATGAATTTGCATTCTTATATTTATAGGTGTATACTTTCATTCTCTTTTTCTATATATGATGTTTTTCTTTTTCTATATATGATGTGACATTTTCTTAGCCTTAACTTTTTTTTTGGGCATATTCTCTTTTTCTATTCATATATTTTAGAATTCATATTATTCATTATTTGTTATACTTTTTCCTTTTCTTCATACTCTTGCTTCTTCACTTAAACCTATAATGTGTACACATGACCAAACTCTTATCTTAAGGTAGTTATATTTGTAGATATATAAAAATATATAACTTGATAGGAATATTTATTAGTATTCCCAAACCCCTAATTCATTTTTATTCTTGTTGCTTAGATAAGTTTTTATATGTATATTTTCTCTTTGACTTCTTTTTCTTGCTTTCTTTTTCTCTTTTAGATATATACATTAACTACAAAGTTACAAATAGTTGTGTGCTTCTTTGTACTTAATTTTTCTAATATTCTTATACTCGCATGCTTTTTTGTAGTTTTTGATGCTCTCAATTTTATTGCATATGTTTTTTCTGTTCTCATTTATTCATAAATTTATATGTAGGCATTCTTTTTGTTTCTCATATTTTAAAGTTTGCATTCTCTTTATGTTTTATAATTTATTGCTTTATACTTATACTTATATACCCTATAGATTTATTCTCGTAGATTCATGAATATATGAAAATTTAAATTTTTACATTTTCTTATATATTGCATGTGTGTACGTTGATAATTTTATTTATCAATATAGAAGGTTCATTTTTGGCATTTACTTATATTGCATGTTTGTATGTTCAATTACAAGATCCCGTATAATAAATTGGACTTAAATATAAGAATACTATAGGTTGTGTATACATATTTAAAATAATATATAACTCATTTGTGTGTATACATGTTCTTAATTGCTTTAAGTGTGTATGTATATATATTTGTTGTGTTTATTTATATCATAATTTAAAAAGGTTTCATTTAGGAATGTTTCTAATAAGATATTTATGTTCATATAGTTATGCATAAATTGTGAGACTATTTTTATTCTTTTCTTTACATATATCTGTATCACAATTTTTCATAATCAATAAGTTTGTTATAATTATAATTATGTGAATTTTCACAAACTAACTTTCAGTAATCTTGTAAATATATTTATATGTAGTCTTTTTTAATCATTGTGTTCTCTTTTGAACGCATTCATAAAGATTCCTATAAATGTCTTGACATTTATATGTCCTATTTATTCTTTACTTTTCTTATTTAGGTCTATTTTAGTTTAGTTTTTTCAATAATTAAAAATTGTGTCTATCTTGTCACATCCTTACACCTTGAGCTATATGCAACCTCTACCCCTCTCCCCCCTTTCTTTTTAGTCAGTCTTGCTCTACAACTAACCATTTTTTTTTGTCTCTTTGAGCTCTCTATCATCTCGACGATGGATCACAAACTGTGATTTGAAACATTGATAGAAAGAATCTCATACAATTGAATCTAGAAACAACAATGATCGACATTCGAATCAATTACGCCAATACTCTAAAAATAAAGTCTTTAACAATTTTGTCTAAAGAAGAATATATGACATATTGCTTGATCAAAATTTATGACTGAAAAATCATAATCAATAAAAAAAAATAGAAAAGAAATAAAATTTAATGGTTGACACCATTAAAAACTTTGATTTCGATCAACCAAAATCATCCATAAACAAATTAGTCTGCAGCCGGAAAGAAAGTGGCATTTAAAAAAAAGGTAAGGGCATGCACTTTCACCACGACGCCTCCCCCGGAAGACACAAAGCCTTTTGAGTGTCTCCTCAATCTTTTTAGGTATGGAGTCTCGATTCTCACTCACCGATCACGCGTTTCCACACGAGCAAAAGAACGAGATACGTAGGCAGGGAAGGACAAAACCACGGTCGTCAAAAAGCTCTGTCGGTATCAAGTAGCAAGACGCCTCTATTTTATGTGCCATGAATTACGAGGAGGTTCATTTGGATTCATTTGGAAGCAACCAAATTTATTCTAAAGTAGAGAGGAAAAATAATGGAAGGGACAGGCACAAAATAGGCACAAGGAGAAAGGAATTGAAGGACGGCAAGAATGGTAGAGGGGGTCAAATTGATGGCGTTACAGGTCACAGAGGAGGAGGGGCAGGGGCAGGGGCAGTACCAGCGTCTGAGTGAAATGTCGGTAGATAGTCTGCAAAACTCTTCTTGCTATGGCGGAGGGTACGTGTCTGTGTCGAGCAACAGCAGCGTGGGCTCCAACTCGATCATGGCGTCACTTATACAACGCACACGGACTCGAACTCGCAAGGGTCTAACGGCGGGAAGTGTGGTTCATCCTGGTGGGGGCGGTGGATTGGGAGACGATGCCCTAGCGCAGGCCCTCATGGACGATCGCTATCCCACAGAGGCGCTCAAAGAATACATTGACTGGACCATCGACTTACGGAACCTCAACATGGGACACGCCTTCGCGCAGGGCGCCTTCGGCAAGCTCTTCAAGGCCACCTACAAGGGCGAGGACGTTGCCGTCAAGATTCTTGAGCGTCCACAAAATGACGACGAAAAGGCTCAGGTTATTCTAATTCTTTCTCAGTTTCTTTTATATCCAATCTTAAAACATAAGTTTCTTTCCTAGAGAATTGAACGGGTTGGATGCTGTTTTAGTTGCTAAATTCCCCTCATTGTGGGTAGCATTTGGCTTAATTGCCACCGTCTCTTCCATCAAATTCACTCTTTTACACTATGCCGGAGTTCACCTAATTTTAGTACTTTATCATTTCTCTCAGGTTCTGAACTTTGATCTCCACTTCGGAAACCCATTTGCTTGTATCACTTGTGCCCGGCAATGTATATCCAGCCATCAAGATGTACCTATGGTCATCCCTGGATGATCGGTGCAATGATCTTTGACAGTTACAGTTTGAGAGATGGAAGATGGATTTGCGCACTGGCTATCCGTCAAACTCCCCCTTACCCTATGCCGGAGTTCGCCTATTTTAGCACTGTATTATTTATTCCTGGTTTTGAACTTTGATGTCCGCCTCGAAAACCCATTTGCTTTTGGAACTTGCGCTCGGCAATTTATATCTATTTATCCCTGATTTTGAACTTTGATCTCCACCTTGAAAGCCCATTTTCTCTTATTACTTGAGCCTAGGAATGTGTTTCCAGCCATCAAGAGGTGCCGATTGTCAGCCCCTGATGATTGGTGCAGTAATCTTTGACAGGTACAGTTTGGAAGATGGGAGATGGATAAAGGAAGTGGCCATCCAGCATGTTCACCATGCATAGTGAATGCTAGATAACTGGTGGCTCTAGGGATGGCCACTAGTGCTTTTTAATGGCTGAATAGACACGGCCCTTGAGCTCATCCCATTGAACACGATTGCAATTCATTACTAACATTAATGTGGCCTGGTATTTATGTTCATGTTGCCATCTACCTTTTAATATGTAGTCAACGGGTGAAAATAATTTTCTGCAGATCATGGAGCAGCAGTTTCGGCAGGAGGTGATGATGCTGGCAACCCTGCGCCACCAGAATGTGGTGAGGTTTATTGGGGCCTGTAGGAAGCCTCTGGTGTGGTGTATTGTAACGGAGTATGCAAAAGGGGGATCAGTGAGGCAGTCTTTGGCAAAGAAGAATAATGGGCCTGTAGCGCTTAGGGATACAGTGAAGCAAGCACTAGATGTGGCAAGGGGGATGGAGTATCTTCACAGTCTTCTTTTTATTCACAGGGACCTTAAGTCAGATAACCTGTTGATAGCTGCAGACAAGAGTATTAAGATTGCAGATTTTGGTGTGGCCAGAATTGAGGTACAGTCTGAAGGGATGACACCAGAGACTGGGACATATAGGTGGATGGCACCGTAAGTTTTTCCTCTTTCGTTCTCCTTGGATTTTAAAAAATGATAAATTAAATTGGTTAAAATTCTCACCCTCCTTTACTATCAACCTTAATGTGACTCTTTGCTTAGAAGTTTTGTCCGAAGTGATATTTTTTCCATTAATGTTCATAATAGAATTGTACACAACTTCGTTGTATTCCAATTTTTGCTTCCATTGACACAGGGAACCATGTCATTGTCTAGGCACTTGCACTGCTTTAGAAATAATTCATGGCCCGAGGGACTATTTTTAAGTTGTGATTATTCGTATTTAGAGCATAATAAGTTGTTTGTCCTTCTTTTCATTTTTATTGATGTATTAGGCATTGATCATTAATTGACATTGCTTCACCTGTCTACTTGACTTCTTATGTCCATTGTTAATTGTGTAGAGGCCAAAGTACATACATGGATTTCAATTACTATCATTAGTTTTTAAATAACATTTTCATTGCTATACATCGCTCCATGGAGTTTTTGAATGGGGGATGTGTTTCAAGGATCGGGGACCATGGACTTAGATTTGGGGATGGTGGTGGAGGATGGCTGTGGAGCATATATATATATGTTCCACCAAGTTTCTGGGATGGGGATGGCAAGGGACAGCAGGATACATTTCAGGGACAGATTTTTTGGGAGGCCATTCCTAAGGGAATGGCTATTAAAAAATAGCTATGTTCCATGGCGTTTCGGGGATGGCAATTGCGGGACAGCAGGGGATGAGTTTCGGGGATGGCAGTCCAAGGGCTATTTTTTGGGCACAGTGGGGGGTGGCTATATATGTATATATATATAGAGAGAGAGAGGGGGTGAGTTTTGGGGATGACAGCCCAAGGGCCATTTTTTGGGGACAGCGGGGGATGGATATATATATATATAGAGAGAGAGAGAGAGAGAGAGAGAGAGAGAGAGAGAGAGAGCATACTATACCAGACCATGGCCAATAATCCCTTTTGCAACTGACAATTATAACTGGCTCTAATACCATATTGAAATTTTGAAGTTTGAGAAGAGTTTAAAGTTTGAACAATGAAATCAGAAGTTCAGATTGTTGCTGGTAGTGTCAACTGTTATATATTATATATTATATATAATATAACTTATATCATTAGCTATGAATCTGAATCATGATATACTTATTGCTGTTATACTACTGTTCTGCTGCTGTTATAATGCTGTCATGATATAATTAAGTCTTTTAATGTCATGAATGATTTGTTTTCCAAAACATTATAAAAACTTTCCTTGCCGCTGGGGATGTCTCGCTGCCCCTGGGATGATAGATAGATGTCGTAGATGCCCGTGGCCATCTTTGGGATGACCAAATATTACCACGGTGTTTCCAATTTCTGCAACATGTTCCGTAAATGTTTCAAAGATTTGAAGATTTTTGGGTATGGGCAAGGAATGTCCCATGCTGTCCTGCCATACCCAAAATGCCATTCGGGATGGGGATGGGGATGGGGATGGGGGTTTGAGGGTTGGGGACACATTCCCATGGAACACAAAAAATAGGGAAAATGCAGTAATATAGAAAATTTCAAATATTCATATGATAACATTGATAAGGCATTTAGCATATGCAATATACTAATATAGAACCTTAATACATAACATTAGAGATGAATCCAGATTTTACATTAGAGTTGACAAGCAAATTAACAAAATTCAATTGCTTTCATTCTTAATGTGCATATATATTGTATAAAAATTAGAACACAATACCCAAAATCTGCAAATTTCAACTAAAAAATGACAAAAGCATAGAAAATATGCCACCTTCACTAATCAGTATTGACTAACATTGCATCAAAACCAGAGTCTAAGTCTAAGTTATTACCACTATGAGGAATTGCCTCACCTAATGCAATCACAACCAATCCCTCTTGTGTCTCGTTCTCATCAACTTATGTGGCATTTTCAGGATCAACATGCCAACATGTGTTTGGAGTTTGACAATACTCATGACTATGTCAATCCTGAAGTCACAAGGCATTATGCACAACCACCAACTTCTTCAATTGTTAAGAGGTAATTTATTCCTCTTGATTAACTATATGAAGTTGTAAGCATGGTCATGGGGATTTGGGGGCAGCAGCCGTAGTGGGGTCTTAGGGTAGTGACCTTGTCGTGCTCCCTATTGTGATATAGGGTAGGGTTGAGTGGCGGAACCCCCACCACCAAACCCAAATTAAAGCATTTGAGACCACAAAAACCTTTGAGGTGTATGTTATTTTTCATAATTTTATTGCTTTTAAGTTAGTGATGTAGTTTTGATGCTCTCTTGTTTTCGTCTCACTTCCATTCTTGTCTCTTTTCATAATTTTTATCCTTTTTTGCCTATTCACAATATGGAAAATGGCAAAATGAGTTTGTTTTGTGTTTTTAGTTAGTGTGGCTTTTTTAGGTTTAGGATTGGTTCAAAGGGGTGTTGGGGCACTTGTGGGTCCCCCACCCCTTTTTTTAGTTTTGTGTGTTTTTATTTGTTGCCTTCAATGTTAATCGGGATGTAGGGGACGATTAGCTTGCAGTTTCTTGCTTGAAAATGGTGGTTTGTGAGTTTGGGTCATCTAGGGAACAACTAGCTCGTAGTTTCTTGCTTGAAAATGGCCGTTTGTGAGTTTGGGTCATCTAGGGAATGGCTAGCCATCCTTGGTCATTTCTTTCTTGAAAATAGTTGTCCTAAAACATTTCCTTTATTTTTGAAATCTGGTATGGGTTGGGGACGTTTCCTACCTATCCTCCTCTCCTTGAATCCTATCCTATAGGGTACAGGGTCAAATTATGTAGGGGGTGTGCCCTTAGGGAGCATAGGTATATTTAACTAGAGTGGAGGCCTAGAGGTAGAGCAACCTCTAGTAGGGTTGCATTCCTTGTTGCAATAAAGGGTGGGCTCGAAGGTTATAGCCCATTCTACCAACCCCAAATGAAGGCATTAGAGTATACATGGATCTTCATGGCGCATGCCATTTATTATAATTTTATCACTAAGTTTTCTCCAACACCAAATCTTCATTCTTTAGAGAACTAATTGTCAAGCTGGGGAATTTGATTGGTCTAAGTGACAAGGGCTATGCAGTCTAAGACATGAATATTCAATATTGTCATTCTTGAATTGTTAATAATAATTTTTTCTCTGTATTTAGAAACTCCTTACAACAGTCAGCAGGAACTTGCAAACATTTTTCATTTATGAAAGCATGATATCATCCACTACCACCCAACCCTCATTGCTTCCTTCGCTCTCCACTAAGCCTAAGTTGTTGGTGATGTACAAATTAAGAAATATTTGACGACCAACTTCCTGAACTTAAGATAAGAGAGCATGCATTTGAGTAAACGAAAACAATAACAACTATTTTAATAGTCTATTTTGCCTCCAATAATATGCGAATATTCCTCCTTTTTTCCAAGGTCAACCATTTGTTTATGCCATCATGTTGTTTGTTTGTTCAAAGTTTTGACACAGATCATAATTCTTGTCATAACAGACAAAAACTTTGTAACAATGGAGATTCTTTGCATCCCTCAAATGTCCCCTGAAAAGGGTGACGCACCCAAAACATCCCCACTTGCAGGTGGTTGTGGGGAGATGTTTTGTCCCCATCCTTGATTCCCAAAAACTTCCCAAACTTGGAAATATTGGTTTTTTGATGTGGGGTGGAGGGGCAATTTTTTATTGGGTCCCCGTGGAACTATGTAGGCATGCCATAATCACATCAATTGTTTCACCTTACCTGTAGACCATGGTCCAATTGACTTTCTATGATTTATGTGGAAGTGTGGATTTCACATGCCAAGTTGTTTTTCCATATATATTTATTAATTGACCTATTTGGCAAAGGTTAAAACAATTCCGTCTAGGCTACATCCCAATGGAATTTTACTGTTCTTGGTTATCAGTACAGAGGAAATGCATGCCAAATTGATTTTTATTTTTTGGAGGTAATGCTGTTCTCTTTTTTGGCAGTTTCATTGCTATATCGGGCATAGTATGTTGTGTATTTTGTTGCATGCAATGTTGTCATTTTAATGGATGTACTTGGCAAAATCCACTAAAATGACAATGCAGTATGCAAAATCCACAACGCATAAACTATGCCTGATATAGCAATGAAACTGCCAAAAAAGAGAAGTTCAAAAAAACATTTACAAAAACAGGGACATTTCGAGGCCTCATCTGTTACGAAGGGACAAAATCTCTCCATCCTTGTTAGATATGAGTTTTGAAGAGTGCCTATGTGATGCTATACCATCACGCCTGGAATTTGATTGTCATCCCTATGTGTCATATAGAAATTTCACCAGGGTTTGGCTATTTATCTGGTTTTCAATTGACAGCTTAAACAAAATTATAGGTTGTCAAAATATAAATACTTTTGTATAGTTTATTAAGGTTCATAAATTTGAATTTTTAACGATACATTTTACTTAAGAATAAATATAATGATATTAACATATAAAAATGCTACTTACAGAAATTGATATTGCTCAAGAACAATATAAAGTGAATATAATGTATTTTAAGAAATACAAAATGAATTCAAATATTGAATTTAAATGAAATAAAAAAAAACAATAATATCAAATCCATAAAAAAATAACTGATATTTCTGAAAGTTCTTAACATAAATGACTACATATAGAACAATTGCGGATTTTTTTATAAATAAATTATTTGCAATACACTCATCAATGGTAATTGCAATGCTCAAAAATAACACTTAGAAAACCCTGAATCTATCATATTTCATGAAATTAAAATTTAAAAACTATCAGTTACATTACCAACAATACGAAGCATCTAAAAAAATAGAAAATTGAATGTTCAATTTTTTTAACATAAATTACTATTTATAGAACAATCTCAACAAAATAAAAAAACTTAATAAATCAATTCTATATAAAACAGTCTAAAAAATCACAATATTACTCTGTAAACACTAATTTTGATATTTCTGCAATATATTAAACATACTGCCTTTTAACTAGAAAAATTAAAAAAAACAAAAGTGAAAAACAGATAAGAGAAACAAAGAAGAGGTGAGAAGTAGAATTTTGAAAAAATAATAATGGTTGGCTTCAAAGCTCGCATTCAGAGCAAATACCGTTGCTAGATTGATAAGTTCAACAACGTAATCATTTTAGAATAGCCCTATATTCTAACTTTAAAAAATTTAAAAATTCCAAGTTCATATATTCTTTAAAAAGAAAGAAATATTTAAACTGTAGAAGATAAAATTGTTCTATTCTCTTATGAAAACAATTCTAACCGATATAACACTCTAAATTGTTATATTATCCCACAACAAATATAGAGTTTACTAGTAATGGAAACTTTCATATACGGTTCTAAAAGAAAAAGGGAGTCATATTTGATGGCCTAACAAATTTTTAAATTGTTATGTTCCTCCACAACAAATGTAGATTTTACTAGTAAAGCAAACTGCCATATATACGGTCATAAAATAAAAAGGGAGTCACATTTTTTGGCCAAACAAATTTTCTAATTGTAAAATAAGGACCAAAATTTCAAAAATAGACTTCTGAAATTAAAATATAGGCCTATATGACACCATTCTTGGGCCAACCTTTTAAATAAGAAAATATTTCTTTTGGAAAACCGAAAAAGTTAAACTTTTGTTTAAATAATTTCCACCAAGCTTCACTATCCTCATTTCTGGTAAAAACAAGGGTTCAATAATACCAGAGAGTATAGTTTCTACTTTCAATAAATATTTGGCCCCTTGTAATTTTGTATTTCAATAAATGTTAAAGTTGTATTAGGTGTGCTTATTTTCTATATAAAGGTCACCGATTCTTGTTGTACAAGCAGGCTGGGTTTCCTTGGTAAATAGTTTCCATAATTCTTTTACTAGAGTAAAAATGCTTATTTTTGTTCAATGCCATCCATTCTCCTCGTATAAGGAGACTGGGTTTCTGTTGTGAGTAGTTTCCATATTCTTTTAATCCATGGACATTCTGCTTTCTTCCTATTTATTAGAAGATTAGCATCATCTTGTCGTGTACTGCCAATGCTACTATCACAATGACAACAACATTTGGCTCTGTGGGCATAGCTGCCTGAACCAACTAGTTACCATGAAAATCATTTTGTTGCAAGGTCTATGCTGCCTCAGTGACACCTTCCAGCATATATGGCTGATAGTTTGACACTGCAGGCATTCTAACGTGCCATTTTTTTCTTAATTATATGCATATACATCTTTACACAATCTGGACCAGATAAGCATGCTTATGTATAAAATGAAAACATACTTCATAAAACCATAGGGACATATAATAACATTTATATCCCACGTGATGGTTCAGATTTTATTACCAATTAAGGATATGTAATAAAATTTATATCACAAATGATGGTCCGGATTTTATCACCATTTCATCTAGTCGATGTTCAAATCTACCTTCAGAAGTAAACATGCTTCAGTTTTCTTGGTGCACAGATTTCACATCTCATTTAGAAGGCATATGCTAACACTTGTTATATCAACCACATTTGTACTCGTTGCAGGGAAATGATCCAAAGCAGATCTTACAACCATAAAGTGGATGTCTACAGTTTTGGGATCGTTCTGTGGGAACTTGTAACAGGCATGCTGCCTTTCCAAAACATGACAGCTGTCCAAGCAGCATTTGCAGTAGTGAACAGGGGTCTAAGGCCAACTATCCCTCGAGATTGCCCCCCAGCATTGGAAGAAATAATGAGGCGCTGCTGGGATGCTAATCCTGAGGTAAGGCCTTCATTCAGTGAAGTGGTAACATTGTTGGAAGATGCAAGAATTGAGATCATGAGAACACCTCGGAGTGCCAAAATCCGACGATGTTGCATGATGCAACCACTCACAGCTGATTAAGTATTTCTTCATTACATTCTTATTGTATATTAAAATCTCATAATATTTGTTAAGGATGACTGTGCAAGACTCCATTGAATGGAATTTGGCACTATATGGAACAAAGAATCAAGTTATGTATTATTCCTTTTCCTTAGATGTTCAGGTTAGATGTTTTGGGTTTGTTGTTACTTATATGTTAGTTTTGGAAGAAGGTTGTTGATGAATTTCTGAGACCCACACAATACAGAGCACTGAATCTTAACCGGTGAACATTGAAGAACACTTGTAGAGATGCTTCTGTAACCAAATTTGCTACATAAATTAGGGCTGCTGTTGCTTCAACATACGATTTGCTGACTCATGCAGCTTACTCGTTTTAGGTTGGGATGCTACTTGTCAGTTGGCTTTATTTTCTTGGATTTGGGAAATATATGTTCATATTTATCAGGGCAAACAGTTACTTTCATAAATGTGGGAGTGTTACCAGAAATTTATCCACATCCTACTATTTTAGGCAATTTTATCAGACAATACCATGCTTGATGTATAAATATTTTTGTTGAAAAGTTTCTTAGTCACGCTTACATTTCATAATTTAATGTTCCTTAGCTTCTTGACAAAGTGGCATGATTCAGAAGTAAAACTGCATAATTTTGTGTAACTCTGGATGGGATTCCTTCATTTGTCTATATTTGTTTACTGTGTTTCATTATTTTTTCTTTTAGGGTGCATGCCACCAAAGGCTAAGATACAACGTGTCTTGTTTATGTACACATTGAGGTTAGAAATCAATGAAGAGAAAGATTTTTGGGAAGCAAAGATGCATACTCTTCTCATGATTTGAAGGAAACTTATGCCATGTTTATTTTCCTCATCTTGTAATTATTTCTTTTCAGACCACAAAATAAGACTTGTTTGAAACCTGCCTTTGTGGAATGCAGTTTAACTTTATACGCTTCTGTTTCATTAGAAGCTTCTATGCAATCGATAATATAAGAAAGGTCATGGCTAAGATACATGATATACATCTCTTCAATTATAATTAGAATCTTCTTTTGGAATTAATGTAAAATGTTTGGAGGAGATTTTCTTTTCTTACATATTTTTTTGATTTTGTGGAGAGAAGAACTCTCTGGGAATGTATCTTTCTTTTCAGGTCCAGAAATTGTTCAATAAACAGGACATGTTTTTTGCTTGATACATCAGAAGCATCACAACTGATGCTCAAAATGTATATTATCTTTACGGATGCAGTTCAGATCGTATGTTCTTGTAGGCAATATCTAGTCAGTGGATGTAGAGTGTTTGTCAGATAGCTAGCAAGTAAAATGTGTGCCTTTCTGGCGAGAATATGGAATAAAATGATTGTGGCATGTGTGATTGCTGCAAACAGTCTTGGCATATCATATGTGGTTTGTTGTTTAGATCTGCTTGCTAATTGGCTTTATGTGGTTCTAAGTAGGCCAATATCATGATCATTTATATATAAAATTGTAAATTTACCTTGCAGATCACTATTCAGTGTTTCAGATGGGGCATGGTGTTGGGAGAAGACGATGTTATGTGCATTAAGACAATGGAGGCTTAGATACTAGTCCTTTTATATTATTTTAGAAGAGAAGATATTCCAAGTTGACAATGAACAAGGAACTATTATCTGTAGAACACCCGAACTAATACTTGAAAGCATCTATATTTTGGTAATTAGTAAGGGCATTTTCTGTTAGGTTAGCCATTTGGATGGTCCTCTGTACAGATACAGAAGGGAAAAGGTTTCTACCTCACATAATTATTTTGTTATTCTTGCATTGTAGTGAATGGGTTGTGTCTGCGGTGCAATCAGTGAGATGAAGTTCCGGATCCTACTGTGCAGATTTTTTCTTGTACAACATTTCAAACTATACTAATAGGCTCATCACTGGGAAAGAAGACGAGCAATTCTGGAAATATTGGAATAGAATACTTAGTTGGATTCAGAATTTTATCTCACTATTCATTAATTGTCGTATTGTTACATTCATCTGATTTGTTTGTTAAATATCTATCATATCATCTGGATGTTTTTACTGAGGATGATGGATGCAAATGTGCTAATATCATCAGTCTACCAGAATTAGATGATCTTTGAAAGACTTAATGAGCAGATCATATTTATTACTGAATATATCCCATTTATCTGTGGTGGGTGCTTTGGGCTTAGTCTATAATATGGTCCTCCAACCAGCTCACTATTAATTTCAAGCGATACGAATATGCTCCTCGATCAAGCAGATACTGATATTTATAGTAGCAACAAACTTTGCAAATATCTATGAGCCATTTCTATCATATGCTGTGGCAGTTGCCTTCACCGCTTGTACCCCAAGCTAGTGATAAGTGGACCCTTGTGCTTCTGTATTTCCAGATCATCAATTTTGTAGGTAATATAATCATCTTGGTGTGTGCTCCATGGGGGTGTGTGCCGAGGAAGATTGTAAGATTTCGTGTTTTCAATGACCATTGTCATCACCTTACGCATATCTTTAATGGCATCTGGAGTTCGAACTGAATACCACATGAACAAAGTGATCTGCACGTCTCCATGTAGTTCCTTTACTCAAAGTCGATAGTATAATTGTTCCATTCCTTGCAAAAAGAGATGGCAGATTCAAAGATTCAAATTTTCACATCTGCTAGCCACGCCACGTTATTAATTATGGCATCAGCAAATGGCCTGTCTTATTGCTTTTATAAATTTTGCTACTGCTACTCTTTTGTTCACTTATTAACTAGCACTCTTACAATCTATAACAACTCTCAATTTGTCTATTTTCCAAATTACCTCCCTGTATCCGCTTTAACTCTATCTACCACGAGTATTCACCGTCCCTGCCTGCCTGTTCTTCCTCGTGTTGTTTACTGTTACCATTTCCAGGATTGTGGGTATGCGTGCTTACCATTTTACTCCAGCTTGTCACGGCCATGATGGTCACTATGCTTATGTTATCATTGGAGTTGAGCAGACGGTCGAACGCCTATCATTTGGTCAAACTGTTAATTTAGATTTGACTTATATAATAATCCCAGTATTAATGCTTACAATTTGTGGTAGGCACGCGCACGCGGGGGGTTGTAAGTCATCCCTTTCTCCTTATGTTTTGGACCTAGGGCAATTGGGTTGCCTTTTATGTATCAACTAATGTGTAAGATGGCATATTTTGTGGAAGTTATGGTTTTATCCTAGCGTGTACACATCATACTCGTCCTTATGATTTGACGTCAATTTTCACATCCAATTGTTTATCACCTTGGTTTAGATCAGCTATATTGATCTAGGTGTTTTTAGTTATGGATTTAAACTTGAAACATTTAAATTTGATTTTTTTAATTTGGGTCATTGTTTCCATTTGTAATTAGCTGTTATTGGTTGACTAAAGTGTAACTTATTTTAAATCTACATTCTAGGGTGGTTTATTGAAGTACATTAATTCATTTAAAGGATTTAGGATTCCTATTTATGATTGATGTTTCATGGTCACGCAATCCTCTTAGGGGTTTGATTGAGAACATGACCCTTGTGATTCAATGGACTCCTCAAAGGTGGTTGTTAACATTGCCAATCCTTATGGAGATTTAGACCTTAGAAGATCAAGATGAACACATTTTAACATTTTGATTTCAAGTAGTTCATTCCCATAGGTATTAGTTCAAGTTTGCATGTGAGTTATAATTTGTTAAAGGAAAAAATCATTTCACCATCATCTTAGCCATATTACATGCATGCCTCCTATCTATGATTGATTTTTCATGGTTGCCTACAACCCTTGTGATTCAATGGATTCCCCAAAGGTGTTGGTTAACATTGCCAATCCTTGTGGAGATTTAGACCTTGGAAGGTCAAGTTGAACAAATTTCAACATTTAGATTTCAACTAAATCATTCTCAAAGGTACTAGTTTTTTGCATGTGAGATCACTTTTGTAGGTGCAAAGACTAGATCCAAAAGTGTGGATTTAAGCCACATTAGTGCATCAGAAATTTGTACATCCCAAGGTAGTTGTGTGTTTGATGATTTGAACCACATTAGTGCACAATCAATTTGTAGATTCAAAGTTGTATAATCAAACCCTAAATTTCAATAGTGGCAAGTTCTAATATCATTTGTAGTATATTCCATCATTAAGAATGAGCTAAGTATCATGTTTAGATTCATTAAGTTATGGATTTAGTTTAGTATTTAATCATTTTTGAGTTTAGGTTGATTGTTTATTTAAGTACTTTATTTTTTTAATTAGCCTAGATATTTGTGGAATACTTTATTTGTTCAATTAGGGTGTGAATTATTCTTCCTTCATTAGGGTTTCAAACATGATAGTTTAAGTCTTATACATTTATTTTAGATTTGATTGGGGTTTGGATCCACTTATTATTATTGCCTTATTCATCATTTAGGGTAAGGTCCCATGGAGGGGGCTTCCTTAAAAATCTCAATGTATGGTGCTTAGTTTTTAAGGAATATTTTAAAGTCCTTGGTCCCAGGGATTTAATCTTACAATTTTGCTTAAAATTTTAAGCTCCAAAATTTAAGGAATGAAGTTTAGTGCTTTGATAAAAAATAATAAATAAATCAAAATTCTCATTTTTATTTTCTAATAAGAATTTAAAATTTTAGATGAGAAACAAGTGGCATAAAAAACTCCTAAGCTGTAGGGGCAATTTCTAGTCCCACCCCAATTTCACTAGCTAAAAGATTCATTTCTAAAAGGTAGGGGCTCCTATTCTCTTGGAAAAGATTCCAAGTAATCCCATAGCATAGTTTTTTTTTTCCCATGGGACCTCCTGCTCCATGAAAATAGACGCCGAAGCCCCCCCATGGGACCATACAGTTAGTGTTTGGACTTTGTTGTGAGATTTTTTTGGATAGCTATATGACGAATTACTATTTTTTACAATGACCAGAATAAGTGTAACAACGGGTTAAAGGGCATACTAAGGTATAATTGTTGTGCATAATTTGTTTATTTTCTTACAAAGTGTGTTGAGGATTTGCTAAATGGATTTGAATAAAGCATCCAAATAGGTATGTTTAGGTGGGCAATTTTTAATTGCTTGTAATAATGTTTTGTCATTGGATTCTTTCTAAAGCTTGAACTAGTTGAGTTCTCTCTAAACTCTCCCCAAGTGACTTTCATCCAACCCTCTCTTACTTTTGGACATGCGTAAGATGCCTACTTTGAGTAGATGGTTTGAAATCTTTTGATGCCTCTTTGGTTGATAGTGAGTTTCTTTTTGTTTGATTAAATTGAATTTTGAGTGTATGTAAGGTTTTTGTTTGTTTTATGTTGATTTTTGAGGTTGCAGACTTCAAATTTGGTTATGTTTGAAGCACCTCTTAGCCCAAATGCTTTGAACCTAGTGTTTTCATTTTTGCAATGTCTAAATTCTAAAATCAAATATTTTTTAATTACACTACATTGTTGAAATAAATGATGAAAATTTATTTTTGTGTTCATGTTTGTACGGGAAAAAAATAATTTCATTGCTGAAAAATTAAATTAAATTCTAAAATTAGAGAAATAATAATACTTGAAACTCTTTTTGCAATTAGATGTGAATGAGTGGAAAATAGAAGAAAAATAAGTACATTCAAGTAATTATTGAATAAGCAAATTTTTCATATTGTATCTAAATTAAAATAATGAATGTTTTTTGAATTTCACGTTGTTTTCTATCTTGATTTTAGTGCTTTTAGGAATTGTTCTTAGTTTAGAAATATTTGTTGCTTGATTTTTGTTGTTTATTGTCTGATTTTTGCTTGCTTCGAGAGTCTTTCAAATGAATAACAATCTATTGTTTTAATAAGGATTTTGAGAGAATAAAGTTCATCTAGCAAAGCAAAAATTATACTAATTTTTAAGTCAAAATTTGAAATTAAGATTGTATAAGATTTTAGAGTAGATGGATGTCTATAGTAAGCTACTTCTTACAACTAATCTAATTAATAATAATCAAACTAAGTGACAACCAACACAAATGTTCTAGATTTAGAGTAGATTGTATTTTCTATATTGTTGGGATGTCTATATTGTTTTTTTGTTTGTTTTATTTATCGATTGATGGTCTTACCTACATTATATATGCAAAGACCTTGTAGTTTGACACAACTTGGCTTTACCTTATTTGACAAAAGACAAAGTCATGATTTGATTTGGACAACCTAAAAGGACTGACCTAATGTCTTGGAAGCCCATTTAAGATGAGCCATGCCTATGTAGCAAACGTGCAAAGACAACATAGTTCGACCATTCTAAAACAAACTAACTCAGATTCAAACTCAAACCTAAGACATATTTCATTTGTTCATAAGCAAATGAAACACTCCCCATTGAGCTTGAATATCTTCTCTTGTCTCTCCTCAAGTTGCCTTTGCAAGTTTGCCCTCAGATTTGTTGTTTTACCTGTGCAAAAACTTACAAACAATAAAACATGAAAGTTGGAGATAATGGCTATTAAGGTAGAAATGGAGGAGAATGGTCTTTTTTATAGATAACCTTTCGAATGGACAGACAAGATCAATCTTTTAGAAAGATTTCAAGATCAACGGTGGAGGATTCATGAGAGGGAGGTTACAAAACAGACGGTCAAGATCGAGCTTCTAGAAAGATTCCAAGATCAATGGTTGAGAATTGATGCGCTAAAATAATTCTATTCAAAGGGAGGGCTATGACACTGACGGTTATGACAAAGATTAATGAGCAAGTGGAGGAAATGAAATGAATTAAAAATTGAAAAATATTTAATTCATGAGAAAGGAATATTTGACCAAGTGGAAAATAAATAATTCATATGGACAAGTGGAGATTGAATTAAAATAATTCGTATAATTATTTTAATTAAATAAGAGGACATGTGAAAAGACGCATTAAATAATTAAATTGATTTAATTATTTAATACAAAAGACACATGGACAATTGAATAATTTCGACAATTATTTAACGATAGAAGAATTAAAAGGAGTGAATAGTTAAATAATTAATAATTATTTAACCATAGACAAAATATGACAAGCAAATAATTAAATAAATATTAACTCATTTAATTATCGAAGAAAGGGGGATATTAGCGACAAAATTAATTAATTTAATTGATCATGATAGAATAAAGATTAGAAAGTGGATTACTTAAATAATAGAGGAATATGATCAAGAATAATCAAATAATTAAAATTATTCAATTCTTGGAGGATGACGACCAAGAAAAATGACACTCGCAAACTTAAGACAATTTTTAGTGTCTACATTTTGCCCCTCTTTGACATAATGCAGTTCATCATGTTGTGTCAAATAAATTTAATTCTGAAATATGCCCTAGTGTAAAGAGAAAGAGGAAGGAAGACTAGGAGGGTTGTGGTATGCCCCCTCGAGAGGACAGGTGGGTTCAAAGAACACGAATGTGCTCTTGAAATGGATGATAAGACTAGAGGATGAATGATAGAAGAAATGTTAGCATGGAGAGGATGGATGTTAGCGTGGAAAAGATGGATGTTAGCATGGAGAAGGCCAAATAAGATGAAATGTTAGACAGTAAATGATGAGAGAACCAACTTTCATGCTTTCATTTTTATATTTATCATCATTGGGCATCAAAAGTATCACAAATAGAACACAAACACCATGGTATGACATAGACGAAGGTGTGCAAGGTGACCATTTGTGAGAGACAAGCAGTCAAAATAAAAAGTCAAAAGTCAAGGAATGCCTCAACTCATACTAAGGACCCAATTATCCTAGTCTTTTGCCAAGATAAATCACATACAATAAGCAAAGAAAATGAGTCATGATCCATAATTTTCCCTCTAAATCTTTTAATAGGACATCCTCGAGGAGACTAGTAACATGACCCAAAACCAATAAAAAAGATAAGACAAATCCATACCAACAAAGTGTTTGCCAAAGAGACAGTGTTTTCCAATAATATTGATAAGATTGTGTGATATGATAGATTAGGTTGACCAAGATGACCAAGATTTGATTGATAAGTTTGACAAGGATTGATTGATAAGTTGGAAAAATGTTGACAAATTGATTTGATTGACTAGGCCTAGTTTTAGGAAGGACACATCTCGATGAAGGCAAGATTGTTTGACCAAGATGATAAGATTGATTTATTTGATAAAGATTGGTTGAAAAAGTTGACAAAGTTGATTGATTGTGCCAGATTTTAGGAAAGACACATCCCGATTAAGGCAAGATTGATTGATAAGGTTGATAAGATTAATTGATTGTTTGAAAAAGATTGACTGATATGACCAAGCGATGTGACGATACCCAATTTAAGGAAAGACATATCTTGTTTAAGGCAAGGAACACATCTGATAAAGTTGACCAAGTGACAAGTGTTGACAAGGCACCTAATTGTTAGATAGACACATCCTGCTTAAGGTGAATGACCAAATTGACAAAGTCTAATCTTAGGAAGGACACATCCTGATAAAAGACAAGAGGTAATCCCAAATTAGACAAGTGACATAATGCCCCATTATGATATAAGACCAATGACTTGATTGATTGATTGATGATAATAGGATTGATTGATTGATTGAAGATTGAAAGAATTGTTGGTTATGTTTGTTTGTTGATTCATGATTTGGTTCAAATGATGATTGATTGTAGACCAAGAATACGACTAGACTCAACAAACCCTAAAGGATTGACCTAGGTGGCCTCGACGGCTCATCGATTGATGGGCTTGCCTACATTATATGCACAAAGACCTCGTAGTTCGACACAACTTGGATTTTCCTTATTTGAGAAAATATGGAGTCATGATTTTATTTGGATAACCTAAAAGGATTGACCTAATGTCTTGGGGTCCCATTTAAGATGAGCCTTGTCTATGTAGCAAACATGCAGAGACAACATAGTTCGACCATTCTAAAACAAACTGACTCAGGTTCAAACTCATACCTAGGACATTTTTCATTTGTTCATAAGCAAATGAAACACTCCCCATTGAACTTCAATAACTTCTCTTCTCTCTCCTCAACCTACCTTTGCAAGTTTTCCCTCAGATTTGTTGTTTTACTTGTGCAAAAACCTGCAAACAATAAATCATGAAAGTTGGAGATAATAGATGTTAAGTTAGAAATAGAGGAGAATGGTCTCTTTTATAGACAACCATTCAAATGGGCGTATGAGATCAATGTTCTATAAATATTTCAAGATCAACAGTGGAGGATTCATGGAGGGAGGTTACGAAATAGACGATCAAGATCGAGCTTCTAGAAAGATGTCAAGATCAATGGTCAAGAATTGATGCACCAAAATAATTCTATTCATGGGAGGGCTATGACAAAGATGACTATGAAAAATATTAATGAGCAAGTGGAGGAAATTAAATGAATTAAAAATTGAAAAATATTTAATTCATGAGAAAGGAATATTTGACCAAGTGGAAAATGAATAATTCATTTGAATTATTTATTTGAGAAAAAGAGGAAATGAACAAGTGGAGATTCAATTAAAATAATTTGCATAATTATTTTAATTAAATGAGAGGAAATGTGAAAAGAGGCATTAAATAATTGAATTGATTTAATTATTTAATACAAGAGACACATGGACAATTAAATAATTTTGACAACTATTTAACGATAGAAGAATTAAAAGGAGTGAATAGTTAAATAATTAATAATTATTATTTAGCCATAGACGAAATATGACAAGCAAATAATTAAATAAATATTAATTCATTTAATTATTGAAGAAAGGGGGATATTAGTGACACAATTAATTAATTTAATTGATCAAGATAGAATAAACATTAGAAAGTGAATTAATTAAACAATTAAAAATTATTTAATTAGTAGAGGAATATGATCAAGAATAATCAAATAGTTAAAATTATTCAATTATCGGAGGACGACAACCAAGAAAAATGATGCTTGTAGATTTAAGACATTTTTTAGTGTCTACATTTTGTCCCTCTCTGACATAATGTAGTTCATCACATTGTGTCAAATGAATTTAATTCTGAAATATGCCCCAGTGTAAAGAGAAAGAGGAAGGATGACTAGGAGGGTTGTAGTATGCCCCCTCGAGAGGACAGGTGGGTTCAAAGAACACAAATGTGCTCTCGAAATGGATGATAAGACTAGATGATGAAGGATAGAAGAAATGTTAACATGGAGAGGATGGATGTTAGTGTGGAAAAGATGGATGTTAGCATGGAGAAGGACAAAGGAGATGGAATGTTAGACAGTAAATGATGAGGGAACCAAATTTCATGCTTTCATTTTTATATTTATCATCATTAGGCGTCAAAATTATCACAAATGGAACACAAATACCATGGTATGACATAGACCAAGGTGACCATTTGTGAGAGACAAGTAGTCAAAAGATAAGGGATGCCCCGACTCATACTAAGGACCCAATTATCCTAGTCTTTTTGCCAAGACAAACCACAGACAACAAGCAAACCAAAGGAGTCATGATCCATCATTGTCCCTCGAAATCCTTTAATAGGACATCCTCGAGGAGACTAGTAACATGAGCCAGAACCAATAAAAAAGATAAGAAAAATCCATACCAACAAAGTGTTTTCCAAAGAGACAGTGTTTGCCAATACTATTGATAAGATTGATTAGGTTGACCAAGATGACCAAGACTTGATTGATAAGTTTGACAAGGATTGATTGATAAGATGGACAAATGTTGACAAATTGATTTGATTGACCACACCTAGTTTTAGGAAGGAAATATCCCGATGAAGACAAGATTGCTTGACCAAGATGATAAGATTGATTGATTTGATAAAGATTGGTTGAAAAAGTTGATAAATTTGATTGATTGGGCCTGATTTCAGGAAAGAGACATCTTGCTTAAGGCAAGATTGATTAACAAGGTTGACAAGATTAATTGATTGTTTGACAAAGATTGATTGATATGACCAAGTGATGTGATGATAACCAATTTCAGGAAAGACATATTGTTTAAGGCAAGGAACACATCTAATAAAGTTGACCAAGTGAAAAGTGTTGACAAGGCACCTAACTGTTAGATAGACACATCCTGCTTAAGGTGAATGACCAAATTGACAAATTCTAATCTTAGGAAGGACACATCCTGATAAAAGACAAGAGGTAATCCCAAATGAGACAAGTGACATAATGCCCCATTATGATATAAGACCAATGACTTGATTGATTGATTGATGATCTGGTTCAAATGATAATTGCTTGCGGATCAAGAATATGACCAGACTCGACAAACCCTAAAGGACTAACCTAGGTGGTCTCAGGGGCTCATCGATTGATGGCCTTGCCTACGTTATATACACAAAGAACTCATAGTTCAACACAACTTGGCTTTTCCTTATTTGAAAAAAGACGAATTCATGATTTTGTTTGCACAACCTAAAAGGATTGATGTAATATCTCGGGGGCCCATTTAAGATGAGCCTTGCCTATGTAGCAAACACACAAAGACAATGTAGTTCGGCCATTCTAAAACAAATCGACTCAGATTCAAACTCAAAACTAGGACACTTTTCATTTGTTCATAAGAAAATGAAACACTCCCCATTGAACTTGAAATATTTCTCTTGTCTCTCCTCAAGTTGCCTTTGTAAGTTTTCCCTCAGATTTGTTGTTTTACTTGTGCAAAAATCTACAAACAATAAAGCATGAAAGTTGGAGATAATGGCTGTTAAGGTAGAAATGGAGGAGAATGGTCTCTTTTATAGACAACCATTCAAAGAGATGAACGAGACCAATCTTCTAGAAAGATTCCAAGATCAATGGTGGAGGATTCATGAGAGGGAGATTACGAAACAAATGATCAAGATCGAGCTTCTAGAAAGATGCCAAGAACAACAGTTGAGAATTGATGCACTAGAATAATTCTATTCATGGAAGGGCTATGACGTCGATGACTAATGTTGATGGCTATGATAGAGACATCTATGACAAAGATTAATGAGCAAGTGGAGGAAATGAAATGAATTAAAAATTGAAAAATATTTAATTCATGAGAAATAAATATTTGACCAAGTGGAAAATAAATAATTCATTTGAATTATTTATTTGAGAAAAAGAGGAAATGGACAAGTGGAGATTCAATTAAAATAATTTGCATAATTATTTTAATTAAATGAGAGGAAATGTGAAAAGAG
Organism: Sequoiadendron giganteum; assembly: GCA_007115665.2. NCBI lineage: Eukaryota > Viridiplantae > Streptophyta > Pinopsida > Cupressales > Cupressaceae > Sequoiadendron > Sequoiadendron giganteum. The sequence continues at coordinate 343,139,049 of CM021103.1, read as the reverse complement.
GCATTAAATAATTAAATAGATTTAATTATTTAATACAAGAGATGCATGGACAATTAAATAATTTTGACAATTATTTAAGGATAGAATAATTAAAAGGAGTGAATAGTTAAATAATTAATAATAATTATTTCACCATAGATGAAATATGACAAGCAAATAATTAAATAAATATTAGTTCATTTAATTATTGAAGAAAGGAAGATATTAGTGACACAATTAATTAATTTAATTGATCAGGAGAGAATAAAGATTATAACGTGAATTAATTAAATAATTAAAAAATATTTAATTAATAGAGGAATATGATCAAGAATAATCAAATAATTAAAATTATTCAATTATTAGAGGACCATGAGCAAGAAAAATGATGTTCACAGACTCATGACATTTTTCAGTGTGTACATTTTTCCCCTCTTTGACATAATGCAGTTCATCGAGTTGTGTCAAAGAAATTTAATTCTGAAATATGCCCCAGTGTAAAGAGAAAATGGAAGGATGACTAGGAGGGTTGTGGTATGGCCCCTCGAGAGGACAAGTGGGTTCAAAGAACACGAATGTGCTCTCGAAATGGATTATAAGACTAGAGGATGAAGGATAGAAGAAATTTTAGCATGAAGAGGATGGATGTTAGCGTGGAAAAGATGGATGTTAGCATGGAGAAGGACAAAGGAGATGGAATGTTAGACAATAAATGATGTGAGAACCAACTTTCATGCTTTCATTTTTATATTTATCATCATTGGGCATCAAAAGTATCACAAATGGAACACAAACATCATGGTATGACATAGACCAAGGTGTGCAAGGTGACCATTTGTGAGAGACAAGCAATCAAAAGACAAGGAATGCCCCGACTCATACTATGGACCCAATTATCCTAGTCTTTTTGCCAAGACAAACCACAAACAACAAGAAAAGGAAAGGAGTCATGATCCATCTTCGTCCCTCAAAATCCTTTAATAGGACATCCTCGAGGAGACTAGTAACAAGAGCCAAAACCAATAAGAAAGATAAGACAAATCCAGACCAACAAAGTGTTTGCCAAAGAGACAATGTTTTCCAATAATATTGATAAGATTGTGTGATATGATAGATTAGGTTGACCAAGATGACCAAGATTTGATTGATAAGTTTGACAAGGATTGATTGATAAGTTGGACAAATGTTGACAAATCGATTTGATTGACCACACCTAGTTTTAGGAAGGACACATCCTGATGAAGGCAAGATTGTTTGACCAAGATGATAAGATTGATTGATAAAGTTGACCAAGTGATAAGTGCTGACAAGGCACCTAATTGCAAGAAAGACACATCCTGCGTAAGGTGAATGACCAAATTGACAAAGTCTAATCTTAGGAAGGACGCACCATGATAAAAGACAAGAGGTAAGACTGAATGAGACAAGTGACATAATGCCCCATTCTGATATAAGACCAATGACTTGATTGATTGATTGATTGATGATAAGAGGATTGATTGATTGATTTGAAAATTGATTGATTGATTGAAGATTGAAAGAATTGTTGGTTATGTTTGTTTTTTAATTCATGCTTTGGTTCAAATGATGATTGCTTGCGGACCAAGAATATGACCAGACTGAACAAACCTTAACGGACTGACCTAGGTGGCATTGAGGGCTCATTGATTGATGGCCTTGCCTACGTTATATATGCAGAGACCTCGTAGTTCAACACAACTTGGATTTGCCTTATTCGACAAAAGACCGAGTCATGATTTTATTTTGACAAATCTAAAAGGAAAAACCTAATGTCTTGGGGGCCCATTTAAGATGAGCCTTGCCTACGTAGAAAATGCACATAAACAAGGTAGTTCGACCATTGTAACATAGAGTGACTTAGATTCAGACTCATACTCTGTTTTTAGAAGTTTTGATGTTTTTGGATTTTGATGGTTTTCTGATTTTTTGGATTTTGTTGTTTTTTGATTTTTTTGGGTTTTGATGTTTTATGATTTTTTTGGATTTTGATGTTTTATGATTTTTTTGCGGTTTGATGTTTTATGATTTTTTTGGATTTTGATGTTTTATGATTTTTTTGGGTTTTGATGTTTGATGATTTTTTGGATTTTGATATTTTTAAATTTTTTAGCACCTTTTTTCATTTTTTTGTATTTTTGGGGACATTTTGATTTTTTTTGTATTTTTGAAATATTTTGATTTTTTTTTGGATTTTGACGTTTTAAAAGGTTGATACCATGTTTCGGATCTCATGAAGAAATAAGTCAAGGAATTTCCCCCAGTTAGGTATAGGACCAACTTATTATGCACAAGGGGATCGATGAATGCAAAGGATGACCATGAAGGCAAATGAAAGTAAATGTCGGCGGTTCTTAGACCATGGGAAGGATGAAAAAGATTTATTATGGATGATGAATATAAGGATCATGGAAAATACATGTGAAAGATACCCACAATCAACTAAGCAAACATGCACAAGGATCCAAGGACAAACATGATCTTGCCCCTAGTCAAGCTGAAAACCAATTAATAGGTGATGATGATGATGACAAAGTTGTTTGATATGGGAAGGACACATCCCGAAACAACATAAGGATTAGGAAAGACTTATCCCGTGGATGATAATGTAACTAAAGGATCAAAGTTTGTAGCAAGGGTGGGAAAAAATCCAACGAATGTTTTGGATGATGTACTAGAGTGCATAGCAAGATTGTATGGATTAGGCTTGTTGCATTTGAAATGAATAACCTTAGGAATAGATGATATTATGGAGGGAACTTGGATAAGTGGATTAGAATCCTTAAACCAATGACAAGGGAAACCAAGTCCAATGATAGGTATAAAAGGATAATGGATTGATTTTGGCAAAGGATTATTGGCTGGAAGAATTCTCATATGATCTCCAAGGACTATGTCGCATAGGAATACTTTATTTTCTCCAAGAAATGGGTTTGGATAAATTATATGAAGGAAATGACATGATATTTCATGGGTAGTGTATGACCAAAGGATAGACATGTCAAGATTTTTCCCAAAGCATGATTTATGTTTGTACCCCATTTCTTATCAAGATCAAGGTAGGTGGGAAAACAGATGGAAACAATATGGATTGGATGGATAGATGGAAATGTCATGAGAAAGGCATGGGAGATGAGAAAACTTTCCCCCAAGTGTAATGGTCCACATAGATAATTTCTCTTACACATGATGCCTGTTTTCCAGGTTTTCATCATGGTACTTATCCAAAGCACCATAAAAATGGTTTTCACTATTGGATGAAATTTTTCTCTACTTTTTTCCTTCTTTTTTTTGATGTCACACAAGATGCTTGTTTTCCATGTTTTCATCAGGGTGACAATTATTTTGATTTTTTATATCGACTTGATGTTCTGTATAACCGTTGATTGTTTTGAATCCTTCGATGGTGTTGATGTAGATACTGGTGTCATGATATTCCAATAGTGACCTTTATGGAGTAGTTGTCTTTTCAGGATCATAGCACTTTCATACAACTAATTGATGTCATTGTGATTCTCTTTTATACTAGGTTTGGCCTTATCAATATACACGCATCGTGATAGAATTCCATTTGAGTCCTTATGATAAAGAGTTGCTGCCAAGATGAGATGGATTCGTGGGGTATGTCTTTTAGATTTTAAGCATGATGGATGATGGTAGATGTGGAAGGATTATTTGGACGTTTGGATGAATCACTTTTTATTTTCCAAACTTGGGATGTTGGATGGCGGAGTTTGGAATTTTGATTGGGATAGTGTTCAGAACCAACATTTTTATATGCCTTTTTTGATGAGCATTTTAAAGGAGGTGAACATTTACTATATGTGGGATTCCTCTTTTCTTGTGGCTCCATATTTTGATTGACTTTTGGATTTGGAATATTTTCTTTTCTTGATCCATTTTTCTTTGGGATTCATTTTAACTTCATTTTTCCACTTGTATTTTTGTTTGATTCAATGGCCTTTGACATTTTATTTTGAACTTTGGATTTGTAATATTTTTTTTTTGTTGGTTCCAAATAAAAGATTTATTCATGTTGGAATGATGGTTTATGGTATGGATGGAAGGAGTGCTAGCAAAAAACTTATGAAAAGGACTACTCATGGCCCCATTTTGATGTTTGTATCAGATAAAGTTGCCCCCAATATCGAGGAGGTACCACTAACATCATTTGATTCTCTGATTGAAGAATAACCAAGACCTTGATGTCTAGGATTTGCATAAAATTTTACCAGTTATATAATTCCTTTCTCATGTAGGCCTAGTCCTATTCCTTGATACTACATGCTCTAATAGATTATGTTTGCGATGGGGTATTTGTTGTTTTGAAAGCAAGATGCAAACCCATCATTTTGTATGTGGAAATTGCTACTTGGAATCTCCTCGTTTGCAAGAAATCCTACTTTGACAAAGGTGGATGCTCCTAGTTATAGGATGTTTTGGATTTATCATTCATCATGCTTATTTATTCTTGATCATTTGGGATGTTGATTTGATATGTGGAAGATTTTGTATCTTCTTCTTTGACTTGATCCATTATAGCTTCTTTGTGTTCTCCTTTGACTTGATCCATTATAGCTTCTTTGTGTTCTCCTTTGACTTGATCAATAGTAGATAAGTAGGAGGTGTTTTCCACAATGTGTCAAATTATGATATTGCTATCAGGATTCAACCGTGTAGTTTTTTGAATCAAACTCATTGACCCATATTTCATCAGTAGTGGTTCACACGAACCCATCTCTCATGATAATGAATGAGCCACTTAGCACTCATTACATCTAGGTGATGCTCATAGGGGTGAAGCACTGGGATTTCCCAAGAGGTCACCCATTCCAGTAATACTCCAGCTCAAGTGTGCTTAACCACAAAGTTTTCCCCAAGGTTAAGCCCACTTAGCTTGCAACCCCATTTGAAAAACCTTCAACAAGTGTTATGCAAATGGGGTTGCAAGCTAAGTGGGCTTAACCTTGGGGAAAACTCTGTGGTTAAGCACGCTTGAGTTGGAGTAGTACTAGGATGGGTGACCTACTAGGAAGGCCCAATGCTTCATCCCTGTGAGCATCATCTAGATGCAATGAGTGCTAAGTGGCCCATTTATTATCATGAGAGATGGGTTTGTGTGAACCACTACTCATGAAATATGGGTCAATGAGTCTGACTTGAAAAACTACACGGTCGAATCCTGATAGCAATATCATAATTTGATCAACCTTGGAGAAAAATTTGTGGTTATGCGCGCTTGAGTTGGAGTAGTACTAGGACGGGTGACCTCCTGGGAAGGCCCAGTGCTTCAACCCTGTGAGCATCATCTAGATGAAATGAGTACTAATTGGACCATTCATTATCATGAGAGATGGGTTTGTGTGAACCACTACTCATGAAACATGGGTCAATGAGTTTGACTAAAAAAACTACACGGTCGAATCCTGATAGAAATATCATAATTTGATCAATAGTAGCTGCTTTATGCTCTTCTTTGATGTTTATCCATATCATTCATTTGATTATCTATGTGTCCAAAGGAGGAAAGTGTCTCATTTTGGGAAATGAAGGTGTTTTGGATGGGACCATCTTCAAATGTTTGGTCATGAATGGAATAAAGGTTGATGAAGATCATTTTGGACTTCATGTTCAAGGGTAGGATCTTGGTAAAAAATAGGTGCGTTTTGGATGACATGATTGAGAAAAAAATCTTGATCAAGGATAGTGTATTTTGGATGCCATGATTAGCTAGAAGGATCTCTTTGATGGACCTAAGGATGGGGTCATGAGATGGACTGCTTCGATCTTGATATGAAGGTGAAGCTATGATGTCATGCTTTGGACTTTCTTTTTGACATGTATCCTCAATTTTAGGAAATGAAATTTGATTTTGGACAAGGATATGATTTTCTTTGATAGACCCAAGATTTTGACATGGCAATAATGGAGCTTCAATAGCAAGATATTTTTCAATATTGGTAGGAAATGTAGGACATGATGGTGAAAAATGGTTGGATGGTGTAGGAACAATAATGTGATTGGATTTTCTAACTTTGTTTTCATTTAGGAGTCGAACAAGTTCCTTTGTTAGTTGTCCTTGGAGAGCATTAATTAATATGATTTTATTGGATGGTATTGTAGTTTGGGATGGAGTGGATGGAAATGGGTTAGTGGATGATGGATTAGGATAAGATGTGGAGGATTGGAATGGACTAGTGGATAATGGATTATGATAGGATGTGGAGGATTGGAATTGACTAGTGGAAGGCCAGTTTCCCTTGTCAAGGTTAGGATAAGGATTATTAATGGACATTTGTTGGGGATTAATGGTATGGATTGTGTCAAGTGACTCTTGATAGTGAGGGTAGATGGATGAAGGAATGAATCTTCTGGATTGTTGGTAAGAAGGGTATGTGAGTTGTTGGTATTGACGATTGAGGATTGATTGGAATTCAAATTGACTATGAAAAAGATCAAGGAAAAGTGAATACATGGTCATGAATTTGGATTAAGATGGATAAGGAAAACTTAGTGAGGACCATACAAAACTTGTGACCTTTGGATGACAATTCAAGGTGCCAATGAAAAATGGCTATGAAACTATGCTATTTTTTAGTGATTTTCAAGGATATAAGGATGCAAAGTGCCAATGTACCTAAGACCAAGATTAAGGAATGGTGGAATGATAATGACCCTATGACCAAATGATATGATATGCAAGGATGATGATGACCAAAGGATTTTTTTTTTTTGGGATTTTTGGGATAATATAGGGATGTGGAGTGATAATACAAGGATAATAATGACCTTATGACCAAAGGATATGGAATGCAAATGAAGATAAATGCTAAATGATGAAAGATGGTATGGGACTAAGCTATATTTTTGTGATTTTTTGGATTATAAGGATATGAGGATGCAAGATTATCATGGAAGGATAATGATGACTTTGAGACCAAAGGAAGAAGCTAAATGAAGCTAAATGAAACTAATGGATGCAAAGGATATCAAAGGTGGACTAATTAATGATGAAGGATAATGACAATGAGACTAAATGATGATAAAGTAATGATCAAAGGTAGTGATGCAACTAAGGCTAAGGTGAAATGAAACTATTTTTTTATGTTTTTGAGATATAAGGATGCAAAGTGAAAGTGCAATTTAAGTCCAAAGCTAAGGATTGATAGAATGATAATGAAGCTATGGTAAAAGGGTATGATATGAATGATAATACTAAGGATATGAATTATAAAATTTGAGACAAAGGATGACAACCAAGCTAATGTAGGTCCAAGATAACAAACCCAAATGTCATTGACCTGTGTGATGACCAAGATGATGGATTTTGACAAGGTGAGTCTAAACTAGGACACAAGTTTGAGACCCAAATGATTAAGAAAAAGGTTGATAAATTAAAAGATGAAGGTTAATGACAAGTCAGATAAGTAACCAAGGATTGTCCAAAGGCTTGATAATTTTCCTATGTCTAAAATATAGAAGGTATGTGCAACCTAAGACCTAAGTTTAATTATGCAAGGAAAAGGTGACCTAAGGTGCAATCTAAAATGTAATGCAAACGTAAATGAAGATGATGGAATGGACTGGGAAAGCTTTGCAAGTCTCTGGTTTGGAAGTCAAGATCACTATTATGATGATCTGGTTCAGTTTTGGACAAGGATTTTGTGAAATCATGGTAATTAGGTAGTTGTGGCTCTATTTTAAGTAGTTGTGGTTCATAGAATGTTGATTTTGCAATTTTGATGTTTTGACTTGTTTTTTGAATAGATTTTGACTAATTTTGATTGGAAAACACATAATACAGTCACAAGCACTTTTTTGGGTCTGATTTTGTTTGTGAAAAAGTTTGATTTCAAGATAACAAGCACAAATCCTATGGTTGGCAAGGAGAATATTTGTTGGGTTCCCACTTGGATTTCTCTAGTCATGCCTATTCAGAGCGAATGACCTAGGAACTTGGTAGCACTGGCTCCCCTCCACAGAACTCATTTCTTGGGTATACCAAGTTCCAAATTCCCTAAGACCACAAGGATCTCAAGAAATTTTTCATCTCTACAATGAACCACAAAAGTGTGGGACGACTTCAAAGGTCGTACCTCCTGTGCTAGCAAATAGAAGGATTTTGGATTTCTACACAAAGCTTTCTAGTAAGGGCATCCAATTCAAGGGATACTATGATAAAATCCCTCAATAGGTCTCCCAACCCTTAGAACAAGGGATTTTCACATCATAAAGATATTGGGGGAGAGCTATCATGTACCACTTCCCGTTGATTGCAACTTTCGATGCAATAAAAAATTTATATAGTGGTTCAGAAGAGCTTGGTTTTAACCCATACCACTTGGGTTGTTCCCACCTTTTCGAAGCAAGGTGGAAAGCCCTCTAAGGGGTAAACACAAAAATAGATGGGTCTGGTTTTCTGATCATCAATTTTGCACAAGGTGAGAGCATATACTTGTTGGATGTTGTGGTTGTGTTGTTGATATGTGACTTTCATTGATGTCAACACTATTAGTATTAATGTTGGTTAAGGCTGTATATGTCGAGGAGATTGAGAAAATTGTAATAAATATATCTTTTGGCTGCTAGTGAAGCTGTGAAGGTCAGAATGGTGAAATGTTATGTACATTGATATTCAGGTGTTGCGTGCTAATGGGTTTATTGCTGAATCTATCTAGTATGTTGTCTAGAAGTCTCAGTGGTACGCATCAAGATTTGTGCAAGTAAAGTGTTTTGTTGTTCCTACAGTCATTTTGGTACTGTATTAGTTGTTCTTGGAAGAGGAAGTTGGAATTCTGGTAATTCCAATTGTTACGTATGTTCCTGTGATGTTTGTGGATGGTTCTAGATCATGTTCTATCTTTGTTGTATGCTTGCGCTATTTGGTGTGATCGCAATCGAAGATTTTTCTAATGCATGTTCGGGTTTTCATGTTCTTGGCCGACATGATGGTAGTAGCATGTTGCACATCCTTATGGATTAATTTCTTGTTGTTTGGTGTATTCGAAGATGTTGGTTTGGGTCCTATATTTTTTGTAACCAACTTGTGTTGGTGTGCATAAAGATTTATTCATGTATTGAGGCCGACAATTATAATTCATTTATTATTTGTGGCCGACAGAGTTGTTGATGTAAATCCATGTAGTGGATATATAAGAAAAGTTGTTTTGTGGTATGAAAAGAAGTGAGTAGTATGAGTAGAGAGCGTAGTGCGTGTGCTCAGTGTGTATGTGCAAAACACATGTGCGAATAAAGATAAAATCATTCAAGAACAAAGTAGAGTATGAAAGAAGATTGAGCAGAGTGTATGTGCCTAACCGGAACTGTCATCAAGCTTTTGTAGAAGCTATTTTCTCAGTTCATTCCACTCAAATGGTTTTAATGTGATTGTATTTTCTTTGAGCAGTGAGCTCTAGGAAGTGTGCCTGAATGCAAGTGCATTCCTTATTCATTTTTCATTATACTTTCAACAGGTATAATTGTGGATTAACCTCCACCATGGTTTTCTCCCTTAACGAGGTTTCCACACAAAAATATTGGTGTTATGTGTTTTTGATGTGTTGTGTACTTCTTGCTTTCACTGTTAATCATCAGATATGGAATTAAAGGTTAATAGTTTGATTGAAGTTGTAAATTCTATGACAAATGATTCACCCCCCCCTCTCAGTTGTATCTTCTTGTTTTTCCAACAATACCTACCATCTTACAAGCATGAAAAATAGTGGTTTATTAACCCCCTAGTTAAATCTATGTGAAAAAAGGCAGTTGTTCTTTTTAAGCACCAATTGAAGTGTTTTCTACACTAAAATACAGTCGATTGATTTTAAAACTTGCTTATTATTTGAAAGCACTTTGTAAATTTTAAATTGATGACGTGAAATGCAAGTTTACTTTTAACACCCATGAGTGAAAAATGCAAATTGTTGTTCTTTTTAAACCTTATGAATGTGGAAGATGCAATTTTTTGTTCATTTTAAACCCATGAATGGAAAATAAATTTTGTTATTCATTTTAAGCCCATGAATGAAATATGCAATTTGTTGTAAATTTTAAGACCAAATGAGTGACATATGCAAATTGTGGCTTATTTTATCCTCACGAGTGTAAATGCAATTTGTTGTAAATTTTAAAACTAATGAACAAAATGAAATTTTAGCTCTTTAAAAAGTGTGTTTAAAAACACACAAAATATTTCTTATCCAAAACAAGCCAAAAATCTTGCAAAACCACAAGTTAGATCTTCTTGATGAAAGCCACACACTAAAAATAAAACAACAGTAAACCAAAAAAAAAACTTGAATGAAAACAACAAACTAAAACAGTGATAACTTTCTCAAAACTTAACGAAATTTTAAATCATTTGAATCTATGGAAAGTTGAAACTCAAACCTTCAAAACCCATAAAGTATTTTGCCAAGATTGTGCACGGAAAAAATGATATAGGCAAAAAAGAAAACGCTGGTTTTAACAACTAAATTTAAAAAGGAACAAATACTAAAACGTCCATAACTTTCTCAAATCTTAACGAAATTTTAAACCATTTGAAATTACTGAAAGCTAAGAGCGAGGCATAAGAAACCTAGATAATAATTTTTAAAGATTTTATGCGCCCATTTTTATATGCTCAAAATAAGATGACGGGATTTTGTATGAATTATTGGCTGTAACCTACAAAACAACAAAAATAAATAAGAAAAAAAATGGATCTCTCTACAAAATTGTAAGATTCACGTTAGGTTCACCAATGTAAGATGGGGAAAATCAAAGTTAGCAAAGACTAAGTGACAACCAACACAAATCTAAGCTAAAATCCCAATCTAAACAAGATAAAACAATCAAATGGAGAAAACAATATGAGAATAAGTAAATGAAACACTCCCCATTGAATTTGAATAACTTCTCTTATCTCTCCTCAAGCTTCCTTTAAAAATTTTCTCTCAGATTTGTTGTTTTACTTGTGCAAAAACCTACAAACAATAAAACATGAAAATTGGAGATAATGGATGTTAAGGTAGAAATGGAGGAGAATGGTCTCTTTTATAGATAACCATTCGAATGGACATACAAGATCAATGTTCTAGAAAGATTCCAAGATCAACGGTGGAGGATTCATGAGAGGGAGGTTATGAAAAGGACGATCAAGATTGAGCTTCTAGAAAGATGCCAAGATCAACGGTTGAGAATTGATGCACTAGAATAATTCTATTCAGGGGAGGTCTATGATGCTAACGACTATGACACTGATGGCTATGACAAAGATTAATGAGAAAGTGGAGGAAATGAAATGAATTAAAAATTGAAAAATATTTAATTCATGAGAAAGGAATATTTGATCAAGTGGAAAATAAATAATTCATTTGAATTATATATTTGAGAAAAAGAGGAAATGGACAAGTGGAGATTCAATTAAAATAATTTGCATAATAATTTTAATTAAATGAGAGGAAATGTGAAAAGAGGCATTAAATAATTAAATTGATTTAATTATTTAATACAAGAGACACATGGACAATTAAATAATTATAACAATTATTTAATGATAGATGAATTGAAAGGAGTGAATAGTTAAATAATCAATAATAATTATTTAACCATAGACGAAATATGACAAGAAAATAATTAAATAAATATTAATTCATTTAATTATTGAATAAAGGGGGATATTAGAGACACAATTGATTAATTTAATTGATCAGGATAAAATAAAGATTAGAAAGTGAATTAATTAAATAATTAAAATTATTTAATTAATAGAGGAATATGATCAAGATTAATCAAATAATTAAAATTATTCAATTATTGAAGGACGACAACCAAGAAAAATGATGCTCACAGACTCATGACATTTTTTGGTGTCTACAATAATCAAACTATTCAAAATAAAAGTAAACACAATATGAACAAAATGAAGAGGCTTAGTGTTATAGCATTGATGGGACATGAATATTAGATGACCCAATCGAGGGCAACATTGCACAAAGGGTAGAGGGACATAGAGAGCATGTATGCTAGGAAGTGGCCCCACATAAAGATGCTTTGCAAGATTAGGGCCCACAATAATAGGGACCACCATTGCATGTTCCTAGCTAGTAGCTAGGTGATTCTCACAAGTTTGTAATTTTGGTTCACTTTATTTTAGCTCTTTAGATGTTTTATATTAGCACCATCTATGATAATAATGATTTATAAATTATTGTTATGTAGCTTGGACACTTGTTTTTTGTACTATTGACAATGCAAGCTTTGTAGATGAGTAGAGGGATATTATTGGGGTCACCTTGATGTATTTAACACCATTAAGAGAGAGAAGCTACTAGTTGACATACCCTTTCCTATAGTTATAGGTCAACAAAAATGTGTTCACTCACCCACCAATAGAGGAGGATAAGAGAGCTTGAGATGAAGTTTAGGATCTTGAAGGAGATGATGGGATCAAGAGCCGACCCTTATCATTGTATTCATTCTCATTCACATTCATGGATATGAACCCAAGCTCATGGGCATAGAGATAAAACACTTGAATAGTTAGAAGCAATTGAGCAAATGACATAATAGGATCAAGAGTACCAAGTATTTAGACACTTAGGGATGTCTTGGATTTTCATCAAGTTGCATGGTTTTGATTTGTGTCACTTAGTTTTGTTGTGATACATTTTTGACTTGCCCCCTTGCAAGGGGAAACTCTTGCATACCAATTTATGGATGCACATTTTTGTTATTCTTAATGTCTACCATGAGGGAAACCTTATACTCAAACATTAATGATTACACATGTATAGGTTTAGATTATTTTAGATTAGCTCTTTTTTTTTCTTTGTTTAACATTATGCCACTTTCTTCTTTTAAAAATGGATGGCTAGGATTTAACTTTTATTATTTGCACATATATATATTGAATTTTATTGTGTATTCTAGTATATGGATTCATATGTTTATGATTTCAATAAATACATGTTCACTTTGTAATGATTAAATTACTAGATGATATTGATATGTTATGACAACATTGTGATTGTTCTTTACTAATTTTTGACCAAAAGGATAGAAGGTTGACTATAACATCTCATTGAATTTTTGAGATATGAGATTGTAAGAAAATCAAGTTGGATTGAGAACTATAAAGGGGATGCTTTGTAATAAGCTTATAATGGGAAAATTATTGATTCTAATTTGAATTAACTATTAGACTAACATACAACATTAGGTAACCGACTTTATAGGTAGTCTTTACTTAGATCAAGGATTTTCGACAAATCAAGCTTGGAGTAAATGATTGCATCCTTAGTAAGCATGATATTTTGAAGGCGATCAAGATGATAGTTTGAAGATGATTAAGACTCTTGATTTTTTCATCTAACTTGCATTTATGCATTCTTTGCTTAGAAACTCATTTTGCTTATTGAATGCCAGCCTTGTGATTTTGACTAAAGTTCACACTTGAGAATATAGACAACATATTTATTTTTTAGTTTATGATTATTTGAATTAAATACACTTGATCTAATCCCACACTACCATGAAAAAACAAGGGTTGATCACCAAGGATTAGGTAAGGTGAATGATGGGACACACAACCAAATGGATACTTATTGGTTTCTAAGAATTTATCTTGAGAAAAAATGGAGAAGGTTTACCTATTAGCTTCTATGCAATATTATAAATTGAGTTACTGAATGATAATGAGATTAGAAAATAGTACTAGCTAGGATGAGGATCAATATAACAACTTTTTTATTCATATAATTAGGAATGCAAATACATGAATGAAAGATTAGGGGATCTCATGGCCTAGTAGAGACAGCCAATGTATTAGAAACTAATGACTCTAACTAGGATGAAAGTTAGGAAAGAGAAATCATTATACACAATAGCTTGGGTTGAATAGAAAGCAATGAATTTGATTTTTTTTTTATATGTAACACATTTTGAGTTGGAGTGGTTTGATGGTTTTTCTAAACCATTCACCTTCCATTATGCACAAGAGAAAAGCCCAGTTTCTCATGTCTTCCTTGGCTAAGTATAAAACCTTCCATTTTATTTCAAATTCATTTTTTAGCTTTTTTGTTCTTTAGACTTCCCATTATGAGTATTAGATCCCCAATATTTATTGGTTGGATGGACACTTTTCTTCATTTGATCAAATTCACCTTTAGAGGACTTGTTTCCAAATCCTCCAATAATGAAGAGAAAGCCTCACAATGGAATACTATCTAGTAGGGGATTTCTTATTAAAAAACACATCTTTTAGTGTCTCAAGTTCACACTTGAAATTTTCTTGTATATGTTGCTAACTCTTAACAGATTGCAAGAATTCATGTGACTTATGTGTCATTTGGGTTCTCCTTTTTCTTCTTCAAGAATAAAGAAAACCCTTTCCTCCCCATTCCTTGTAGCATATAGCTTCATGTGATAATAGTCAAACTCTCATGGCATCTCAAAGAAAATAGGTACATGTGTCATTCATATTTATTTGAATTCTCCTAGACTTTTCTTCATTTATAAATTTATCAATGTCCTCCTCAACTTGGCGCACTTCCCAAGCATCAACCAACTTTCCATGGTCACTAAACGTTGTAGTAGTTGGATGTGTTTTTCTTGTTCCTTAGGTGAAGTTTTAATTACTTGCAACTAGGATGTAACTTGATCCATCTGTGGTTTAAATGTAACCTTAGTATCATTATTATAATGCTATTTTAGCATCTATGGAGATGATTTTATCTATTTTCAAAATCAATGGGTACAATGAAATTTTTGATCATCTCATTTGCTTTTGGTTTAATTGAAGTTTCATTTAATGACAACTACAATATTTCATTTGTTTGTGATTCTAAAGTGAGTCTATTCAATTGTGGTGCAAACATAAGCTCAAGTTCTATCTTTGACTCCTCTCCTTTTGCATTAACAAAAATTTAAAACATTGAAGGATTCCAACAAATCTTCCACTATATTCTTACAATATTTCATCAAGGATTTATTTTTCACACATTATTATTTCACTTGATTTATTACAAGCTTTGAATCACAATAAACTTGCAACATCTTAATACTTTTTTTCTTTACATATAACAAACCATGTACTAGTGCTTCATATTTGTCTATATTATTAGTGCAATTAATTTGTAGCCAATATGAATTTCGATACTTTTTTCCATGTAGTGAAATTGAGGATATGCTAGTGCTAGCTTCAATCTTGCAATCGGTACCATCAAAACATAACTTATATATCTAGACACTATCAAAAATTTCTTTTGATGTTTATAGAATGAAAAGGGCCTCTTATTGAATAATTTAATTACCTATTAGGTTTTATCTAGACAAATTGAATGAGTCCACATTTGTAAACTTAGTTGAAGATTGATCTAGGAAATTATTATGAGTACTTGGGATTCTTTTGTTTGTTAAGAAACTAGATGGACTGGGCCCATATTCAACCTCTAATGGTTGATTTGGCTATATTTATGGTTTTGGGTCATTCTTAACATGGTGGAGCACAATGAACTCAACAATAATTTTTACTTTGGGTTCATATCTTATTCTTAAAAACACATGGGTCTAGTTAGGGGATAACTAACCTCCAAATTTGGTAGTGAAGTATTAGAATAAGCATAGCTTAAACATGGTTGGTATTTTGATCATTGCATTATCTTGAGGCACACAAAATTTAGGATACATATAAAGAGTAAGTAGGAGGTTTCTAATGACTTCCACAATCTTAACAAGGCTACTATCTAACTAGGTGACTCCATTTTCAATAGGTTAATAGAGTAGACCTAAACCATTGATTACTCTTTTACACATAACAAGGATGCTATTCCCTATTATATCATACAATTATAAAGAAAATTCCTTCCAATATTTAAATTAAGGTATAATGGGGAAGGTTTAGGATTACTTGGGTCTTATTTTATAAAAAAATTGTGAGCTGAATTTCTTACAATGTTTTCTTTTCAATGAGGATAAATAGTTCATTTTTCTCTATTATTCTCTTGTTTCTTGAGCACTTACTTTAGCAACTTCATGTGTTTCAGTATTGCTAGGATATCCACAAAGTTACATTAGTTGTTGATCTCTTCATTTTCTCTAGTACACAAAGGGTATAGAAAAATATTATTGATGTCAAAGGCATATGGATGAAATCGTATCAAGGCCAAAGGCCACTAATCGATCCCCTCTGATGGATGTTTTATCCTTCTATAGAAGGGCTCAAACTTCCGTTATATCCTTTGAAGATGGTTGTCCAACTCTCTTTATATTGGTATCTCTCCTTTATATTGGTATTATGGAAAATAAATAAAATAAAATAAATCAGATTTGGTTGACCACCTTTTCTGCCCAAGACAAATCCATATAAATGATTAAATCACCTATTTATGTGTATATACTTATGTATCAATTAAGATGATAAAGGATAAAAATTAGTTTATAAGGGAGTAACGATTAATATTAAGGAAGAATTGAATTAAGTTTGTGATTCATCATTAAAGATATCAGTTATATTTATAAAGGCAATAATCATGTTTAAAAATGATTGAGGATAAATAAAAGTATCTTAATGCAACGATCAACATTAAAGTGTGTTAAAAATAAGTTATATCTTTTTATAAAGGTTGTCTCTATTCAAAGGGATGCATCCCTTCATGAAGAGGTATAAGGAATATATAAATTTATAGAGAAGTTGGAGAGAAAGTAATGAGATGTGTGAAGATTAAATAAGAAGGGGAGTGGAAGCAAGTGTGAGGATTGTAAAAGATATATCTTAGAAACACATGCAAATTTGAAGAAAATAATATCATAGAAGATCATTCAAGGTAAATTTTGTGGAGAAATTATATGAATAATATTTTTTTTGGAGAAAATTCAAGAAGGGGAAATACTTTGGAGGTTGGTGCCTCATATTGAAGAGATTGGTGTCTCTTGTTGAGTTGGTTCTCAATAATAGGGATTGGTGTATCCAATGGGTTGTTGCCTACAAAATTGTTGAAAAATAATTTTATTTTGGTGACTAGATTTAGACAGTAGATCCAAGGAGTCCTATTCTTTGTGGTTTTCTCCTAGAAGGGTTTCCATGTAAATCTTGCATTCTTATATTCTTAATTATTGATGTTGTTTGATTGATAATTTGAAAAAGTAAAAGATTACCTTATACTAATTCACCCCCACTCTAAGTATAAGTGTGTGCTCATTAATTGGTATAATATAAAATTCCTTCAAGTATAGTCTAATTGCTAGAAGCTAGATATCAAGAGCACAGATCGGCTATCAAGAAGGATTATCCTTAAACAGGGATACATTGTTTGATGGATAAAACCATTCCTTCTGGAGCATAAGGATGCACACTTACCTAATGAATGTTTTCTTTGATATTTGGAAATAAGTTTTGAGAAAAAGTGTAGATCCATCATCTCCACCAATAGATCCAATGAAAAAGAGGGTGAATGAAAATAATGCAAAAGCTATGAATGCAATGTTTTTGTGGTCTATCAAAACCAGAGTTTTCCAAAGTAATGTATTATGAATTGGGAAAAGAGTTTTGGGATAAACTAAAGAACATATAGGAATAAGAAAAAAAGGTAAATAAATTTAAGATTCAAACACATAGAAGACACATTGCAGCCTATCTACTTTGCATGGATGAAATTGTTAACACTATCAAAGGCCTTGGAGAAAATATTGAGGATGCAATGATTATGCAAAAATTATTAAGGTGTCTTCCTTTGAGATTTTATGCTAAAGTATTTTCCATTAAATAAATGAAATATCTAGATACTCTAACAATGGATGAGTTGTATGGGATCCTCACTACATATTAAATGAGGACTGAAAATGAGAAATCATCTAGAGGAGAGGCAACCTTCAAAGCATCAAAGAAAATGAAGAGTAAAGAGTCCAATCCAAGCGATAGTTTCAATGACGATTCAAATGAAGAAGAAGCTCATTTTTTGAGGAAGCTAGAAAAATGATCCAACATACAAAGGTAAGTTTAATTTTAAATGATTTAATTGTGGAAAGGTAGGGTTTTATTTAGCCAAATTCCAATATACAAAAACTAAAAATAGTGAAGAAGAATAGAGCATAATATAAAGAAAGGTGGAAGAAATTACCAACATAGAAAGGGTGACAAACAAGGAAAATTTGAGAAAAGTAAGAGATTTTACAAGAACAAGAAAAACCTTTATTCCAAGGAGGAAAGTAGTTCATCCAAAGAGAGTGTCTCCATGAATGATAGAGAAGAGATTCTATTCATGGAGATAGAAACAAAAAAGGATATCTTGGAAAGTGAAGAAAAGGTAGGGAAGGAAACATAAGGGGAAGAGATTGTTGAAATGGATGAGGAGGTAGATTTATAAGAGGAGCTTATTTGTTACCTAAATGAAATCAAGAAACTTAAGAAGAAGAATTTGAAGAAAAAATCATAGCTTGAAGAGGACTGTGAATCTAAGGAAAAAATGATACAGTCTTTATGATTCGAAGAAAATGATCATGAATCTAAAAATTTAAATTGAAAAGGAAAAAAAAAATTGAGGAAAGAATTAGAGAAAAAAATGGCTAAGCTAAACATGAGTCTCAAATTTGAGAAGAGTACCAAGATGTTAGATGATATCATCAATGGATAGAGGTTACCATTTATAAAGACTAGTCTTGGATATAAAGAAAATTAGATGGCCAATAAAGAAGATCACCAAGATCTATGAAAGAAGGAAAGTGAGGAAAAGATAAAAAGCTTCGTTGATGCTCTCAAAAGTCCTATCAACAAAAATAACTAGAATCAATTCCCACAAAAAAATAAGAATTCATCCAAAAGATAACAAGGACAAATTCAAAAGGTCATTTCCTCCAAGCCAGGCACACATGACTAGGTTCCAACATTCTTTCTTTGGTTATTGCTTTTTGTGTAATCACTTTTTTCATAAAGCAATAGATTATAGGGCATGTACAGTAAATAAATTTTATTACAAAAAGAATATAAGTCCTTTTGTGTTCTCAAATAGGAACTATAATTCATTTGATCCTTTATCGGATTATAATGTTATATGCTATAAATAAAACAAATTTGGACACACAATTTAACATTTTTTTAGAAGTGGTTTTGTGTAACCACCTAAACATAACAAGAAGAAGGATACTATGCTTAGACAAAAGGAGGAAAATTCAAAAGTATGGAAAAATAAATAGGAGCAAGGAAAGGAGAGATCCATGCTTGTGTAAACTTCCCTTCATGCTCAGAATGAGCGAAATCAGTGGTACATTAACAATGGTTGCTCAACCACATGACTAGAGATAGAAGAAAATTCCTCACCTTGAAGGAAGTAAATGGAGGGATAGTGAAATTTAAGGCCAATTCTATTCCAAAGATAATAGGAAAAGGTACTCTTAGCCTAAATAACATAAAGATGAAAAATTGAGAAATTTTTGCATGTTGAAGGGTTGAATCATAATATCCTAACTGTGAGTTAAATGTGTGACCAAGGACACTCTCACATTTCATATCGAAGGATGTGAAATCAGGAAGGCAAGAAAGTTGATTGTAGATGTGAGTAGAACAACCAATAATATGAATATCCTTAATGAAATCAAAGGTGAAGACTATTTTATGAGGAAAGAAGATAAGAGTTGGTTATGGCATAGAAGGATGAGGCATATACACTTTTGACAATATAGTTAAGATCAACAATAAGAAGACGATGAGAGATATGCCAAAGATTGGAGAGCCTTCAAATACTATATGTAAGTAGTCCCAACATGGAAAGAAAATAAGGGCGAGTTTCAAATAAAAAGGAGTATTCTACATAAAAAACCATTGGAACTTGTCCACCCATAACTTTGTGGGCCAAATAGAGCAAAAAAATTACAAGGTGAGCTATTTCATGCTACTAATTGATGATTATTATAAAATGACTTGGGTTACATTTTTAAAAGAAAACTTTGAAGCATTTGAGAAGTTTAAGGCATTCAAATCCTTAGTTGAGAATGAGATTGACCTAAAAATAAAATTATTGAGATTTGATAGAGGAGGTGAATTCATTTCTAATTAATTTGAAGAATTTTGTGAACACCATAGTATAAAGGGACATATTTCTGCCACAAGAACCCCACAACAAAATGGAGTTGTAGAAAGAAAGAATAGAATCATTCAAAAAATGAAAAGAATCATGTTAAATAAGTCCAAGATATCAAACACATTCTAGATAGAAGTGGTTCATACGACAATCTATATTTTGAAGGAAGAGAAAATCAAAGTCAATCATAGTAGAAAATCATATGAGCTATGGAAGGGTAGGCCTGCAATGGTGAAATACTTCAAAGTCTTTAGGAGAAAATTATATATAAGAAGAGATGATGAAGATTTGGGAAAATTTATCTCTAGGCTTGATGAAGGTATCTTCCTTGGGTACTCTTCAAGGAGAAAATCCTACAAGCGCTATAATAAACAATTGCATAAAATTGTTGAAAGTGCAAATATAAGAGTGGATGAGGAAAGGCATAAAAAAGAAAAGGCACATGAAATTGATTACCAAAATGAAGTAAATTACAAAGAAGAGGAAGTAGAAGAAGTTGTTGAAGATGAGGTAAGTGAATGGAAGGAAAAAAAGACTCTATCTAAGTTTGTCAAAATAAATAATTCAAAATATCTCATTCTTGGTGAAAAAGACACTGAAATCTAGACAGAAAGGTGATTGGCCAATGCATCCGAGCAGTCAAATCTATCCCCACTTTCTAAAATTGAACCTAAGAAATTTACAAAAGTAATCAAAGATAAGCACCGAGTGAGTTCCATGGAAGGGGAGATGAACCAAATCAAAAAGAATGAAACTTGGGAACTTGTCCCAAGACCTAAAGGCAAAAATGTAATTGGTACTAAGTGGGTGTTCATAAAAAAAAAAATGAGGATGAACAGGTTATAAGAAATAAAATAAGGTTAGTATGCGAAAGGTATGCTCAATTTGAAGGAATTAATTTTGAAGAAATATTTTCTCCTATTGTATGTCTAGAGGCTATAAAGATGTTTTTGGCCTTTGTTTTTTTAAGAATTTAAAGTCTATTAGATGTTTGTCAAGTCAACCTTACTAATGGAAAATTAGAAGTACATATTAAATATCCTGAAGAGTTCATCCTATCAAAAAATGAGGATTATGTATGCAAGCTAAAGAAGGAACTTTATGGGTTGAAACAAGCCCCCAAGGTTTGGTACTCAAGACTGGACAAGTATCTACAACATCAAGGTTTCAAGAGATAACTTTTTGATAGTAATATTTATATTAAAAATGAAGGTAATCATCAGTTGATTTTTGTAGTCTATATAGTTGATATCATTTTTGGTGGAAGTAGTGATAAAATGTGTCAAGTTTTCCATGGAAATGTATAAGGAGTTTGAGATGTGCATGCTTGGTGATTTGTCTTTCTTCCTTGGCTAGAAAATCTCTTAATTTGATAAAGGGATATTTATTTCATAGAACAAGTATATTAAGGAGACACTAAATAAATTTAGTATGGAGGATTGCAAGCTTGTGAGTACACCCATGCACACAAGATGCAAAATGAGTAAGGATGATGAATCTGTTGGAGCTAATCAAAATATCTATAGGTCAATGATTTGGATTTTATTATATGTGACAACTTCAAGACCCGATATTATGTAGGTAGTAGGTATGATGGCACAATTTTAGGAAACTACAAAAGAAACCCATGTACAAGTGATTAGAATAATTTTTAAATATCTAAAGGGAACTTTTGATTTTGTCTTGTGCTATCAAAGAGGTGAATATTTCACCCTAACAACATACATTGATATAGATTGGGTTGGTAGCATTAATGAAAAAAAAAGGTACAAGTTGAGGTGCATTATTTCTAGGTGATAGCCTTGTGTCTTGGTTGAGTAAAAAGTAATCTTCAGTTTCTCTATCCACAATAGAGGGTAAATACATAGTAGATAAATCTTGTTGCACTCAGGTTCTTTGGATGAAGAAAACACTAAGAGATATTAATGTAGAATATGACCATTCAATATCAATATTATGTGATAACACAAGTACAATAAATATCTCAAAGAATCCAGTTATGCACTCAAGAACAAATCACATTCCAATTAAATCACTTCTTAAGAGAGTAGGTGGTAGATTAGCAATTTAAGATGGAATATGTTGCTACACATGAATAGATTGCAAACATCTTTACAAACCCTCTTCCAAAAGAGACTTTTGAGTATCTTAGACATAAGTTGGGGTTGATATAATTTTCATCTACTCACTAAGGAGATGCATTATTCAATGGGAGCTCACTACTACAATATATTATAGCTCCATGGATGCATTTTCCATTGATGTCAAAGGGGGAGAAGTAGAGAAAAGGGGAGAAATAGAGATATGGGAGTATGATGTTCTTACTATATTCACGAATTATTTCTTTGCAAGGTTGCCATCAAGGAAAAAGGGGGAGATTGCTAATTTTTTTATCATTGATGTTGAAGGTGTATGGATGAACTCGTATCAAGGCCAAAGGCCTCTAATCAATCCCCTCTCTACAATAATATGATGGATGTTTTATCCTTCTATAGTAGGGTGCAAACTTACCTTATATCCTTTGAAGATTATTTTTCGACTCTCTTTTATATTGGTATCTCTCCTTTATATTGGTATTATGGAAAATAAAAAATAAAATAAAATAAATCAAATTTGGCTAACCACCTTTTGCACCCAAGACAAAGCCATATAAATGATTCAATCACCAAACTTTATGTATATATACATATGTAGTGATTGAGGTGGCAAAGGCAACAACATATTTTGTAAAGGAGCAATGATTAAGATTAAGGAAGCAACAAATTAAGTTTATGAAGGAAATGATTCATCATTGAAGACAACAATTATATTTACAAAGGCGATAATCATGTTTAGAAAGGATTGTGGATAAATAAAAGTATCTTAAGGAAATGATCAATATTAAAGTGTGTTAACAATAATTCATGTCTTTTTAAAAGGTTGTCTCTATTTAAAGGGATGCCTCCCTTCATGAAGAGGAATAAGGAAGATATAAATGTTTAGAGAATTTGGAGAGAAATTAATGAGATGTGTGATGATTAAATAAGAAGGGGAGTGGAGACAAGTGTGAGGACTGTAAAATATATATCTTACAAACACATGTATATTTGAAGAAAATTATATCATAGAAGATAATTCAAGGAAGATTTTATGGAGAACTTATATGAATATTATTTGTTGAAGAAGAAATTTGAAGAAGGGGAAATAATTTGGAGGTTGGTGCCTCATATTGAAGAGATTGGTGTCTCTTATTGAGTTGGTGCTCAGTCATGGGGGTTTGTGTCTCCAACGGGTTGGTGCCTACAAATTTGTTGTAAAGTAATTTTATTTTGGTGATTATATTTGGATAGTAGATCCAAGCAGTCTTATTCTCCTTAGTTTTCTCTTGAAAGGGTTACCACGTATATATTGTGTTTGTTGGATGTTGTGGTTGTGTTGCTGATATGTGGTTTTCATTGATGTCAACACTATTAGCATTGATGATTCTAAAGGCTGTATATGTCGAGGATATTTAGAAAATTGTAATAAATGTATTGCAGGTAGTCTGTGAAGATGTGATGATCAAAAGGATGAAAAGTTCTATACGTTGATGATCATAAGGCATGCATTAAAGGGTTTGTTGTTGAGCCTATCTAGTATGTTCGAAAGTTTCAGAGGTGCACATCAAGAATTGAGAAAGTTATGAAGTTCTGTGTTCCTACAGTTATTTAGTTACTATAGCAGGTGTTTCTGGAAGATGAGATTGTATTTATGATGAATTGAGTTGTTGTGTACATTCTTGAGATGTTCAGTGATGTTTCTAGATTGTGCTCTATCAGTGTGGTACATCTGCGTTGATTGGTGTGTTCATGATCGAAGATTTTCCTTTGTGTGTTCGAGGGTTTTATGTTCTTGGCCGACATGTTGGTGGTAGCGTGTTGTGGATCCTTATGGATTAATCTTGTATTTTTTGGCATATTTGAGGATATTGATTTAGGTCCTCACTATGTAGAGTTCAACTTAGGTTGGTGCGCATTGAGATTTGTTCATGAATTGGGCCAATAGTTGTAATTTATTCTTTATTTGTGTCTGATAGAGTTGTTGATGTAAATTAATATAGAGGATACATAAAAATGATTATTTATTCATTTTGAAGAGTGTGAAAGTGTGTGGTGTGTATGCAAAATGTGTGAATAAAGATCTGATCATTTGATTTTAGAGCAGAGTGTGAAGAAGATTGAACAAAGTGTGAAGAAGTGTTTCTGTGCCTAACCGAAAATGTCATCAAGCTTTTGTAGAAGCTAATTTCTTAGTTCAACTTCATCAGATGGATTTAATTTGATTGTCTTATGTAAGGCAATGAACCTTCCCTTTGAGTAGTGAGCTCTAGGCAGTGTGCCTGAATGCAAGTGCATTCCCCATTCATTTCTTTCATTATACTTCTAACAGGTTATAATCTTGTGGACTAACATCCACCGTGGTTTTTCCCCTAATAGGGTTTCCATGTATAAAAATCTTAGTGATCATGTCTATCTCATGTGTTGTTGATTTATGCTTTCATTGTTAATTATCAGATCTGAGATTAAAGGTTGTTTAAGGTTGAATATGTTTCAATTATATAACAACTAATTCACCCCCCCTCTCAATTGTCTATCCTTGTTTTACCAATAATTGGTATCAGAGCTAGTTCCTCTGAAGAAGTTTAATAGCTTGAGGTGATCTAAGATGGCATCATACAAGAAGGATAGTCCTATATTCGATGGTACAAACTACTCTTTGTGGAAATTCAGAATGGAGTGTCATTTGAAGTGCATTGGTGAGCCTTTTTGGAAGATTACAAAGAATGCATATACTATTCCTCAGAATGGTCCCTCTAATGTTGATGAGATCAAAGAAGTAGAAACTAATACTAGGGCTATATAAGCATTGCTAAGTGATTTGACAGATTTAGAGATGACAAATGTGATAGGTCTGAAGACTGCTCATGAGATCTGGAAAAAGTTGGAAACACTATATGAAGGAGATGCACTAGTGAAATTTGCTAAGCTACAAAGTCTGAAAGAAAAGTGGGAGAACATGAAGATGAGTGAAGATGAAAACATTTTCTCTTTCATGCAAAAGGTAAATGAACTAGTGATGGGCATTAGATGTGTCGGTGTAATCTTGGAAGAAGATGAAATTGTGGCTAAAATACTTACATCTATGCCTACTTCTTACAAAACAAAATCTCATGCTATTGAAGAGCTCAACACAGTAACAAATGTGACAAGAGACATGGTGATTGGAAAAATTGCTGCCTTTGAGTTGAGTGAATTTGGTGAATCTTCTCCTAAGACCGAGTCTGCATTCAAAGGTATTGTATCTGGAAAAATCCAACAAAGATATTATCTGGGAGAAAGCTCCAGGAAGACATTCAAGTATGAAGATGAAATGAAACTAATTGAAGATGAAGAAAGAGAGCTAGAAGAATTGGAAGCACTGATTGTGAAAACAGAAGCCAGAGGACAAGGTAATTACAAAGGAAATTTTCCTATTAAATGTTTATCTTGTAGTAAGATAGGTCATTTTGCATCAAGGTGTCCTGAAAGAGTTTCTAAGTACAAACTTGATAAGACTAGATTTCGAAATAAATGTTATTATGCTAAAGAAGGTGTTACTGATGATGAATCTGATAAAGAAATTGGAAATGCAGATGAATGGGTATTCATTGCTATCAAGGAAAATGGTCCTATTGATGGTTAAAATGACACAAACAACATTAAAAAAAAATATTTCTACTCTATTTCTCCTGAAAGAGGAAGACAACATGTAGTAGCCTAACTCCCAAAGTCTTGGTAGTTGGTTCTCAACTGTCTGATGTCACTTAATTGGTTCATGCAACTGTAATATTCAAGGGGCCTATGCTGGTAACAAAGGATTCAAGCTATGACTCTCTTTATCAAAATAGTTCCTGTAAATCAATGGGTTTTAAATAAAAGAAAAAGATAGA